>CM031239.1:7914550-8369550 GCA_018340775.1 Taxus wallichiana var. yunnanensis
AAATTTTCCATTATAATTCAAATAGCATAATATACAAATTCAAGTGGGCATTTTCATTATGTCTAATTTTGTATTTACATTTGTTGTCATTTTTAGTGTAAAAATTTGGATGGTTATAATACCCATTTCGGACATCGTTTTTATTTGTAATTAATATACAAACCTTTTGTATCCACACGTGATATTTTCACATGCTTTAAGTCCCTTATTTTTGGGAATTTATTTGTAACTATCACATGTGGTTACAATTAGGTTTACATTTTTATACTATTAGGTTTACAATTAGGTTTACATTATTTATACTAACAAACTAGTTTGTAGTTGCATTAGATGGTCTTTTTCAATGATTGGCAATTTCACCAATTTGGAATGCAATATTTGTGCAGGTCATTTGGTTCTATGCCCTATATTACATTGGATAGATATTTTTATCTTCATTGACACTTTCAAGATTCAGTCTAACTCTCGCCTCTTTATAGGCATTGTGTAGTTTAATTTCTGAATCATTTCCATGATATTTTGTAATGATATTTTATAGTGATATTTTTTCATGATTGACAATTTCACGGGATCAATGGACACCGTCTATCATTGGCATTTAGTTATCTATTTTATATTGATCTACTTGACAATACTTTGTCGTATTACAAGATCAATGGGCACTCACCTATCTTTGGCATTTAGTCATCTATTTCATATTGATCTATTTCATTGATATTTTGTAGATTTGATATCTTTTACACGTTAGTGGACACTTGCCTATGTTTGGAATTTGGTCTTTCTTTCATACTAATCTAATTTTGGGAATTGTAGTATTGGCAGAATCACAAGGATTCAATTGGACACTTGTTGAGAAAGTGTTTTGTTGTCTATTACATAATAATCAATTTTTGTGATAAGCATTGCAATATTGTGCAATATTTTTAACCACTATGTTATAATCTTGTTTCTATATGTTGGTGTAATGTAGAGAACCATTTAGCAGATTCGGTGAGGTAACTTAGCTTTGGGGGCCAAAAGGTTTTTATTGGGAGGTGTGATCTAGATGACACTATGGGTGGTAAAAATCTCCCTAATTCTCCCTAAACAATACATAAGAGCACTTCAATAGCTTTCCAACGGATATTGGAATGCATGAATCGAACATTATATGCTCTTGATACCATTGGTCAAAGTTCATGGTCAAACTAGGTCAACATGGAAACATATGTCTATAGTCCTTGGCTTGTGCACAAAGTCTATTTGTGTAATTTAGATTTGATTGAGGAAAAAATGTGATTGTGGACATTGTTGGTCTAACCCTCCGGTCTCCAACAAGCATGCAAAAAAATGGTTTTCAATAATGAGGTCCACTCTTGTTTCAAAAGGGGACCCGACCGCCGTGGTATATTAGTGTGATTTTCATTTTTTCAATTACACTATAGTTTTATGCCACATTATTTCGTGTCTTGTGGTACTCGACACGGCAGGATAAGAGCTCAACATTTTGGAGATTTTGAGAGGTCCGCATGGTGGGTCCTCAAGCCACTACGTGGCCTATCACCATCCTAACTCACTATCCAAACTGACCGAGCTCGTGGGGAGCATGTGCCCTTAACAACCTTGCCACATATTTCCACATTGTAACATGTTCGAGTTGTTTTACCTAAGTCTCGATCCATTTTAACTATACACATGGCTCATGAAGACCTTTAAACAACCAACCAACTCGCTAATGCGACCGAAGCCGCATCAAACCCAACTCGCCAACATCACAAGTGAGTTCACGATGACGGTTATTCCCAAATAGGTAGAACAATATGGTGTGTGGCTAGAGCCACGGTTATATCGACAGTCAAAAGGCTATTTAAAGCCTATATAGTGCAATAGCCTGATACATGTGGTATTTAATCCCAACAACATATGCCAAAAATAGTCCCCATGAGGGATTGACCTCACCACCACCAAGAAAAAAATCATGCACTCAAGCCAGTCCAACTATGTGTTGCAAGTAGTTGATAAGGGCCAATTTGCTATTTAAACAAGGTCAGGTCGAGGACTGTGTAATGGTGGATAAGGGGTAGATTGCATGTTTGTCCTTTTTATCCCACCTAGAGGCATTTTCAAGAGTTTGACAAAACTGGAAAGATGTTCATATTTTCCAATCAATCAACCTGAGCTTCAAAATTTCCCAATTGGTATTCGTTTGACATCATTTTGGAAGCTTTTATCACTTTTAACATATAACATGGGGAAATGGATCACGAAATGCTACATAAAGATGGAGAACATTTTTTATTGAGTTCAGATTTCTTCAAAGTTTTATCAAGCACATTTCTTGTAGGTTTCAAGGTCCATCAACATTTGTAAGATTTCATTTATACTTGCAAATTTGATTTTTAATGGATCGGATTGTGTTTAAGTAGTCCAGAGAGAGTAAGCACAATCAACAGTGAACTTTGTCATCATTTTAGTGTCATGGTTTCTTTATTGTGTTCTATTTTTCCAAAGTGATAATTTAATAATTAATCATTTTGGATGTAATTTAATAATTAACACCATTTTATCGAAAATGGAAAATGGTGATTTGATCATATTTGGATGCACATTTGGAAGTGGATTTTTACGATCTGATTCCATTCAATTTCAGGTGCATGTGATCATATTTTTAAAACCACTAATAATTTTGTTTTAAATAAGGTATTAATTAAGTTGTAGGCTTGCACCTTAACGAGATATTTTAAACGATATGTTTTCATAAACTATTCATACACATGGTTAGTGTTAGTTTACGGAATAGTGAGCCTTTCTCAACCAAGGACAAATGTGGATGCATGCCTTCTCATTCTAGCAACATTTGTGTTCCCTTTTTTAATAAAACCAATATATTTTCAATCTCATTGTAATTTCCTATTAATATATTTCTGAGTTTCCACTTTCCTTTCCCTTCTAGCAAAACAACACAAGTCTCAACTCCCAACCATTAAAACACTAGGAAAATAGTTGCAAATTTTTAGAACACATTTCGAGCCCTAATAAAAGGTTATTATAGTTGCCAACCTATGTACAAACATGCAATTATTCTAGAGCTCAATTCACTCGATCATGAAAATAAGAAAATAATATATTTCATTCTCTAATATTTCTTCATACCAATCAAATGGGTCTCCATAAAAATAAATAGGCCAATAATCTCCTATATTTTAGGAGTTTGGCTCAACAACTAAAACACCCAAAACTCCATATCAATAGTGATTGTTACTCAAGTAACAATATACTCTCTAAATAACATGAGTTGTTAATAACAACTCATTTATATATTAATGAATAATTACTTATGTAATTATTCATATTACAACATATAATTATTATATTATCTTATTACCCATACTAATGTGAACACTAAACAATAATTTCCTAACATTCCCCCCCTTAGTGTTTACATGGTAAAACATATCTCATTCTTTGATTGTAGTGTGCCACCTCTGTGTGCTCATGATCAACTTCTCAACTATACAACATCGGGCATGCACAAAACTTGCACATGTGCCAATGCACATTTCTTCCACTAATGGTTTTATCTCGGCTTCTACCAACAACCTTACCCAATTGGTTTTGCAGGTGTACCAATAACCTTTCACAATTGGTTTTACAGGTTCACCAAAAACCTTACACAATTGGTTTTACAGGTTCACCAAAAACCTTATACAATTGGTTTTCTTGGTTTACCAAAAACCTTCACATCATGATTGCTACAATACATTTTGATCAATGTTTCTACAAAAGGGGTTACATGAGGAATACTCACAAATGAACAGGAATTTACATCATTTGTTCTTATTTTTCATGCCACACTGAAATCCACACCAAACTGAACTGCTAAAATCAAACACACTGCACACATGTGCCACCAAATCAGTGAAGCGGCCCCATCGTTGGTGACTGATGAGAGGTCATTGATTTTCCTCCAGCCTTCGATGCCTCCATTATCCAATGTCATGTTGCTAGCTCAGCCTGATTTGGATATGAAGCTCAATGATTCCCACATTGTTTATTATTCTCCCCATAATGTGAAATTATTTATTTTCTGGATGTCGAGTAACACCAAAAATGCGTCTGTGAGGTAAATTTTATTTTATTTTTCAAACTTTTGCAATGACTCAATTTTTCAAATCTTTGACAACTAACACAAAATAATTACACTTAAAAGTTGAAACAATACTTTGGCATAGAGTAGAGAACTCCCATGCAGAGTCAATCGAGTAAGTCACCACCTAGGAGACAGGGTGACAAAGTTCCAGAGCATAGAGAGAGGTCTCGGATCCCTAGGCTTAGGGATGAGCGTGCAGAGAGACCTAGAGGCCAACAGACCACAACAGCGGATCACATCAGGAGATCCTGAAGCTTAGGCCCTCACACTACTCAAGTGATATGGGTGGATTTCAGGTAGAGGCCTAGCTAGTGAGCTTGAGCGGTTGCTTTAAGCTTTGTCCTTGTTCTAGTAACACGAAAGCTCGTGTTGTGATCCATCTACTGAGGGATGGAGCAAGAGTATGGTGGAGGACAGAGGAGCAGAAGCTCCATGTAGATTCAGAGATAGTGACTTAGGATCTATTTGAGGAGAGATTCATGAGCAAGTATTTATCATGGAGGTTCATCCAGCAGAAGATTGACAAGTTCCATGACCTCCGTCAAGCTTCTCTTTCTGGTAGTAGAGTATGAGAGTAGATTTCTAGATCTACTTCAATATGTAGAGTATATACAGGATGAGCAGGTGTGGATTCACAGTTCATCCAGGGGCCTAAATTTGGATATTGGAGGGGTAATGTGGATCCACTATCCCCAAACATTAGCAGACGCCGTCGAGAAGGCCTATTTTGCAAAGGAGAATCGGGGTCAGACCCAGCAGGCTACAGACCGAGTCAAGAGGTGCATTCAGCAGATGCAGGATGGTAGATCGAGAGGATCAGCACATCTTCCTCAAGGTGGTCAACATTCAGCACAGTCATCCTTTAGGCCATAGCAGTAGCAGTAGTCCCACCCACCGTATAGACCTCCACAGAGAGTTGATGTACAGAGAGGTCGAGCACGGGGCCTCCTCCTAATGGTCCCATTAGGATGCAAGTGGACCTAGAGCTCGGTCACAGGAGCTCACCAACCAGAGGCCACAATGACCGCGCAGCCAGATCATTGGGATCCATGCCACAGACTTCTAGGGCACCTACTGGAGGTACTACTCCTTGGAGAGGATCACGTGGTTGCTTTTGATGTGGAGTAGCTAGACATTTCTAGAGAGATTGTCCTCATAACCCTAACAAGGGTAAAGCACAGGTTTCAAAGCTCACAGTTGGTGACATGGGACGTAGCCACAAGATTTATACAGTGGTTGAGAACTGCCAGCAGAGCACTAGAGCACAATCATTGAGACCACAGGTAGCATTGGTGGTATTCCTACCTTTGTATTGTTTGATTATGGTTCTTCTGATTCTTTCATTGCACCATCTTTAGTAGAGCGATGTAGGTTGGTGGCAGTTAGGCAGAGCCTTAGTTGGGATGTCAGATGGCTTCTGGAGCCAAGATCTCTATGGACTCCTTACTTAAGGAGTGTGTGGTGGATTTGGGACCTTTCACCACTACCTCAGATCTCCGTATTCTTCTTTTGGGCTCATATGGAGTCATCTTAGGTATGGATTGGCTATTTGCACATAGGGCTAGAATGGATTGTTATCATAAGACTATAGCTTGTGTTGATGATGTAGGAGTTGAGTCAGTGATCTCGGGGGTCAGGAGACTTGTTTCTATTCACACCATTTCCACTATATAGCTTAAGCAAGTGTGTGCAACGGGGTTGTCAGATGTATGTTGTTACATTTAGCGAAAGATCTGAGGATGGGTCTAGTGGACCATCACTAGATGATCATCCCATCTTGTTTATTAAGACAATTTATACTTTACACTGGAGACTTAAAAAATGACCCTTGATTAAGATGTATTTTCTAATATAGCTAAAAGCTATTATTAGAATACAATCGACATAGACTTTTGTAAATTTGATAAGAAACTAAAAATAATGACAAAATGACTTACTAAACTCTATCTTTGACTTTGTTTTTAAATCTGTGTGCTCTTTGAGGATTGGAATGTGGAGTCGGTGAATGTTTCTCTTTGGAGGATCACATGGAGTAGGTTTCGAGAACTTGGTTCCCTGATAAAATGGTTGAAGAGTCCACAGCCAAGCTTGTTATCAGGAGATGACTATTAGCTAGAGAGGGATGCTTGAACGGTTCACGTTGGTAGATAGTTACTAGTGTGTTATAGAACAACTTGTGAGTGCCTTTTATCACGTCGCCACTACCAGAACATCCATTAAGGTAATCAGAAACACTCCCACATGACATGCTCAAGTGCTAACCGAGCACATTATATACATGTATCTAATGATAGTAATATGGAATATCTGAAGATCAATAAGTTCCCAAAATGATCGACGTCTTTGATAGCTTCCTAGAATTTATTTTCTCTAGCATCCACGTTGGATGATACATCAGCCAATTGTGAACATTTCTAGATGGAGTAGTGATTGCTAGAGGATGGAACGTCTTTAATCTCTTTTTTTTGTCATATCCAAAATATTGCAGAGACCCCTACCTTATTTTTCCATGGTTTGAGACGTAAATAATGCAGAACATAGGAATTATTTGATCTGTGCAAGTCTGTAGATATTTGTCTAGCTCGTAGAGAGGAAGAGACAACATAATAAAATTGAATGCAATCCTTAGAGATACGTCTTTCTTCACAAAAAAAATTTCTCCTACACAATCAAGATCTATCACACTAATCTAATCTAAAATAGATTTTTTTCCTTTTGAAGAACTTCCATAATCGGGCAATGAAAAATTTTAAATCTGCCCAAAAGCTTTATTTCATTTCTCCATGTCCCTTGCTCTGATACCAAATCTAGAGCTCAATTCAGTCAATCATGAAAATAACACAATAGTATATTTCATTCTCTGATATTTCTTCATACCAATCAAATGGGTCTCCATACAAATAAATATGCCAAGAATCTCCTATATTTTAGGAGTTTGGCTCAACAACTAAAACACCCAAAACTCCATATCAAGAGTGATTGTTACTCACGTAACAATATACTCTCTAAATAACATGAGTCGTTAATAACAACTCATTTATATATTAACGAATAATTACTTATGTAATTATTCATATTACAACATATAATTATTATATTATCTTATTACCCATACTAATGTGAACACAAAACAATTATTTCCTAACAATTATCTTTGTAAGAATGACTAGATAATTTTGAAATTGTGGCACGAGTTTAATCACCAGGTCATCGAGTAAGTGCACCAAGTTGGGGGGCCAAAAGGGGGTCTTAAGTGGATGCATATTTCTGAAAAATAAAAACTTCAACCTATACGAGTTTTTTTAATTAGTTACACTCAAAATTGGAAGATGTTGTGTAAATATGAATTGTAGCATTTTGAGTCTAGTTTCTAAGAGACTAAATTTTATTGAAAACGGATAAGTTTAAGTGGGTCAAATAACTAAAATACCAACCGGTGCTCATGTTTTTCTTTAAAAACATAATATAGTGGCTTTCATGCCCCCACCATTTTTTAGCACCATTTAGTATTTTTGAAAACTCTTTGGTAGAAAGATAACTAGAGCATCTAGTTTGGAATATATTTTTTATGATTTTTTAGCGAGTATTTATTTTTTTATGATTTTTCTAGTACAAAAATTTTAAATTTAAAAACATAACGGAGCTCCAACCGTGCCCCCCCTTAACTACCTCAAAAAATATCAAATTTTTTTTTTTTTGAATGTGTATAGAATTTGGCCTAGTTTGGGCTAGTATATTTTTTTCAATTTTGATGAGCCAAAAAAAAGTTATATGACAAAAGATAGACGAGTTTAAACTTCAAAAAATAGTTATAAAAAGGCATTGTTAGAAAATAAATAATATGGAAACCTTATATTAGTCAAAAAAATTGCAAAATTATATTTTTAGAAAGTAGATAGTCTACTCTACGTTGTGGTATAATTTTTATAAACAAATTGATCATTTTATGTCAATTTATGATGGAGGAAGAGATATTTTTGCATTTCCCTGCAAAAACATGCAGGTTTGTTGTGTTTGTGCAAGTTCATGCCTTAGGCTTGGGAATCCAAACCGAATCCCAAGCCTTGAGGCATGACTTGGAAAAAGTGAAAACGCAAAACGTGTATGCGTTATAACACATATGCACTATAACTCGTATGCGTTATAATCATAGTATAAACATTGTATGTGTTTTTGGCATGCTTTTATTTACAAAAATAAATGTTTAAGTTTTTCATTTATTATTTTTTCTTATACTTTAAATTTATTTTTGTAAATATAAGAAATTAGAGTCATTTTGCACCTTATAGAACTAGTCTCACAGCTCCATGAGTCATGGTTTAGGAGATAGTTTTTTATAGTATAATATGGTCAATACATAGGTAATTTTCAAGATTTTAGCATTCATCCTAAATCTTTTAGTGTTTAAATTCTACAATCGAAACCCTAAACCCTAGGCCATAAACCTAAACCTTAAACCGTAAACCTTGAGCCCTTAACTCTAAACCCTAAACCCTAAACCTTGAACCATGATCCCTACACCCTAAACCCCGAACATTCCTACCTCTCGTATTATTTGATTCTTGGTCTTTTGATTCTTTCATTGCACCATCTTTAGTAGAGCGATGTAGGCTGGTGGCAGTTAGGTAGAGCCTTAGTTGGGATGTCGAGATGGCTTCTGGAGCCAAGATCTCTGTGGACTCCTTACTTAAGGAGTTTGTGGTGGATTTTGGATTTTTCACCACTACCTCAGATCTCTGTATTCTTCCTTTGGGCTCATATGGAGTCATCTTAGGTATGGATTGGCTATCTACACACAGGGCTAAGATGGATT
Organism: Taxus wallichiana var. yunnanensis; assembly: GCA_018340775.1. Taxonomy (NCBI): domain Eukaryota; kingdom Viridiplantae; phylum Streptophyta; class Pinopsida; order Cupressales; family Taxaceae; genus Taxus; species Taxus wallichiana. The sequence goes on from CM031239.1 coordinate 7,923,493, forward strand.
GTTATCATAAGACTATAGCTTGTGTTGATGATGTAGGAGTTGAGTTAATGATCTCGGGGGTCAGGAGACCCATTTCTATTCACACCATTTCCGCTATGCAGCTTAAGCAATGTGTGTGATGGGGTTGTTAGATGTATGTTGTTATATTTAGTGAAAGATCAGAGGATGGGTCTAGTGGACCATCGTTAGATGATCATCCCATCTTGAGAGAGTTTTCCGATGTCTTTCTAGGGGAGCTACCGGGGATGCCACTCCCACGTGAGATTGACTTCCATATAGACCTAGTTCTAGGAGCAGAGCCTATCTCATGGGCACCTTATCGAATGACCACCTCGAAGCTCTTTGAGCTCAAGTTGCAGCTATAGGACCTTTTGGAGAAGGGCCTTATCCATCTTAGTGTATCCATTTGGGGTGCACCGGTGATCTTTGTGAAGAAAAAGGATGGATCCTCATGGTCAGTGTATTGATTACCATCAGTTGAACAAGGAAACAATCAAGAATCGTTATCCTCTTCCTCACATTGATGATTTGTTTGATCAAATGAAGGGAGCCACGCTTTCTCTAAGATTGATCTTAAGTCAAGCTACCATCGCTTGAAGATTTCGAAGGCGGACATTCATAGGACCGCCTTTCGTAAGAGATATGGGCACTATGAGTTCACAAAGTGGTGCCTTTTGGTTTGAATAATGCCCCCACAAAGGTGTTCATGAGTTTGATGAATGGGGTATTCAGGACCTTCTTAGATCACTTCATACTCATCTTCCTAGATGACATTTTGATATACTCACATACATGTGAGGAGCACAGGGGCACCTTCAACAGGTTCTTCAGTGTCTTCATGAGCAGCAGCTTTACGAGAACTTGGAGAAGTGTGCTTTCTTCTAGACTAGAGGTGTAGTATTTGGGTCATATCATTTCTGGGGAAGGTATCATAGTTGATCCTTCCAAGATTAGAGCCATTATGGATTGGCTAGCACCCACTATAGTGACCGAGGTGCGTAGCTTCATGGGTTTAGCAGGTTACTACCAGAGATTTGTTCAGGACTTCTCTCGGATTGTGCACCCTATCACTTCCCTTTAGAGGAAAGGGAAGAAGTTTGTTTGGTCGACAAGATGTGAGTAGGCCTTCAGACACTGAAGGAGTGCCTCACAACTACACTAATTCTCTCGCACCGGATCCACATGGTGATTTCCTTGTTTGCACATGATGCTTCTTTAGCAAGACTTGGAGGTGTGTTGATACAGATGGCAGGGGTGGTAGCTTTTGAGTCCCACAAACTCAAGCATCACGAGCTTAATTATCCTACCCATGATCTTGAGCTTACAAAGCGAGCTATGCATGCTTTTTTAGATGGAGACACTTTCTTCTTGGATGGAGATTCACACTCGTGACAAATCATTTGAGTCTTCACCACCTCTTCACGCACCCCAATTTAAACACTCTGTCAACAACATTAGATGGAGTTACTTTGTGAGTATGACAAGGAGATCAAGCATGTGAAGGGAAAAGAGAATGTGGTAGTAGACACTCTCGCAGATGGACTCATGTGGCTATGGCCACCTCGGTGAGCACAGATTTGCGAGCAGATTCTTCAAAGAGCTTCCCTCGACAACTTCTACATGGCGGATGAGTAGAGATTGAGTCACAGAGACCCCTTGAGGGAAATTTTGGTGGTTTTTACTTACAGAAGATGGCCTTTTCTGCACAAAGGCGGATATATGTTCCCAGAGATGGAGGCTTAAGGCGGGAGAGGCACATCATGCACCCTATTCACCCATCCCGGGGTGAAGAAGATGCACGCTACCTCGAGACAAACAGTATCACTAGAGAGGACATCGCCGAGACGTGGCTTAGTTTTGTCATGGTGTTTAGAGTGCCAAAGGGTTAAGGTCAACATCGACATCAACAAGTTTTCTATATCCTCATACCATACCGAATGGAAGTGGGACACCATTTCCATGGATTTCGTTCGTTGTTGGGCTACCTATGTCAAGATATCACCATGATGCCATTACGGTCACGGTTGATAAATTGACAAAAGTGGCTAACTTTTCTCTAGTGAAGACCACTTATATAGCTAGAGCAAGTGGCACGAGTATATTTAGATGAGATTGTCAGCTTGCATGGGATTCCATGGAAGATCATTTGTGACCGCGATCCCTTGTACACTTCACACTTTTGGACTAACATCCAGTATGTCCTCAGGAAAAGGATTAACTTCAGCACAACATATCACCCCGAGATAGATGGATAGACTAAGCGAGTGAATCAGGATGTATGTGATGGATCAGCAGTCTAAGTGGGAGGAGTACCTATACTTAGTGGAGTTTGCCTAAAATAAACATTTTTAGAGCTCTATAGGCATGGATCCTTTTCAGGCATTATATGGTAGAGATTATAGGACACCCCTTAGCTGGGACAAGTTCGAGGAGAGGGTATCTCTTAGGCCATCTCTTCTGTAGGATATGGAGCAAGCAGTAGTGTTGATCAGGAAGATATCACAGAGGCACAGACGTGCGGAAGAAGTATGCAGATCAACATAGGGTTGATCGTAGTTTTGATGTGGGCATTAAGGTGTTCCTTCATGTCGACCACACAAAATCCCTATCCATTATGGAAAAGGTTCTCAGTTGGCTCCTCGATTCGTTGGTCCTTTTGAGATCTTGGAGCGTATCGTCACTTTGGCCTATCGCCTAGCATTGCCACCCAAGCTATTCTCGCATACATGATGTGTTTCATGTTTCTGTCCTTAGGAGGTACATTATAGATCCTTCTCATGTGTTGGACTAGACATCATTACAGGTGCAGGATCAAGGGCAAGTGACAAAGGGAGCCCATCCGTATCATAGATCGTAGGACCTTAGGCCTTCAAGGGAGATAGATTGATCGTGTTCGGGTGCGGTGGGACAGAATATGATGAGACAAAGTAGCCACTTTGGAGGATGCCATAGTATTATGAGTACAGTTTCCACATCTGTCCAAAGTGACTTCCATGAGGAATTCAAGTCTAAGGGGAGGGGATGTCGTGCCCACTTCCCTTTGACACTTTTAGATACTTGATTTGATACCATTGATCATAATATTGACATTATTATGTTTTGTTTTAGTATGATGGTTAGATGTTAGATCATGGACTATTATTGATCTGGATTCAATTATCATGCATGGTGATTACTAGATACATTTCCTTTATGTGGATGATGATATATTGTTTGACATGGACATATTATAGATGTTGATTTGGACTTGTGACATTTGATATTTTGAGTAGACCTAGTATGGAATAGTATTGATGATGGTATAGTTGATTAATTAATTAAAAATATTAATGTTGAATTCTTGATGTTGTTGTGATTAATTGTGTTTAGATGATTTTGAAATGTTGTTTATATCATTTTGGATGTTTTGATATGGCCACGAGGCCGAAGGAGGTATTTGCATTTTGCAGGTTAAAAATCACAACAATGTCGGGGACCTGAGACTAACCATATTAGAATTTTGGGTGAAATCAACAAGGTCACCATGGCAACTATGTTGTGTGTTGTGTATGTTTGTGTGTTGAGTTATGCTTAGAATCCCCATGGGGGATTTCCATTATTTGTGACCATGGGATATATGTGTTTTATGTATGTGTTCCTTTTAATTATTGTTGTAATGTATTTTATTATTAATGTGTTCCTTCTTGTAATTAATTTAAATGTGGTAGATTAATGTGAAGATCATATAGTTAAACTTTAATGGAAGTTAATTAAATTGGATTTTAAATATTAATGTTGGAAAGAGTGTGTAAGAAATATGTAAGAGATGTGTAAGAGTTATGTAAGATTTTGGAAGGTTTAACACTTCATCTCCTTATGAATTCGAATTTGTCCTTGGAGGCTTGTGGGACAAGTTAAACTTGTCCCACACCTCTTAAAATGACCCACCAACCATGCCTATGGTTTGGAGGTTAAATTTAGGCATTTTTATTGCATTTTGAGGTGACAATTTGTAAGTTTTAATTGCACTTCCCTTACATATTTTTAATTCAGTCCTTTTGGAGTATGGGTCATTTTGGAGTGTGTAAGTCATTTTGTCATTTTATTTATTGTGATTTGGTGAAGGATGTTGACTTTCCTCTTGGGGTTGAGGAAGAATGATGTGGCATCCCACATGGATCCACATCATCCTCTTCTCTTCCCTCTCCTATAAAAGTGAAACTCCTTGCTTGTTTATGGTTGTTGAAACTTTGTTATTTTCCTCTTAGGGCGCATTTTCTTGGTTTTGTTTTGGAGCTTGTTGTGGAGGAAGCTTGGAGTATTTTTGCATGTTTGAACCCTATTGATTTTGGACTGTATTTGGCATTTGGAAAGCTTGTGAGTTTGGAACAAACTCCATTATGGAGAGGTAGGATCTTGAGCTGTGTTTTAAATGTTTTTTTTTTCTCTTACATGCATATTGAAATGGTGAATGTGTTTTATGTTCTTGGCTAGTTGGGTAGACTGCTTAGGACAAGGTGTAGGAGAAGGCTATGGGGATTTCATATGGGGGCATAAGGGATTGCCAATGGCACTTATTCTATTATGGAGGGATTTTTGGATTGGGATCCACCTAGGAAAAGAAATTTCTTGCATTTCTTACTCTTGGGGGGGCATAAGGGAGAAACTTTGGGGGAGCATAAGGAGGGGTTGGGAGATATAAGGTTTATGGGATTTGATATGTTTATTGAGGTATGATTTTGGTGGATGCCCAATTCCAAATAGGGAGGCATAAGTAGTTCCCCATAGTTGCCTCTTGTGTTGGTTGCTTGATCAAGCCTATGTGTTGTGTATGATTTCAAATGCAGTTGGGAAACTATTGTCTTGTTTGGATTGTGTACTTTATTGTATTATGCATGTGAAGAATGTTGTTTGTTGTTGTAGAAGCCATTGTTGCCATGAGTTTTCTCTCATTCTCTATTTCAATATGGTTGGGGCTCGGGGCCAATGAGGAAGGATGGCTTCTCCTTCTCATTAGATGTCTTGGTTGGGTGGAGAGTGTTGCCTTTCCCCTTCCTTGTTGTGATCAAAAATGAAATGATGGAGAAACTAGCATGTTGTTGTTTGGAGAAAGAAGAATACAATTTTGACAGTCCTATTTCTTTGAGCAAGTTCTTTGTAATCCCTTCCCACTTCAGTGGATGAGTTGTGTAATTTTTAATGTGAAGTTATTGTCTTGTAAATGGAAGTTTGAATTTGAATTGAGAAATGTAGAGAGTTGTATCCAATCTCTGTTTTGTAAAGAAATGAGAAGAATGTATATGTATCTTGTAAACTAGTATTTTGAAATCAAATAGAAAGGAAAGTTGTAAAATTGTATTGAGGATCAATGAAGGATTGCATTCCTTTCTCAAAAGTGTTTTACCTTGTTCATATGTTATCTTCTCTATTGGAAATTGAATTTTACTTGCAATAAGAAACCTCTGTTTGGAATGTTGAAAGATGAAATATGAAAGAATGTATATGTATTGTTACTGTATTTCAAAATTAAAAGAAAAAGGAAAAGTTGTAAGATGTAATTGTTGATCAATAAAAGCTTGCAATATCTATTCAAACTTGTAATGTGTATTGGATTTGGAATTGCTATTAAAGATTGAAAACTACTGTTGAGAAAGAAGAATGCGTGAAATGAAAGACAATGTTATTTTCCTTGCAAAATGTATATTAAAACTAAAATCAGAAATGCATTTTCAATTAAAATTGGATGGATGATTTAATAAGTAATGTATTTGACTAAGTTAGGAATCGTATGCATTCTCAAGAGCCAAAATTGATATTCCAATTAAAAGAAATAGTTCACTGTAATATACTTCATTCTAGCAATCCATGTTTTATTAAAAATGAGAAGTTCGATCTTACATCAAATAATAAGATAAGAAACATTGAAATTTAGACTTATTAATACCTAAGGAACTCAAATTCACTATAACAGTCAAGAAAGAACCTCCAAAACTTAATAAAATTCAATTCGAGCTTGCACAACCATTTTTCCCATCTATTGCCGGAAAAATACAACCTTGAATAAATTGGACAAATTGACTTCACTAAAACACTCTAAACCCTCCCTAGACTGATCCTCCATGTTTTTTTGACATGTTGAGTGAAGGAGGAGCTCTAATTTTACCAAATTGAGAAGTTGTAAACTACTAGTTCACAAATTAAAAGCCTTGCGATCCTTTTCAAAATTTACCTTTAAAACTTCATCAAAAAAATTTTATGGTTTTCCTGCAAAGAGGGCATTGAGAGATTTCTCGAAAAGTCCTCGTTTTCCCAAACCGAGCTTTCTAGCTCAAGTTATGGCACTTTGAAGTTTTTGTGCCTTGGCAGGAAAATTTGGGAAAATTTTCCCTAGTGGGCCCGCAACCCAAAAATTTCCTGTCGAAATTTCCTTAGAAAATTTTCAAAAATTTTGGCTTGGGAAAATTTTTCTTTTTCTCCACCGGATTGCAGCTAATCGTAGGGCTGCCACGTGTCCTCACGAGGCAAAGCGGAGGAGGCACTGAAACGTTTTTCCCTTTGAGTTTTTCAAAAATTTTGGAAAAATTTTCCATTTCACTCCGCTAGCCCGTAGCCAATCAGAGGCTACCACATGTCCTCACGAGGAAGCGGCAGAGGCGTGCAAAACTTTTTCCCTTTGAGTTTTTTGAAAATTTTGGAAAATTTTCCATTTCACCCGCCTGCCTCGCACCAATCGAGGGGGTGCCACGTGGCACTTTGGGGTGGCGGTGGAGGTTCGGAGAAATTTTGCTTTTGCGCCGCATGGGGAAAAATTCCAAAAACCCCGCGATGACCCACCAACCCACCAAAGGGGTTTTCCCCTCCTCTTGACATGTGTCCCCCTTGGGGAAAATTTGATCCCAAAACTCCGTCGGACCATATCTTGAGTTCCCAAGGAGTTAGGAGGACTTCTTTATATCACCAAAAGGTGAGAAAATTTCCTATCCATTAGGAATGGTTTAGGGAAATTTTGGAAGTGTTAAGTATGAGAAAAATCCATTTGAAACTCTTGAGCCTATTAGAGAGTGGGTATGGGGGTAGATTTCTCCCTGAAGCTAACTAGAACATCTAACCCTAAAATTTGAACCTTGTGAACTTGATATTAGTTAATAAAGGAAACTTTTGTTTTGGTAAATGGGTTTTGTTCTAACCCTCTAATGATGGCAAATCATTTCTGTAACTCGGTTGTGTTCACTTAAAAACAAAAAAATTATTCCATAATTTTTCTAGCTAACCCTAGGTTGTTTCTTGGGTCTCAAGTGGTTGTTGAAACGGGCATCATAGTTTGGTATCAGAGTAGTGGTTCAAAGGCTTGGACCATTGGGCACACTAGAAAACTTGAGACATGAAAACTTAAACCTAGCACACTTAAATCTAGAAAACAACTTAGCAAGAATTTGTATATTTTAGTGAACATGGAAGTTGTGTATAACTTAGCAAATGAACTAACTCTCACTTTGGTCTATGTAGCAGAGGCTTAGACGAAGTGAGAGGAACCTTCACAGAGACTCAGACCACCACCACCACCACCACCACCGGATCAGGGTGTGGCAGCCATTCTACCTCAGATTCTACAGACCCTTTCAGGATGTTAATGTCACTCTACACGAGGATTAGGTGGAGGGAAGACAGCTAGTCATGATAGAGCTCCTTCTATCGAGGGTCAGGTATCTCCTTGACTCAACGAGGAGCATAGAGGAGAGAACTCCCATGCAGAGTCAGTCAAGTAGAGTCACCACCTAGGAGACAGGGTGATAGAGTTCCAGAGCATAGAGAGGTCTCGAAGCCCTAGGCTTAGGGATGAGCGTGCAGAGAGACCTAGAGGCCGATAGACCACAATAGCAATGGATCACATCAGGGAGATCCTAAAGCTTAGGCCCTCACACTACTCAGGTGATATAGGTGGATTTTAGGCAGAGGCCTGGCTAGTGAGCTTGAGCGGTTGCTTCAAGCTTTGTCCTTGTTCTAGCAACATGAAAGCTCATGTTGTGATCCATCTACTGAGGGATGGAGCAGGAGTATGGTGGAGGACAGAGGAGTAGAAGCTCCATGTAGATTCAGAGATAGTGACCTAGGAGCTATTTGAGGAGAGATTCAAGAGTAGGTATTTATCATGGAGGTTCATCCAACAGAGGATTGATGAGTTCCATGACCTCCGTCAAGCTTCTCTTTTGGTAGCAAAGTATGAGAGTAGATTTCTAGATCTACTTCAGTATGTAGAGTATATACAGGATGAGCAGGTGTGATTCACAGGTTCATCGGGGCCTGAATTTGGATATTGGAGGGGAAGTGCAGATCCACCGTCCCCCAGGACATTAGCGAGAGGTCATTGAGAAGGCCTATATTGCAGAGGAGACTCGGGGTAAGACCCAACAGCTAGAGACCGTGTCAGAGCCGCATTCAGCGAGATGCGGGATGGTAGATCCAAGAGATTAGCACCTCTTCCTCATGGTGGTTAGCATTTTCAACATAGTCATCCTTTAGCCACGCCACAAGCAGCAATAGCAGAATCCCGCCCATCGTATAGACCTCCACAGAGAGTTGATGCACAGAGAGGTCGAAGCATGGGGCCTCCTCCTAGGGGTCCCATTAGGACACAGGGTGGACCTAGAGCTTAGTCGGTAGAGCTCACCCACATAGAGCCAATAAAACCACAGTTGGATCATCAGGATCCACACCACAGACTTCTAGGGCACCTACTGGAGGTGTTACTCCTTGAGAGGATCAAGTGGTTGCTTTGGATGTGGAGTAGCTGGACATTTCTGGAGAGATTGTCCTCAGAACCCTAACAAGGGTAAGGCACGTGTTTGAGAGACACAATTGGTTAACATGGGACGCAGCCACAAGATTTATGTAGTGGTTGAGAACCACAGAGAAAGCACCAAAGCATAGTCATTGAGACCACAGGTAGCATTGGTGGTATTCCTACCTCTGTATTGTTTGATTTTGGTTCTTTTGATTCTTTCATTGCACCATCTTTAGTAGAGTGATGCAAGCTGATGGTAGTTAGGCAGGGTCTTAGTTGGGACATCAAGATGGCTTCTGGAGCCAAGATCTCTATGGATTCCTTACTTAAGGAGTGTGTTGTGGATTTGGGACCTTTCACCACTACCTCATATCTCTGTATTCTTCCTTTGGGCTCATATGGAGTCATCTTAGGTATGGATTGGCTATCTACACACAGAGACCAGGATGGATTGTTATCATAAGACTATAGCTTGTGTAGATGATGTAGGAGTTGAGTCGGTGATCTCGGGGTCAGGAGACCTATTTCTATTCGCACCATTTCCGCTATGCAGCTTAAGCGGTGTGTGCGATGGGGTTGTTAGATGTATGTTGTTACAGTTAGTGACAGATCAGAGGATGGGTCTAGTGGACCATCGCTAGATGATCATCCCATCTTGAGAGATTTTTCTGATGTATTTCCAGGGGAGCTACCGGGATGCCACCCCACGTGAGATTGATTTCCATATAGACCTAGTTCCTAGAGCAGAGCCTATCTCATGGGCACCTTATCGGATGACCACCCCAAAGCTCTGTGAGCTCAAGTTGCAGCTTGAGGGCCTTTTGGAGAAGGGCCTTATCCATCCTAGTGTATCCCCTTGGGTGCACCGGTGATCTTTATGAAGAAGAAGGATGGATCCTTGTGGTTGTGTATTGATTACATCAGTTGAACAAGGTAATGATCAAGAATCGTTATCCTCTTCCTCACATTGATGACTTGTTTGATCAGATTAAGGGAGCCACAGTTTCTCTAAGATTGATCTTAAGTCAGGCTACCATCAGTTGAGGATTTTAGAGGTGGACATTCATAAGACCGCCTTCCATATGAGATATGGGCACTATGAGTTCATAGTGGTGCCTTTTGGTTTGACTAATGCCCCTGCAGTGTTCATGAGTTTGATGAATGGGGTATTCAGGACCTTCTTAGATCACTTCATGCTCATCTTCCTAGATGACATTTTGATATACTCACGTACACATGAGGAGCACGAGGGGCACCTTCAACAGGTTCTTCAGTGTCTTCGTGAGCAGCAGCTTTACGGGAACTTGGAGAAGTGTGCTTTCTTCTAGACAGAGGTGCAATATTTGGGTCATATTATTTCTGGGAAGGTATCATGCAGTCGATCCTTCCAAGATTAGAGCCATTATGGATTGGCCAACACCCACTACAATGACCGAGGTGCGTGCTTCATGGGTTTAGTAGGTTACTACCAGAGATTTGTTCAGGACTTCTCTCAGATTGCACACCCTATCACTTCCCTTCGAGAAAAGGAAGAAGTTTGTTTTGTCGGATAGATGACGAGTAGGCCTTCAGACACTGAAGGAGTGCCTCACTACAACACCCATTCTTACAGTGCCGGATCCACAAGGTGATTTCTTTGTTTTCACAGATGCTTCTTTAGTAGGACTTGGAGGTGTGTTGATGCAGGATGGCAGGGTGGTAGCTTTTGAGTCCTGCAAACTCAAGGATCACGAGCTTAATTATCCTACCCATGATCTTGAGCTTACGATAGTTGTGCATGCTTTGGTTAGATGGAGACACTTTCTTCTTGGATGGAGATTCACACTCAGGATGATCATTTGAGTCTTCGCCACCTCTTCACACAACCCAATCTAAACGCTCGTCAATGGCGTTGGATGGAATTGCTTTGTGAGTATGACATGGAGATTTTGCATGTGAAGGGGAAAGAGAATGTGGTAGCAGATGCTCTTAGCATACAGAGATATGTGGCTATGGACACCTCAGTGAGCACAGATTTACGGAGTAGGATTCTTCAGCACCTTCCTCTTGACATCTTCTACATGGTAGTACGAGCAGAGATTGAGTCACAGAGACCCCTCAAGGGAATTTTGGTGGTTTTTCCTTAGAGGAAGATGGTCTTCTCGCACAGGCGGATATATGTTCCCAAAGATGGAGGCTTGAGGCGGACATCTTGGTAGAGGCACATCGTGCACCCTATTTAGCCCATCCAAAGGGTGAAGAAGATGCACACTACCTTGAGATAGTTGTACCGAGAGGACTTCATCAAGACATGGCTTAGTTTATGTCATGGTGTTTAGAGTGCCAGAGGGTTAAGGTAAAAGCATCAACATCTAGTGGGTCTTCTTTATCCTCATGCCATACCGGAATGGAAGTGGGACACCATTTCCATGGATTTCATTGTTGGGCTACCTATGTCGAGATATCACCACGATGCCATTATGGTCACGGTTGATAAATTGACAAAAGTGGCTCACTTTTCTCCAATGAAGACCACTTATATAGCTAGAGTAGTGGCACGAGTATATTTAGATGAGATTTTCAGGTTACATGGGATTCCATGGAAGATCATTTGTGACCGTGATCCTTTGTACACTTCACACTTCTGACTACCATGCAGTATGTCCTCGGGACGAGGATTAACTTCAGCAAAGACATATCACCCTGAGACAAATGGACAGACCAAGTGAGTGAATCAGATTTTGGAGGATATGCTCAAGATGTATGTGATGGATCAGCAATAGTCTAAGTGGGAGGAGTACCTGTACTTAGTGGATTTTGCCTACAATAACAGTTTTCATAGTTCTATAGGCATGGCTCCTTTTCAGGCATTATATGGTAGAGAGTGTAGACACCCCTTAGCTGGGACAGTTGGAGGACAGGGTATCTCTTGGGCCAACTCTTTTGCAGGATATGGAGCAACAGTAGTGTTGATCAGGAAGAGATTGCAGGAGGCACAAGATAGGTAGAAGAAGTATGCGGATCAGCATAGGATTGATCGTAGTTTTGATGTGGGCATGAAGGTGTTCCTTCGTGTTAGACCACACAAGAGCCCTATCCGTTATGGAAAAGGTTCTAAGTTAGCTCCTCGATTCGTTGGTCCTTTTGAGATCTTGAGAGTATCGGCCCTTTGGCCTATCGCCTAGCATTTCCCACCCAGCTTGTCTCACGTACATGATGTGTTTCATGTTTCTGTCCTTAGGAGGTACATTGCAGATCCTTCTCATGTGTTGGAATGGACATCATTATAGGTGACAGGATCAGGGGTAAGTGACGGTGGAGCCCATCCATATCATAGATCGCAGGACCTTGGGCCTTCGAGGCAGAGAGATTGATCAGGTACGGGTGCAGTGGGATAGATATGATGAGACTGCAGCCACTTGGGAGGATGCCACAATGTATTACGAGTGTAGTTTCCACATTTGTTCTAGTGACTTCCAGGAGGAAGTCAAGTCTAAGGGGAGGGGGATGTAGTGCCCACTTCCCTTTGACACTTTTAGATACTGATTTTGATACTATTGATCATATTATGGACACTATTATGTTTTGTTTTAGTATGATGGTTAGATGTTAGATCATGGACTATTATTGATCTGGATTCAGTTATCATGCATGATGATTACTAGATACATTTCCTTTATGTGGATGATGATATATTGTTTGACATGGACATATTATAGATGTTGATTTGGACTTGTGACATTTGATATTTTGAGTAGACCTAGTATGGAATAGTATTGATGATGATATAGTTGATTAATTAATTGAAAATATTAATGTTGAATTCTTGATGTTGTTGTGATTAATTGTGTTTAGATGATTTTGAAATGTTGTTTATATCATTTTGGATGTTTTGATATGGCCACGAGGCCGAAGGAGGTATTTACATTTTGCAAGTTAAAAATCACAACAATGTCAGGGGACTAGAGACTAACCATATTAGAATTCTGGGTGAAATCAACAAGGTCACATGGCAACTGTGTTGTGTGTTGTGTATGTTTGTGTGTTGAGTTATGCTAGGAATTCCCATGGGGGGATTTCCATTATTTGTGACCATGGGATATATGTGTTTTATGTATGTGTTCCTTTTAATTATTGTTGTGTGTATTTTATTAGTAATGTGTTCCTTCTTTTAATTAATTTAAATGTGAGAGATCATATAGTTAAACTTTATTTAAATTAAATTGGGACATGGAATGTAATTAATGAAGTTGTTGATTTTAAATATTAATGTTGGAAGAGTGTGTAAGAAATGTTTAAGAAGGTGTAAGAGATGTGTAAGATTTATGTAATATTTTGGAAGGTTTAACACTTCATCTCCTTAGGAATTCGAATTTGTCCTTGGAGGCCAAATTTGGAGGCTTGTGGGACAAGTTAAACTTGTCCCACACCTCTTAAAATGATCCACCAACCATGCCTATGGTTTGAGGTTAAATTTAGGCTTTTTTATTGCATTTTGAGGTGACAATTTGTAAGTTTTAATTGCACTTCCCTTACATATTTTTAATTCAGTCCTTTTGGAGTATGGGTCATTTTGGAGTGTGTAAGTCATTTTGTCATTTTATTTATTGATTTGGTGAAGGATGTTGAATTTCCTCTTGGTGTTGAGGAAGAATGATGTGGCATCCCACATGGATCCACATCATCCTCTTCTCTTCCCTCTCCTATAAAAGTGAAACTCCTTGCTTGTTTATGGTTGTTGAAACTTTGTTATTTTCCTCTTGGGCGCATTTTTTTGTTGTTGTTTTGGAGCTTGTTGTGGAGGAAGCTTGGAGTCTTTTTGCATGTTTGAACCCTGCTGATTTTGGACTGTATTTGGCATTTGGAAAGCTTGTGAGCTTGGAACAAACTCCAGTATGGAGAGGTAGGATCTTGAGTTGTGTTTTAAATGTTTTTCTTTCTCTTGCATGCATATTGAAATGGTGAATGTGTTTTATGTTCTTGGCTGGTTGGGTAGACTACTTAGGACAAGGTGTAGGAGAAGGCTATGGGGATTTCATATGGGGGGCATAAGGGATTTCCAATGGCACTTATTCTATTGTGGAGGGAGTTTTGGATTGGGATCCACCTAGGAAAAGAAACTGCTTGCATTTCTTACTCTTGGGGGCATAAAGGAGAAACTTTGGGGGCATAAGGAGGGTTGGGAGATATAAGGTTTATGGGATTTGATATGTTTATTGGCGGTATGATTTTGGTGGATGCCCAATTCCAAATAGGGAGGGATAAGTAGTTCCCCATAGTTTTTGCTCTTGTTGGCTTGTTTGATCAAGCCTATGTGTTGTGTGTATGATTTCAAATGCAGTTGGGAACTGTTGTCTTGTTTGGACTGTGTATTTTATTGTATTATGCATGTGAAGAATGTTGTTTGTTGTTGTAGAAGCCATTGTTGCCATGAGTTGTCTCTCATTCTTTATTTCAATATGGTTGGGGCTCGGGGCCAATGAGGAAGGATGGCTTCTCCCTTCTCATTGGATGTCTTGGTTGGGTGGAGAGCATTGCCTTTCCCCTTCCTTGTTGTGATCAAAAATGAAATGATGGAGAGAAACTAGCATGCTACTGTTTGGAGAAAGAAGAATACAGTTTTGACAGTCCTATTTCTTTGAGCAAGTTCTTTGTAATCCCTTCCCACTTCGAGTGGATGAGTTGTGTAATTTTGTAATGTGAAGTTATTGTCTTGTAAATGGAAGTTTGAATTTGAATTGAGAAATGTAGAGAGTTGTATCCAATCTCTGTTTTGTAAAGAAATGAGAAGAATGTATATGTATCTTGTAAACTGTATTTTGAAATCAAATAGAAAGGAAAGTTGTAAAATTGTATTGAGGATCAATGAAGGATTTCATTCCCTTTCTCAAAAGTGTTTTACCTTGTTCATATGTTATCTTCTCTATTGGAAATCAAATTTACTTACTGCAATAAGAAACCTCTGTTTGAAATGTTGAAAGATGAAATATGAAAGAATGTATATGTATTATACTGTATCTCAAAATTAAAAGAAAAAGGAAAAGTTGTAAGATGTAATTGTTGATCAATAAAATTTTGCAATATCTATTCAAACTTGTAATGTGTATTGGATTTGGAATTGCTATTAAAGATTGAAAACTGCTGTTGAGAAAGAAGAATGCGTGAAATGAAAGACAATGTTATTTTCCTTGCAAAATGTATATTAAAACTGAAATCAGAAATGCATTTTCAATTAAAATTGGATGGATGATTTAATAAGCAATGTATTTGACTAAGTTAGGAATCATATGCATTCTCAAGAGCCAAAATTGATATTCCAATTAAAAGAAACAGTTCACTGTAATATACTTCATTCTGGCAATCCATGTTTTATTAAAAATGAGCAGTTCGATCTTACATCAAATAATAAGATAAGAAACATTGAAATTTAGACTTATTAATACCTAAGGAACTCAAATTCACTATAACAGTCAAGAAATAACCTCCAAAACTTAATAAAATTCAATTGAAGCTTGCAGACAAATGCTTTTTTTCCCATCTATTGCCGGAAAAATAAAACCTTAAATAAATTAGACAAATTGACTTTCCTAAAACACTCTAAACCCTCCCTAGACTGATCCTCCATGTTTGTTTGACATGTTGAGTGAAGGAGGAGTTCTAATTTTACCAAATTGAGAAGTTGTAAACTACCAGTTCACAAATTAAAATCCTACATATCCTTTTCACAAAATTGACCTTAAAACTTCATCAAAAAGTAAATTTTATGGTTCATGTGCAAAGAGGGCATCGAGAGATTTCTAAAAGTCCTCATTTTCCCAAAACCGAGCTTTCTAGCTCAAGTTATGGCACTTTGAAGTTTTTGTGCCTTGGCGGGAAAATTTGGGAAAATTTTCCTTAGCGGGCCCGCAACCCAAAAAATTCCCATCAAAATTGCCCTTAGAGGACACAAGGTAGTGGTCTCACAGGCGCGTAGGAAACTTTTTGCCCTTTGAGTTTTTTGAAAATTTTGGAAAAAATTTCCATTTCGCCCCGCCGACCCACAACCAATCAGAGGGTGCCACATGGCACCTTGGGGGAAACTTTTTTCGAGTTTTTGAAAATTTCGAGAGAAATTTTGCTTTTGCGCCACATGGGGAAAAAATTCCAAAAAATGCCCCACGACCCGCCAACCCACCAACCCGCCAAAGGGGTTTTCCCCTCCTCTTGACACGTGTCCCCTTGGGGAAAATTTGATCCCAAAACTCCGCCGGACCATATCTTGAGTTCCCGAAGGAGTTAGGAGGACTTCTTTATATCACTGGAAAGGTGAGAAAATTTCCTATCCATTGGGAATGTTTAGGAAATTTTGGAAGCATTAAGTATGAGAAAAATCTAGTTGAAACTCTGAGCCTATTAGAGAGTGGGTATGGGGGTAGATTTCTCCCTGAAACTAACTAGAACATCTAACCCTAAAATTTGAACCTTGTGAACTTGATATTAGTTAATAAAGGAAACTTGTGTTTTGGTAAATGGGTTTGTTCCGAACTCCCGATGGAAAATTGTTGCTGGCAACTCGATTGTGTTCACTCTTAAACAAAAAAATTATTCCATAATTTTTTTAGCTAACCCTAGGTTGTTTCTTGGGTCTCAGTGGTGAAACAGCATCACAATAAACCCTAAACCCTTAATCCTAAACCCCGAACCTCAAACCATAAACCACGAGCCCTAAATCTTAAACCCTTAGCCCTAAACCCCGAGCCTCATAAAATGTTCACCCTAAACCCTATACCCTATACCCCAAACACTTAACACTAAACTTTAAACCTCCTAAACCCTAAACCCTATTTTCCTACCTAGAACTCTAAGCCCTAAACCCTAAACTTAAATCCTAAACCCTAAACCTCAACCTCGACCCTCAACCATAAACCATAAAACCTAAACCTTGAGCGCTAAACCCTAAACCCTAAACCCTAAGCCAAAACCCTAAACCTCAACCTCAAACCCTAAACATTAAACTCTAAACCTTGCACCCTAAACCATGAACCCTCAACCCTAACCCCTAAACCCTCAACCCTAAACCCTAAACCATGAGCTTTGAACCCTAAACCTGAACCGAACCTTGAGCCCAAAAACCTAAACCCTAAACCTTAAACACTTAATCCTAAACCCTAAACCCTTATCCATAAACCTCAACCCTAAACCCTCGACCCTAAAACCATGAACCCTAAACCCTAAACCCCAAACCCTAAATATTGAGCCCTAAAACCTAAACCTTAAACCCTAAACCCTAAACATTGAATCCCTAAACCCTAAACATTAAATTCTAAACACTAAACCCTAAACTATGAAACCTAAACCAAACCCTGACCCCTAAACCATAAACCCTAAATCATGAACCTTAAACCTTGAGCCCTAAACCCTAAACCCTCAACCTCAACCCTAAGCCTTGAGCCCCAGAACCCTAAACCATAAAACCCAAACCCTAAATATTGAGCCCTAAAACCTAAACCTTAAACACCAAATCCCTAAACCCTAAACTTGAAAACATAAACCTTAAATTCTAAACACTAAACCCTAAACCCTAAACTATGAAACCTAAACCCTAAACCCTAAACCCTAAACCCTAAATCCTCAACCCTTAACCATAAGCCATAAACCCTAAACTATAAACCCTAAACCATAAACCGTGAAACCTAAACCATGTGCCCTAAACCCTAAACCCTAAAACTTGAACCATGAGCCCTAAACACTAAACCCTAAACCCTAAACTTTGAGTCCTAAACCCTGAGCCTTGAACCCTAAACCCTAAAACCTAAATCATAAACCCTGACCCAAAGGAAAGTCCTAATAAGATCATTTAGCGTGTTTCAATGTGTAGGGAATAATGTCTAAGGTGATCGATCAACTCATTTAGTTTTAATGAGAGACTACTTCCTCCGAAGGCCTAAAGTGAGGATCTCATTTTAGTAAGAAGTAGACAAACATCATAGAGCTGATTCGTGGTCACTAAAGTGAATTATGGACCAAATTTCAAAATTAGTACCAATTCAAGCAGTGGTAGGGCCAAAATCCAATCTAGAAGGTCAAAAAACCTACAAAACGACTATATGTTTTCACAAAACAAAGACCGACTACAATATATATGGCCTGAAATTTTTAGGTCATTGTTGAAATTCTAAAATGAGTAGTCTTGACTAGATTAGATTTTGAAAAACTATCTTCTAGATTATAATCTGTAGAGCTACAAGACCACTTCCATCAGGTGTAGAGTGACCCTAACTTCTTATATTTACTAAAATAAATTAATAAAAGTATAAAGAAATAATAAAAGAAATCTTATACTTAACATTTATTTTAGTAAATATGTATCCTGCAGTAGCCCTCCTAAACTTCACAGGGCTCAAAACGCGTACACGCTTTTTGGTTCATGAATTCCTAGCCTAGGAAAACATAACGCAATCGCTTTATTGCAAAATGTAGTCATGTTTCGTTCATTTTCGGGTTTTTTTTCCATTTTTGGCCCCCAACTTAGGTGCACTTACCCCATCACCTTATCCCTTCCAAGCACATGTTGGTTTGTATCCAACAATGACCAACCATTTCATAGAGAATGAAGGGATGTTCATCTCATTTCTAGCCAATTTGACATATTGCAATCTTCCTTCCACTTCATAGCACATGCATCCATGCTCACTTAAATTCCTTCAACACTTCGTATATGTTGCGAAATTTTGAAAAATCAAGTTTACAATGAAATGATGTGTCATGTTCTCATTACATTGAGCACAATAAAGAACCTAGGATTCAACCAAAAGAACAAACAAAACACCCCCAAACATCACAACCACAAGAGGTGGACATGTCAAATCTTGTGTGTTTGGTGACCATTTAACAAAGGCAAACAAAAACATCAATTAGAACACACTAATATGTTCACATGTCATGCATTTGTGAGCTCCGCCATTGCTATTGAAGGTACAAATCACATAGGATTTATGTTCAATGTTTTTAAAATCACAAAAAAACAAATTCCTCTAAAATGATTGCCACAAGGTGGCTATTGTTGCCAACCTTTTGTACAAATTTGTGTAGTTATCTCGTCTTAATGACTAGATAATTGAGAATGTGGCACAAAGGGTACAATCACTAAATCGGCTCCTTATCCCTACCAAAGCACATGATGGATCACATCCAAAATGGCAATCTTCCTTCCACTTCGTAACACATTCACTGGGTTCATTAACCATTGGTTAAGTGCTTAAGTTCTTTGTAGATGTAAAAACTCAAAAGAGTAAGTTTACAAGGAAATGACACGTAATGCATTCTTATTGCATTGACCACAATAAAGAACTTGGGATTAAACAAGAACAAACAAAATACCCTAGACATCACAATCACAAGATACTGACTCGGATTAAATTAAAAGAACAAACAAAACATCCTAAACATAACAATCATAAGACACAAACATGTGTCGCCATTTTGTGTGTAGAATGACCATTTAACCTTGGCCTCGATGATTAAACTCTGTGACTTTATATTTTGTTCTTTTATGTTCTAATGTCCAAGTTATGGCTTGTGGGACTCAAGCCTCCATTAACAAATAGCAAGAAAATGACATGTAGCGTCATCTTATGCCATGAAGGGAACCAATAGCAAGAGTGCAAGGCATACTAAGGAAGGCAAAACACAATGGCTCCATGAAACAATATCACGCCACATGGCATGATCTCCTTGCATTAAGCTAACTAAGACAAAGGAATAAAGAAATAGAGAAAGCACAATTTTGTGAGGCCATAACACACATTGGTCACCTACTTCCTTGGCAAACAAAAATAGTAGTCCCAAAGATCACATCTAACAAAGTGCATATAGCCTTCTGAACCCTTAAATATTTGACTCTTATTGATCTTGATGCTTCTTGATATCTAATTACAAAGCAATCCATTTTGCCCCCTTTATGAGAATCAAATTTGATCCTTGACTAAGGATTTCCATAGCTATTTAAACAAATTACAAAATATAAATAAAACAAATCCTCTACAATTATCAACCACAAAATGAAAAATATATTTTAGCCTTTCTCCTTTGAATTTTATTTGTAAACAACTTTGAATGCACATAACAAAATAATGGACTTTGAACAATATCCCACATTGGCCCATAGAATTAAATTTCAGGACTTTATATATCTTTTTTTCTATGTTCTATTGTTCAAGTATGAACAGTTTTGCTCCACACAACTTATTGGAGCCTCAAACTCTATGATCAAATACAGTGAATAACTTGTGACATCATATTGTTGCATGGCAAGAATGAAAAGTGCAAGGCACACCAAAGGAAAGCAAACACATGATGGATTTGGGAAACAAGATTGAACCTCATGAGAGGGTCTTGTGAAAATTTCATGAAGACTATATGGGATGAAATGGGTGATTTTTGCACATTAAATTGGAGAGTTATTTTTGTGGGATTTAGCTAGTGACCTCAATCACTATTCATTACCCTTAATGACCTCCGCCTCGTTTGAGTGTTTCCAATCATCTCAAGATTACCTTTGTAAGTAATCATTTGCTACCATTCCTCTCTAAGAGGGTCGTGTTGCAGCTTGTGTGGCAACTATTAATCTAGACTTCTAAGCATTTACTATGCGCTCAAAGTGATGACAACCTAGGGTCAAGTGTCAATGGTAAATCCATGTAAAATCCCCTTTACATGGTCTCCTTGGCACCAATGCCAATTGTGTCTACTCAATCATAGTCTTTATCTTATTTTTCTTGTTGTTTATTATATTGTTGCCTTGTTAACAAAATAAACATGATAACACATTTTGTGACAATAGCGTTCTAAGTAGTTTATGACATCATAGATGGAAGTTTATTAGGAGACCAACCATGTATCTTAGAATTCCACTACACCAAAAGGAACCTTCACCATGTTTAGAGCCTAAAAGGTTAATCATAAGTAGACAACTCACATAGAGCATTACCCTAGTGGCAAATACAATCCTATAAATGTTGAAACTCTATAGAAACCTTAGTATCTTGGACCTAGATCAATAGTTCAAAATAAATCTTTATTTTGCATTTTTCAAATTAAATGTTGCATGGCTAAACAAAGAATTGTTGGAATTTTTTTCAAAATTGATATGCAATTTCTACTATTATTAATTTCCTCCATGATTAGCCATTACCCTAATCACATTTTATGTATTGTTTTAATATTCAGAAGGCAAATGGACCCACTTGGACTATAAACATTATACACATTTGTTAGCAAGGAGGATTGGATAATGTAATCCATTGCTTTAGGCTTCTCACCTTCAAGCTTATTTTCCTGTTTGGTAAAGTGACTAAAAACACACGAGTAAAATCTCGTGAAATTAATAATCTAATTAAATTGTGGTTGGAAGCCTTCAATTACTTAACTCACAATTTCTCTTCTAACAAATTTGCCATAGTTGAGATATGTATTGATGGGCATTGAATGAAAGAACAAAATAAGAAATCGCGTGCGCGTGTCTTGTACATTTGGGCAAAACCATAAAATATTTCCCCTTAAAGCAAGTCACTTCACTTTTACAATTATTAAACACTTCATATTTTTATAAAGTTATAATCATCATAGAATAACAGTAAATTTCTGCTTCGCCGATAAGAAAATAAAATCTTTACTTTCTTGATAGCAACACATTAATCCCACATCTCTCAACCAAAGAAAAATGTCAGCTTGCCAGGGCGCCCTTTGATGATATTCAGAAAGTGACTCGTGAACATCTTTACTGTGGCAACCAATCGTTACCGAATTATCAATTATTTTAGAAAGCTGAAGCCTTTCAATGCAAACCTGCTTCTCTTATTGCCCCTAATAATCCCAAAATATCACTCTAAAGCAGGAACATATGATGGTTGCCTAGCATTTTCCTTAGCATCCCCTACTCATTGCCAGTTATCAATGACCTCATGAAAGTATGCTTCCGCGTAATCAACAATTCATACGTGCTAAAATAGCAATTAACAATGAACAGAATAAAAGACAACACTCGCGACAAATATAGAGAGAGAGAGAGACTATACGATAAGATGCACATAAACCCAGAAAAGCATCATACATGCTCTATGATTAACAATGAACAGAAAAAAAGACAACACGATAAGATATATAGAGAGAGAGAGACTAGACAATAAGATGCACATGAACCCAGACTATACAAGAAGATGCACATAAACCCAGAAAGCATTCCAAATACTCTATGTTACTTCTAAACATCACCCCATTTTACTATATATTACAGAATTTTCCTCCTGTTTATCTTTAAGCCTTCACAAGAGTTCTGGAACCAAGCAGGTACATCTCCTATTCAATGCTTGATCCCAGAGCTGGCATTGCACATTGTCAACTAGATTTACTGTCCATTCCCGTATTTTCCCATGTGTGATCGTCAACAAATACACAGAAGGCACGCTAGAATAAAAATGAAGCAAGAAGATCTGTCATTTTTAGTATTGATATGTCTCGACCTTGTTAACCTTTGGAGCTTCCCCTTGAGTTCTTATCACTCAAATACAGTTCTGCAAGTGCGGTATGTAGCGCAACTCCCACGGAGAGTACTCCATCATCCAAGAAAAATATGGCGAATGAAGTGAATGAAAGGAACCAATCTTTTCATTTCTTATGCCAACCCAAATCATTATAGCAGGTATGCTTTGTGAATAGAAAGCAAAATCTTCTGATGCCATTACCTGCTCTCCCTGCTTTACATTAATTTCACTGAACAAGCCTGCTCCAGCCATCTGAACATATTTGTACAGACTTTCATCATTGTATGTGGCAGGACATGGTGGATCCTCCTCTTCTCTAAAATCCACAGATGCTGTGCATCCATATAGAGACACCTGTTTTTCTATAACCTGCGGGTATATACAACATATAAAATTCCTTTTATAGTGAGTGCTTGCTCACTCCTCATTGTCTCTTTTTACGAAATAAAACCCCTTATGATTTGTAACATTAAATAATATAAGACCAGTTTTCTTGCAAAACCGCATATGTCACGAAGGACTTACATCTTTGACTCTGGACTTCAGATGAGAAAGGCCTTTGGTTGTAAGACTTCGTATTGTACCTCCGAACTTCACGTAGCTTGGAATCACATTTAGTCCATTCCCACCATTGACAAATCCTATTGAAACCACCTACATGTAAAATGTATAAAGATTAGACATTCGCTGGATATGTCAGTGCAATTATGTTTAGAGCTACCAAAAACAAGGCATGGTCCTCTATATTGGTTGAAGTTGACCGACAACCTCAAAACTTGTTTTGAGATGTGATGACCCCAAGGCATTCTAGTTGTTCAGATTTTGGAGGATACAACTTGAGATAGAATTACCACTTACAGAAAATCATGTGTAAGTTGCATATTTTAGCCAAACATCAGTAATCGACCTTAGATGACATGCAAACCTAGAGCTATTCAATAGACCAAGAGAACAATCCTCAGTAATTATAATTTAGAAGGAAATCCTAGCCCTGACATATTTTCTACTTTATGCAGCTGTTTCACATCAGAAACTTGCATCATTTGCCAAAATCCTCTGCTAATAAAATATAAAAGTTGGTTGCTTCAATAACCTGCCATTAATACATTTTAACGAGGATGAAATTTTTTAAAATGCCTGTGATTTGAGACGTTTGTGGATGGAAGGTGGAAGAAAGGTTCTCCGAATAACTCTGAAGAAAAGCCTATTGTAAATGCATAGCCCTAGAGAAAAAATCAGAAAACAAATAATTTATATATATATATATATATATATATATATATATATAAAACAAAAATAACAGAACTAGAAAGAGGAAATTTTCAAAGTTAACACACAATCGAGTCTTCACAAAAAGGAGATTGTTAAAATGCCATTACTGCAATGCTTGGAGCATTCATGATAACCCTGGAAATAAGATTAGTAAAATCAAAGGAATTACAAAAGTTGAGTTCTTAAGTGGAAGGATTATATTTCTATTGCAAATAGCTTGACAAATCTGCCGTCTTGAATCTAAAACTAAAAGCTATCCATTCTACATTCAAACTCATGAGTAGTGAGCATATTCTATATACTTGACTTCATGGAAATCAGGACATTGCCAAAAGCATTATTATAGCACTCAGAAAAAATGTTTGCTAGAACAGCTTAAAATGAAGCTAAAAACATAAGCTAGTTGTAGTGATTATACATGACCACCCTCAACAATATATGGTGAGCATACCCATTCTTTAAACCTAAATGTTACACAGACCAAACTCCCTATCTAGAAGCCACGAGACATGCAAAACAAACAATTGGAGGGCTGTAATCAGATGTGCCCACTCAACCAAAATGAGTACCTACATAAGTGTTTGACAGAAAACCCGAGGAGAAGGCAGAAGTATCACCATCCACAAGCCTACCATGAACATTTCATGATAGGCACTATTTGGAATTAGCCATTGTCATCCCATTGTGATGTGTAACCCTTTTGCCTCATTGTGGGGTGACGTGGTCATATAAGTTGCAGGTATTTAGTAAGAACTCTTGCGTTCAGTGAGGGTCAGTGAGCTCTTAATAAAATCATAGCTAAGTACCAATATCCAACTCCTATAATGGATGATATATTGGATTTCCTAGCAGGTGCCAAAATCTTCTCCAAGATTGACCTCAGAAGTGGCTACCATCAAATTCAAATCCGTGAGGGAGATAAGTGGAAAACGCCTTTCAAGAGCAAGAGTGGCTTATATAAGTGGTTGGTGATATCATTTGGATTGTCCGATGCTCCAGATACCTTCATTCAAACTATGGAGTAGGTAAATAGACAATAAATAGGAAATTTTATTAATCAATACATTGAAAATTTTGATAATTTTTTGATATTCAGAAAGGATATATATGAGCTTCTAGCTCATTTGAGAGTTGTATTTAATAAACTTAGGGAAGAAAGGTTATTTATCAAACTTGGAAGGAGTGAGTTCTGCAAAAGAGAGTTGGTTTTCCTTGGTGATGACATTTTATGAGTTAGCATGGATCCAGAAAAAGTTAAGGCCATACTTGAACGGCCTACTCAAAGCATAATGGAAATGAGGAGTTTGCATGGACCTGTAAACTTCTACAAGAGGTTTATCACAAATTTAAGTGGCATATGTACACACTTGATAAACTGCACCAAAGTTTGAATGTTTTAATGGACTAAAGCAGCTGAAAAAGTTTTGAAGAGCTCAAAACGAAAGTCAATAAAGGACTGATCCTTGCTTTACCAGAGTTTGAAAAAAATTAGGAATGTGATGCTTCCATAGCAGCTATTGGGGAAGTTTTAAGTCAAGAAGGAAAACATGTTGCCATACTTTAGTGAAAAATCGAATGAAATCAAGAAAAGCTACAGCACTTGTGATCAAGGATTATATGCTATAGTTTATAGTTGAAGCACTGAAACATTGGAGGCACTATCTTTTGCATAGGGAGTTTGTTTTGTTGACTAACAATCAAGCTTTGAAGTATATTAATTCTCAAGTTGTCTCACAAACATGCTAAATGGGTCTCATTAAGTTATACCTTTGTGGTGGTTGTTTGAAATAATTATGTTAGTACTCACATTTTGTGGTGAGCAACAATATTAGGTGGGTTAAGTATAATTGTTAGTATAGTTATTAATGTGAGTAAGAGTATTGTATTTGGTGTAAGTGAGAATAGAAATAGGTGTGTGAGAGATATATGTTGCCAGGAAACAGGTATGGGAACGGATCCAAAACGCAGAAACACAGATTTTCAAAAAAACCTTGGGTACGAAACATTATGGAAACATCCGTACAATATATTATAAAAAATTTAAAAATATAAATATATATATGCATAGTACTCATTTTCAAAATTTTAGTCCATGGACCATAAGAGATAAAGCACTCAAAATATTTTGTATTCATTGAAGTTCTAAAGATTCATCATTCAACATGGTTACAATTTCAATGTTTCATATATACATGATTATAATCTAGATTCTAGAATATATCATCTAGATTTTCTTCATAATCATCTGTCATGCATCCATGTTTCAAAAATTATTGTTGTAACATGCTTCATTGTATTCATTTGATTGAGGATTACAATGGAAAATTTTATTCTAAGGAGCAGTAATACACTGATTCAAAACCTGCAGTAATATATAGAATGAACTATACGATTCTAGATAGTTGAGGAGGTTGTAACCAACAACCAAATGTAACCACTCCTCTCATAATAAATTCACCCTACATGAGTCATTTGATGCAATGCAGTTTTGTCTTCTTCTTTCTATTTTCTTTGTGCTTCTTCTCATACTAACAGTGGTATCAGAGCAAGTTAGTAACTTCACCATTGGAGGTAGCCTCTTCAGTCGTGAAAGTTTTAGGTGAGGTCAATGGTACGGTCACCGCAGGAGTAGTAAGATAAAAGTTTTGGTTCAAGTGCTAGAAATCATGGGCTCTGATGAGGGCAGAAAGGAAAAACATGGACCATGGACCAGTCACAAATCCTGTGAAGGAAAATTCATGGCTCATGTATGTGTAAAGTCGTGAATTTGGCCCGGGGCAATGCAAATCCAAAGTTGTGTGGGCGAATAGTCGTGTGAACAAAGAAAATGTGACACCAATAGCAGAAGTCGTGATTCCATGGACAGTCGTGTGGGCCAATAACAAACCTAGGCGAAGTCGTGAAGGCATAAGCATTTGTGGTCATAGGCAAGGATTGATGAGGACACAAGAAAAGTCATGTGAGTAGACTATCTATATACCTTTACCTTCCTACTATTGATATGCCACGTATTTGAATAAGTCACTTATTCAATTTATTGAGAGTGGGCAAAATATTTTATTATTTCCATTACTTTGGCATGATAAAATGGCAAATATTTCAAACCTAATTCTACCAGACTCACAAAAATTAACAAGCACTAATTTCAATGTATGGAGCCATAAGATTTTAACACTTGCAAAATTTTGTGATTGTGATAAGATAATCACGGGTAGCGAAAGCAGACCTGCTATAAATTTTGTGAATTATGAAAACGTCATAAGAAGCATTATTGCTTCTCAAGTTGTCATGTCAGATGATATGATACCAAAAGTGTGGAATGTCAAGCACGTTGTGGGCTAGTCGAGGATAAATATCAAATGTTAGAGTAAGGATGGGTTTTTTACCTAAAAATACCATAGTTACGCAGCGACGCGTCGTCCCCATTTTTAACACGTCCCAAATGTCCTGGGGACGTGGGGACGTGGGGGAAACGTTTCACCCATGTTTCCTACAAAAACACTTAGCGAAACGTCCCCGGGACGACTAGAGAGGGGAGAGAAACGCCTAGGGGCGTGGGGGCGTGGGGGACGTTGGGACGTCTACAGCATCCCCGAACGTCCCCACATGTTTTTCCATTTTTTAAATAAAAAAACACACTTTTAAGACTCAAAACTAATATTTTTTTAATTGTAAATCACTTACAACATAAAATTAACATTCCTAACCTAACCCTAACCCTAAAAGTGCTATTTTATGTTATAAATTTACATTATGGACTCATTTCATATTCACACCAAGTTTTCGTTTTAGCAATTTATTTTATAGCAAAGCAATGCAAGAGGGAAGCAATAGGTATTTATAATTTTATTTTTAAAGTTTTTTTTTTTAATTTAGATTATATTTGCATTTGTTAGGGGCTTGTTTTTAGCATTTGCATCTACATTCATAATGTAATCATGCATATAGTTTGTAGGATTTTAAAAGTGCATATGGCATAGGGTTTTAAATTTTAATTACATTTTTATTTCTAGTTTAAAATTTATATTATGTTTGCATTTTTAGGGGTTGATTTTTAGCATTTGCATCTACATTCATAATGCAATCATGCATATAATTTGTGGGATTTTAAAAATGCATCTTGCATGTTGTAAAATTTTAAATTAAATGGTTACATTTTTTTTTTTTTTTAATTACATTTTATTTCTTGTTTAAAATTTATATTATATTTGCATTTTTAGGGGTTGTTTTTATCATTTGCATCTACATTCACAATATAATTACGCATATAGTTTGTATGATTTAAAAATGCATATTGGCTACTTTTTTAAAAATTAATTCATTACATAATCAATCAATCATATAGTTATGGTTGTTTTTAATTCATTAAGCGATCATCACCATGAGTTCTTCTTATGAGTATGAGTTTGAATCGAGCATGAATTAGAGAAAGAGAGGGGCTGAACGGGAAGTTGAGATAGGTGGTCGTGGAAGAGTTGGTGATGCCACAATGGGGGAGAGTGGAGAAGGGACACAAAATGTAGTGGCAGCGGCAATTGGTAGTTCAGTTGGTAGTGCTACCAATTGCCCCTCTCAAATGTTGTCCAAATTTGCCATTGGACCATTTGATAAGAAGAAGCCATTGCAACAATTTGCCCAAATAATTGATAACCCCAAGTCTGAGGGGGAGCAAAGTATGGAAGTGCAACATATGTGCATTGACTTGGCATGGCAATATCACTAGGACCAATGCACACTTGTTGCACCTTACAGAAGGGGGTTGGCACTTGTAAGGGCCTTTCACTAGAGCAGAGAGCCGAGATGGTGAGAATCTTCAATGGAAATACCATGGACAATGTGCCAAAAGTTCGTGGTTCTACGGCTAACACTCCAATGACTCCATTGAGTGCTCATAGGACTGGCAAACATGGTAATACTCTGGCTGGTTCTAGTTTTGGAGTGTCAGAAGTGGAAAGCAGAGGGAAGAGAAAGGCCGTGGGGGCAGCCCCAAATTCAGTTGTTGACATGTTTGATTCAAAGGCAAGGGAAGAGGCAGATGATGCTATTGGGAAATTTTTCTATGTTGCTTGGGATTCCATTTAATGTCACTTGCTCTCCTTATTACAAGGAGGTTATGGCTAAGGTTGCAAAAGCATGTACAAGTTATGTGCCTCCTGGAGACACAAAACTCAGGACAACAATCTTGGATAGAAACTATTCCAAGGTTAATCTGGTTGATGGAGGAGATGAAGGTGACATGGGTGTCAATATTGTAGCATTATCATGGATGGGTGGATGAATATTAGACACCATCCTCTCATCAATATCATTGTCTCTTGCAAGATGGACCGTACTTCTTGAGAGCAATTGATTGTTCTCGAAGTGGAAGCGAAGATGTTAGTTTCCAAAGATGATAGATTTTAAGAATGTCATTGAGAGGTTGGACCTTCAAACTTTGCACATGTTGTCACGATGCAACTTATGTGTGCAAGAGAAGCAAGCAAGCTATTGGAGCTGGAATATATATATATTTATTGGACTCCATGTTGTGTGCATGCCATGAAAAATGCACTGAAAGACATAGGGAAGATTCAGTGGGTCAACCAGATAGTGACTAAGGCCAAGGATGTGCATAAGCTCATATGTAATCACCACACATCATTGGCATTTTTTCAAAAAAAAATTAAGAAGAATTTTTTTTTGAAACCAGATTGACACCCACTTTGATCCTATTTTATTTTGTTGGAGAGGATTTATGAGTTGTAGGAGCCCCTAAAATTATGATTATGACACAAGATTGGACTAGGTGGCATGAGTCCAAGACAAATGAAGGGAAAAGAGTGAAGGAAGTGGTGTTATGGAAAACATTTTGGGTTGATATGAAATACATCATATCAATCATAGCTCCAATTTTTAGTGTCATCAAATATGGGGATTCTAACCGCCCCAATCTTGGTGAGATCTATGAGTGCATCGACAACATGCTTGGGAAAATGAAGGCAGGCTTATTCGGGTGAGGGACCCCACTTTGGGTTCTATAATGAATATATACATCCCATTATTCAATGGAGATGGGAGAAGTTTGAACACTCCTCTTCATATTGTTGTGTATGCACTGAATCCCAAATGGTATGTGGAGAGGTTAGGAAAAGTTATCCCATTGGATGATGATGAGGTGAAGAAGGACCTTATGAAGGCCTTTAAAAAAATGTACACTCCACAGGAGGCTTCATAGATCAGATTGGAGTGGCTCAACTTCACTAAACTTGATGGGTACAAAACATCAATGAAAAGGCGGATAGGGATAGCACAGGAGAAGCTAGTGAGTTGGTGGTGACTGTATGGGCTTCCAGGACTACTGCGACCACTTGTCATTCACGTCCTTTCCCAAGTTTCTAACTCCTCTACCTCTGAAAGGAACTGGTCTACATATGGTTACATACACTCTGTTAAGAGGAATAGGCTTACATCTGCGAGAGCAAAGAAGCTTATAGCTATACACAGTGCTTTGCGTCTTGTGGATCGCAAGACACCTGAGTGCAAACAGACCCCAGCATTACATGGGATGTAAATCCCGAGGAGCCGAGAGCTTTGAGGAGGACAATACTGTGCAGAGGGGATTGATTGGGCTTATGAGGATGAGGATGTAGTACCAGCGAGGAGGAGAACATGAATATTGCTTCAGATGTTGATTCTGATTTTTAGGCGGATACTTGTAGTTGTCCTCTTTTTTTGTAATATTGGCAATAGACAATTGTTGGTGTATTTGGCTATGAGATTAATGATATGAATATCAACTATTTTCACTTGATCAATCATAATTTAGAATGGTTTTATTTTTATATTTTATAATATATTTGAAAGCTTGTGTCAAATTCAAATTCAAATATGTATTATGAATTTTCAATTTATGACATTAACATATTGATATTATAGTATTAAGGAATGTATTTGATGTTTATGAGTTCAAGTTTCACCTTATTTAAATCTCAAATGGTTTTATTTCAGCTTATTTATATAATTTAGTCACTATATGTATGTATGTTTATATTTTAGTCAAATCTTTTTATTTATATTTATTTTTTTAATTAGTCGTCCCCCACCGTCCCCAAAATTTAGAAATTTTTTTCCGTCCTTGAAACCCCATCCCGTCGTCCCCCATCTCGTAACTATGAAAAATACATTGTTTTCTTTGAAGCTACAAGGTGGATCGCTATCTGAGCACCTACTTCGGATGAAAGACCTCTGAGACCAATTATCTTCCATAAATAAAAAGGTGGATGATGATGATATGGTGGCTTTGGTTCTAAATAGCTTGCCTTCTTCATATGAGTCATTTGTGGAGGCACTTCATTTAATGGTTGAGAGTCAAACTCTTACATTTGACAAGGTGAGTTCCTACCTATTGCAAAAGGAATGAAGACAGACACAGGCTCAAGAGTCCAGTTCTAGACAATCTGAGAGCGCTTTTGTTGCTCAGTCCAAAGGAAAGTGGAAATGATAGGCTAAGACATCCCCTTCCTCTCCTAAACATCAAGTGAAATGTTACTATTGTCACAAACTTGGTCATGTGAAGGACTATCGAAATGAAATCAATGCCTTGAAGAAGCAGAAGGGGCAGGCACATGTGGCTACAGTTGAACATGAGTTAAATGAATATGCTCTCATGGCATCTTGCACGATTAATGGCAGCCCTACTTAGTGTTGGCTTTGATTCCGGAGCATCACAACATTTCACATGTCAAAAAGATTGGTATGTCAATTTTCATTCTTGTTCTTCTGATTTAGTTACTTTAGGGGATGGAAGATCACATGTTGTAGAAGGTATTGGGGATGTTCGTATTATGCTTGTTAGTATGAGAAGAAGCACAGAGAAAATAGCAAGAAGACAAAATTGCATTGCAACTAGATTGTGATGTTGGAAGCACAATGGACTAAGGGGGTGAATCAGTCCTTACAAATTTAAATCAGATTTCAGATTACTTATTCAAATCACAAAACCACTTATCCAACCATTAATGTGTGCACAATATCAAATACCATACATGCAATGAACCATGAACAAGAGAATCAACACAATGACACAAGATATAAGTGGGAAACCCTCAAGGGAAAGAAAACCCACTGAAACACAATCCTTATATTGATATGTTTCAAATTTAGTGAGGCACCAACCCCACTAAGAACAACTCCTATTTTTTTGATTCATACATATACATAATCAAGAGCATTTAGTATTTAATGTATTGTTGTTGCATAGAGATCCTTTGGACAACCTTGTCCCAAACTAAACTTCTTCTCAAAGCAAATTGATTTGTTCTTCACTCTGTGGGGCCACACTCAAATCATCATAAGCTCTACCATACCTTTTTTAAACCTAGAGGAGTCCTCCTTTACAAGATCCAATCATCATCCATGCACTAGTAGGCTGGCCATGCAATTATCATGCCACTTAGGAGCATTTTCTCTCACAAAAACTATTTTTAGTCAAGATCTAAAAATACCACACATATGTTATATGACATTTAAGAATCATCCATGGTCACACTTTAATTGAACCAATCACATTATGATTATTTCATTTAATGGGCCCACTAGCTCATTTCCTTCACGCTTTTGAGCTAGAGTTTCAAAAACACATAAAGAGTTGTTTACCTTCTTAACATTCGCATCATAACAACTACTTTTTCCTTCACGATGAAATGGCCTCATTCTTTTTGTGAAACCTTCAATAGAACTCAATTTAGAAACATCCTCATAAAAGCCACAAGGTCCCAAAGTAGTCATGTCCTTAAAAGCAAGAAACAATTCAAGGTGAGCATCAAAAGACCCAATCGAGCTAGAAATGACCTTTTTATGACCTTCCAAATCCAAGTTTTCACCAAAATCTTCGCAGACATAACATGCAAAATACTCATCATGGCAACTTGAAATTTTGCCCACATCATCATGACACATCCTAATAACATCTCACAATCATTTAGTCACCCTTTGTGTCACAAATAGCTCTCAATCTTTCCAACCAGAGGATTCCTATACGACTCATGCATAACACTTAGGGTTTTCTCTATTGTACTTTTGAAGGCTAAAGGTCAACTAAAAACAACACTATAACTCATCATAGAAAACTCTCCAAAAGGCCCTAACATACATCGGGTACATCATAATACAACTCCCAAACTACATGCATGCATGAGCTCATATAGCTCCACAACTCAATCCCATACCTCCAATAAAGATCCATACTCTGGTCCAAATGAGCACACATACTGAAACTTGGTCTCCACTCTATATCCTCCCAGAATCATGAAACTCATGTGAGTGCCTAAAAACTCTCTAATCATGCTTTTCATCATGTCATCATGCTTCTCAAGTCACCAAGAAGCTCATGCCACCATGCATTGTCACCTAGGCTAACTAAGTCACATGCTTAGGTTTGCTAAAACAAGCAATTCTCACTAAAACACCTGATATCACCATGAACACCTCTAAATTTGCATGTCATCATCATCCTCAGCATGCTCTGACCCTAATCCATCAATCACTTTGTCATTAATGGGGTTTTGTATCAAAGACAACACCTAAACCACAACATGCCAACATTTGATGCCTTGATTAAAAATAATCCCTGAAAGTTAGTGCCATTACCTCCAAGGAAACATCCCATTGGCTGTAAATGGGTGTATAAAATCAAGTGTAAAATAGATGGTACTTTGGATAAGTACAAGGCTCGACTTGTTGCGAAAGGATTTTCGTAACAAGAGGGGATAGATTATGAAGAAACATTTGCTCCTACTACGAAGATGGTCACTTTTCGGCTTCTTCTTTCTTTTGTAGCTCAATTTGGTTGGAAAGTATATCAGATGGATGTCAAAAGTGCTTTCCTGAATGGGGATTTGGAGGAAGAAGTGTATATGACACAACCTGAGGGTTTTCGAAGCTTGTGGTCGTGAGCATCTGGTATGCAGATTGATTAAGTCCTTGTATGGACTTAAGCAGGCTCCTTGAGCCTAGTACATCAAAATAGATACATCTCAAAGATTCAAGCTTCACACGAGTCATTCTGATCCGAATCTCTATGTCAAAAGCAATGATGATGACATTGTGATTCTTATTGTGTATGTTGATGACCTTTCCATCACAGGCAATGGAGATGTTGCGATTCATAAGGTAAAATCAGATTTATGTGTTGCTTTTGACATGACTAATTTAGGCCTCCTTCACTATTGTCTTGGTGTAGAATTCTGGCAACATGATCACTTGATTTTCATTTCTCAAGTTAAGTATGCCACGAACCTGCTACCGAAATTTCATATGTATGATTGTAATTCTTTTACACCTATGGAGGTCGGGCTGAAAGTCTCAGCTCGTGATGATTCACCGTCGGTCAATGAATCATTATATAAACAGTTGGTGGGTAGTTTGATCTATCTAACTACACGACCGAATTCATGTTTTTCTTGTCGGCCAATATCTCTCTCGGTTTTATCTAAACCAAAACTCATTCACTGAGGAGTAGCAAAACAAGTTCTATGATATGTCAAAGGAACTCTTGACTTGGCATTCTATATCAAAGAGTTTCAGATTTCAGATTTCACATTGATTGGCTATACCGACTCTAATTGGGGAGGATCTGTAGATACTCAAATCTACCACAAGATATATCTTCTCTTTTGGTTCAGGAGTTGTTTCTTGGCAGAGTAAACTTCATCCTACTGTTGGCATCTCTTCTACTAAAGCGGAATACAAGGTTATTGTTAGTGCCACTTCGAAGCAATATGGTTTCGTCGGATTCGACTGATTTTCAGTTTCCCAGTGCTCTTTGCTACACCTCTTTCACTCTTTTGTGATAATCAAGGTGTTCTAAAGATGGTGAAGAATCATGTCTATCATACCCGCACTAAACATATTGAGATTCATCATCATTATATTCGCCAATTGGTTGATTTTGATGAAATCTTTCTTCATTTGTGCCCTTCTGGATCGGCTTACTGATGTAATGACTAAACCTCTTGGTCCTTTATTGTTTGTCAAGTTTAGAGATAAACTTGGTGTTGTTTCAAGGTTAGTCATTAAGGGGGTGTTGAATATATAGAATGAACCATACGGTTCTAGACAGTTGAGGAGGTTGTAACCAACAACCATATCTAACCAAATGTAACCGCTCCTCTCATAATAAATTCACCTTGCCTGAGTCATTTGATGCAGTGCACTTTTGTCTTCTTGTTATTTTCTCTGTGCTTCTTCTCATACTAACACTTTCTAGCCTGGCATTTCTTGGTTTCTACTAGATGCTTCCTATTTTCTTTGGATTACTATTCTGACCCAAACTATCTTTAGGCTTGTTTAATGTGCCTCCTTGTTAGTAGTATAGTTTTAATGTTAGAAGACTTTACAGTTGAGCACACTGTAACTTATTCCTAGGTTCAGAAGATTCTCTGAGTAGAAATATAGGCTATATTTGAAAAGATTAAGTGGAATAACACAACAACAAACTGGAATAAACTCCTTATAATATATAAGCCGCGAAACATCCCGAAAACATCGAAATTTCTTGGAAACACCGAAAACTTCCTTAAACGCGTGAAACTTCGAGAAACATCCCCAAATGATTCCGGGATGTTTCCAAGATGTTTCGTACCCCTTTTCATACCAGAAACATTTTAGGGTGGATACAGGGGGGTGGGGGTGTTTCCTAGTAACATAGTGAGAGATGTTCAAGGAGAGAGAATTAAGGTGGTTGAACAACCCACCTAGATAAGTGTTAGAAGTTTGTAGAGTTGTTATAGGAGTTGTAATAGGACTCCTATATATGTGTAACATGTTTTGAGAAATAATAATGTTGATTGAATTCTTTTTTAGCATAAGCTCGTTCCAAATATGGGGTAAGACCCACATTTGGTGTCAAGGCAAGTTTCCTGCTAGACCTCTCTGACCTTCACCTCACTCGTTTTTGTTTTTTCAAGTAGACTAAGGCAACAGGTAAGCAATGCAGATCGTAGTTACTGTGTCCGAAATCCAGATCCAACCAGGAGGGGAAAAATTCAAAAATCCAGAATTCTTGAAAAAGTTCAGAAAAATCCGTCCGAAACATGTATGAGTTGAATTTTATAATATGAAAATTTGACAAATACAATGAATAAATTCGTTAATGTAATGTAAAATGTTATATTTTTTAATATAAAGGGTTGATAGTTGACTGTTTTTTCTAGAAAACTATAGAAAATATTATAAAAAAACAAATTCCTAAATTAGAGCCGACTGGACCGAATGTATTCAGTCGGCTAAAAATCCGATCCGGATCCGGGATTTTGTACAGATCCGACCGGATTTTGTAACTTTGGTAATGGTGCGAACCATGTACAACATGGATCCTTGTATGTGCTCTATCTATTTGTCATTTCTATCAAAACAATGCAAACAAAGGATAAGGTGATACCACAAACCTCATACCCAACTTTAAAGTTTGTTTCATCCATTGTTCTTGCATGTTTGTCAATGGTACTAGCAATACCATACCCGGACCTCTTGTGAACACATCGATGACTTGTTGTTACACGGGGACGCATCCCCGCTTTTAACACGTCCCGGGCGCCCCGACGTCCCAGGGGCGCGGGACATGGAGGAAACGCTTCCCCCCGTTTCCTTCTTTTTCAAATGGCATAAAACGCCCGGGACGGCGGAGGGGGCGTAAACGTCCGGCGACGTTGGGGATGTGGGGGACGACGGGGGACGTCCAGACGTCCCCGCCATCCCCTACGGCTGCTGCGCCTTTTTAAAAAAAAAAACAGACTTTTAATAGACAAAAACACATTTTTTTAATTGTATATGACTAATAGCATAAAAGTAACATTCCTAACCTAACCCTAACCCTAAAAGTGCTATTTTATGTTATAAATTTACAATATGGGCTCATTTCATATTCACACCAAGCAAGAGCAAGAGCAAGAGTGAGAGCAAGAGCAAGAGCAAGAGGAAGAGCAAGGGCAAGAGGAAGAGCAAGAACAAGAACAAGAGGGAGCAAGAGGTATTTATAATTTTATTTGCTTACAATACATGTTAAAGTTTTTTTTTTTTAAATTTAGATTATATTTGCATTTGTTAGGGGCTGTTTTTTAGCATTTGCATCTACATTCACAATGTAATCATGCATATAGTTTGTAGGATTTTTAAAAATGCATATTGCATAGGGTTTGGTTATACAAACTACAATGTAAATGGTTACGTTTTTTTTTTTTTAATTACATTTTTATTTCTAGTTTAAAATTTATATTATTTTTGCATTTTTTAGGGGTTGTTTTTTAGCATTTGCATCTACATTCATAATGCAATCATGCATATAGTTTGTGGGATTTAAAAAAATGTATCTTGCGTAGGGTTTGGTTGTAAAATTTAAAATTTAAATGGCTACGTTTTTTTTTTAAATTAATT
Organism: Taxus wallichiana var. yunnanensis; assembly: GCA_018340775.1. NCBI lineage: Eukaryota > Viridiplantae > Streptophyta > Pinopsida > Cupressales > Taxaceae > Taxus > Taxus wallichiana. The sequence continues at coordinate 7,960,435 of CM031239.1, forward strand.
CATTACATAATCAATCAATCATATAGTTATGGTTGTTTTTAATTCATTGCAGCAATCATCACCATGAGTTCTTCTATTGAGACTGAGTATGAGTATGAATCAGAGCAGGAGAGGGTTGAACGGGAAGTTGAGATAGGTGGCCGTGGAAGAGTTGGTGATGCCACAATGGGGGAGAGTGAAGAAGGGACACAAAATGTAGTGGCATCCAAGAATCGGTAGTTCAAATCGGGTAGTGCTTTACCAATTGCCCCTCTCAAATGTTGTCCAAATTTGCCATTGGACCATTTGATAAGAAGAAGCCATTGCAACAATTTGCCCAAATAATTGATAACCCCAAGTCTGGAGGGGGAGCAAAGTATGGAAGTGCAACATATGTGCACTGACTTGGCATGGTAGTATCACTAGGACCAATGCACACTTGTTGCATCTTACAGGAAGGGGGGTTGGCACTTGTAAGGGTCTTTCACTAGAGCAGAGAGTTGAGATGGTGAGAATCTTCAATGGAAATACCACGGACAAAGTGCCAGAAGTTCGTGGTTCTACGGCTAATACTCCATTGAGCGCTCATAGGACTGGCAAACTTACTAATACTCTGCTGGTTCTAGTTTTGAAGTGTCAGAAGTGGAAAGCAGAGGGAAGAGAAAGGCCGTGGGGGCAGCCCCAAATTCAGTTATTGACATGTTTGATTCAAAGGCAAGGGAAGAGGCAGATGATGCTATAGGAAATTTTTCTATGTTCTTTGGGGATTCCATTTAATGTTGCTCGCTCTCCTTATTACAAGGAGGCTATGGCTAAGGTTAGTAAAGTGAGTACAAGTTATGTGCCTCCCGGAGACACAAAACTCAGGACAACAATCTTGGATAGAAACTATTCCAAGGTTAATGTATGATGGAGGAGATGAAGGTGACATGGGTGTCACATGGATGCGGCATTATCATGGATGGGTGGACGGATATTAGACACCGTCCTCTCATCAATATCATTGTCTCTTGCAAAAATGGACCGTACTTCTTAAGAGCAATTGATTGTTTTGGGAAGCGAAAAAGATGTTGAGTTTCAATTTCAGATTTTGAAGGATGCCATTGAGGAGGTTGGCCCTTCAAATGTTGTACAGTTATCACAGATGCAACTTATGTGTGTAGAGCAAGAGTGACTTAGTGGAGCGGGAATATAGGCATATTTATTGGACTCCATGTTGTGTGCATGCCATGAACAATGCACTGAAAGACATAGGGAAGATTCAGTGGGTTAACCAGATAGTGACTGATGCCAGAGATGTGCAGAAGTTCATATGCAATCACCACACATCATTGGCACTTTTTCAAAAAAATTCGAAGAAGGAATTTTTGAAACCAGTTGACACCCGCTTTGCATCCTATTTTATTTTGTTGGAGAGGATGTCTGAGTTGCAGGAGCCCCTGCAAATTATGATTATGACACAGGATTGGACTAGGTGGCGTGAGTCCAAGACAGATCAAGGGAAAAGAGTGAAGGAAGTGGTGTTGCGGGAAACATTTTGGGTTGATATGAAATACATCATATCAATTATAGCTCCAGTTTTTAGTGTCATCAAATATGGGGATTCTAACAGCCCCAATCTTGGTGAGATCTACGAGTGCATTGATAGCATGCTTGGGCAAATGAAGGCAGCTATTCGGGTGAGGGACCCCACTTTGGAGTTCCACTTTGGAGTTCTATAATGAACATATACTGACCCATTATTCAATGGAGATGGGAGAAGTTGAACACTCCTCTTCATATGGTGCGTATGCACCGAATCCCAAATGGTATGTGGAGAGGCCAGCGAGTTGTCCCATTGGATGATGATGAGGTGAAGAAGGGCCTTATGAAGGCTTTTAAAAAATGTACACTTCACAAGAGGCTTCACAGATCGAATGGAGTGGCTCACTTCACCGAACTCGATGGGTACAAAACATCGGGAAAGAGACATATAAGGTAACATTAGCACAGGAGAAACCAGTGAGTTGGTGGCGATTGTATGGGCTTCCAGGATTGCTGCAACCACTTGCCATTCGCCTCCTTTCCCGTGAGTTTCTAGCTCCTCTCGCCTCCGAGAGGAACTGGTCTACGTATGGTTGGATACACTCTGTTAAGAGGAATAGGCTTACCTCTACGAGAGCGGAGAAGCTTGTAGGCAGCACACGCTTTGCGTCTTATAGATCGCAAGACACCTGAGTACAAACAGACTCCAGCATTACGGTGGGATGTAGATCCCGAGGAGCCGAGGCAGGTTGAAGAGGACAACACTGTGCAGCGAGGATTGATTGGGCTTTTTGAGGAGGGATGCTAGTACCGGCGAGGAGGAGTTCATGGATATTGCTTGAGATAGAGATTCTGATTTTTAGGCTGATACTTGTAGTTGTCCTCTTTTTTTGTAATATTGACAATAGACTATTGTTGGTGTATTTGGCTATGAGATTAATGATATGAATATTAGCTATTGTCACTTGATCAATCGTATTTTAGAATGGTTTTACTTTTATATTTTGTAATATTAATATATTTGAAATTTCAAATATGTCTCAATTAAAATTCAAATATGTATTATGAATTTTCAATTTATGACATTAACATATTGATATTATAGTGTATTTGATGTTTATGAGTTCAAGTTTCACCTTATTTAAATCTCAAATGGTTTTATTTCAGCTTATTTATATAATTTAGTCACTATATCTTTTTATTTTAAATATTTATATAGTTTTTAATCAGCCGTCCCCTGTCCCCAAAATTTAGTCCCCGGAAAAGCCGTCCCAAGTAACTATGCACATTGACATTCACCATTCACCTACACTTCCGTCTCTATTTCCACTACCTAATCTACCCAAAATTTCCATTCCATTTCATTCACAGTTTCACACTCAAAATCAAATTAAAAAATGATTGACTATAAAGTCTATATAATTATTACAGTCAAATCTATTTTTAGGTTTTTACAAATTAAAGTGTTGAATGTAGTGAAGGATTTGAAATATCTATTCTGCATCTCTTCTTGTGGAGTTACAAGATTTGAACTACAGATTATTAAAATATATACAATGGAGATTTTGTAGATCACTATTTTTGGAGAGATTTTTGTTGAAGAAAAACATTACATTGCATTAAAAGGTTTTCCCTGTCAGCACTGAAACTTTCATCAAATCCTGCACTTAGTAATGCATTGATTTGCATTAGCAACAAGTTCATTGTTTTGCATTGATTGTATATTCATTTTACAGTTTCACATTGAGCTTGTTATTGCATCAGATCTGTACATCGATCTGCAGTTCTCATATAGTCATCTTGACTGAGGCGAGCTCCCTACATTTAACTTCATCTGGACACCCAAACTCATCTCCACCAAATGCTCCTTGCTCGACTCCCACTGTTGGCATAGATCACCAATCTACACAATAACTTCGCATTGATCTTACATCCCACTCAAACTCGCAGTCTCCTAGGCATGGCAATTTCTTCCTAAGCTCGGCCCTCTCAACTTGGCTCTCTCCCCTACATTGCAAGCTCCAGATTGGGAGTTCCCTTTGGCTCAAGTTCGCTACACACGTCAATAGCCAATCTGACTCAACTCTCACCTAAGACTCGCCATTGTGACTCTCCTACAATGGCCAACATAAACTAGATCTGGACTCTCCTCAAGATCTCCAACATTATAATTCAATCTCCTTACTTTGACAACTCAACAACTAAAACCGGATTTGCCTCCAACTCGATGGTGACAGTGTTCATAAACTCTCTCAGATAACGAGCTATCTTGGCAAGTCCCGAAGCAAATTCAATGTTGGATCGATTTCCTGTAACCTCCTAAGACTACTTAGCAAGTCCCCCTTGGTGTTTGGCAAGCTCCCATTGAATTGCAACCCACAAAACCGTATGAGTCCAAAGATCAGATTGATCTGCCTTTGAATTCTCCTGGCAGGAGTCCAATTCATGTAGCAAGATGTTCTACCTTTTTGAGGTAATGAGTTGTTTGCAGTATTTCTATGCTCGCCCTTTCATATACCTTTGTTGAGGACTCTTATATGGCGCATCCACCTTTCAACGATTTTGAATTGGCTCTGACACAACTAGCTTCAAACATACACTGAGCTCACAATATCCACCTCGGCTTTACACAAGCCTCGACAAATGCAATCCTGACCTACGACAGCTCCGAAAACCCTAACTCAGTTTCGTGTTACCCTCAACAGCTCAACAAACTCTCCTCACAAGCTACAAATCACTACCAACAAACCCTACACCTAAGTGCAACATGGGTGAGGTTTGCTAATTCAAAAGCCAATTTTTAAAAACATTAAATTCATTTTTAATGTTTATATTACTAATAGGGCCATATAGCTTGTTTGGCCACAACATTTTGGTATGACACTAAGGCTAAGTGGAGGTCATGGGGTCGACCCCTACCAACACAACAAGCCTTATTTTTGCCAAAATTATCTTTTAAATATATATATATATTCGAGGGATTTTAAGAAAACAAAACTAAAAGTGGGTATATTATGAGTGGCCTTTTTATTATCGAGAAATGAATTTATTGAAAAGTGGACAAATATTTGTAAGGGCGAAATAAGGATGGATTTTTCGAGCAGGGGAAAATAAACGTTTTTTGGAAAAAATATTGTAAAGGGTTATGAATTGGATGCATTATCAGTGGAAACTGACATCCGAGGAGATTTTCCATTGTGGACGGCAATACACACCAAGCGAATCTCAAAATGACAGCAACAACCCAGAAAACGGAAACAGTGGCACGCTGCAGTTCCTGAATGCATTCCTCTCCCCATGTTCATACTAAGGGAGGGAATTAGGAATAATTGTGTTAGTGCTCACACTTGTGGTGAGTAATAATATTAGGCGGATTAGTATATTTGTTAGTATAGTTATTAATGTGAGTGAGAATATTGTATTTGGTGTACGTGAGAATAGAGATAGGTGTGTGTGTGTGAGATAATCTAGGGAGAGGATTAAGGTTGAACAACCCACTTAGAATAGTGTTAGAAGTTTGTGGAGTTGTTATAGGAGTGTGTAACATGTTTTGAAAAATAATAATGTTGATTGAATGCTTTTTTAGCCTAAACTTGTTTCAGATATGAGGTAAAACCCACAGTGGTGCAGCATAGAAGTGGGAAGACCAATGTGGTAGCCGATGCATTGAGTAGGAGGCGTCATCTACTTCTCACAATAAGCAATGAAGTTGTTGACTTTAAAGAGATGAGAGAAGAATATGCAACTGATCCATATTTCAGTCAAAATTATAACGCTCTGTACAATTCAAATGAAAAAAATAAAGGGTCTAGGTCTTATGGAGAATATGTTTCAGGAATTACAACTATGTATTCCTGCAGGATCAAGGTGGGGGTCGGAGTTAATACCAGAGTTGCACTCTAGTGGGTTGAAGGGTCATTTTGGAAGAGATGAAAAAAACAATTTGTTAAGTAAGAATTTCTTTTGGTGAACAAAGTCTATAAACAAAATTGTTTCTACGTACAGAGTTTTCCAAATCGATAAAGGTGAACAGAAAAATACTGAATTGTATACACCCCTACCAGCACCAAATGGACCATGGAGTGGCATTTCAATGGAGTTTGTATTGGGACTGGACCATACACAATGAGGTAATGACTATTAGTGTTGATGTGGATCAACTTTCTAAAATGGCCCGTTTTCTTCCATGTCAGAAGACTAATGCAGCAAGCAGGATAGCGGACTTATTTTTATGGAAGTAGTTCGCTTGCATGGGCTGGCCAAGACCATCACTAGAGACCGAGATACAAAATTTCTTAATCACTTTTGGAGGACATTGTGGAAGAATTTTGATACTACTGTTCACCCAATCGCCCGACCCAATGGCCAAACAAAATTTATAAATAAAAATTTGAATAAGTTTCTTAGAAGCCTAAATTGAGGAAGGCCCAAAATAGTGGGATGTAGTCTCGTCACAGAGAATTTGCATTCAATTCTAGCGATAAATCTCCATTTCAAATTGTTTGTAAAAATAATCCAAAAGGGGTGGTAGATTCAATTGATTTGCTGAATTTTTTAATGACTAGGCAAGAAACTTGAACTTTTGCATAGAATATTTGAGAGGTAACGATATGTCAAACGAATAATGCAGATAATGAATGGGCAATACAAAAAAAATGCAAATTTACATCAGTGAGTGATTTTCCAAGAGTAGGTTAAACAAATATTGCAGATAATGAATGGGCAATACAAAATAAATGTAGATTTACATCAGAGAGTGATTTTCCAAGAGTGAGTTAAACAAATATTGCAGATAATGAATGGGCAATACAAAATAAATGCAAATTTACATCAGAGGGTGATTTTCCAAGACTAGGTTAAACAAATATTGCAGATAATGAATGGGCAATACAAAATAAATGCAGATTTACATCAGAGAAGATTTTTCAAGAGGTGGAACACGTCACAGTATTGATTTTATTAAACAAATATTGCAGATAATGAATGGGCAATACAAAATAAATGCAGATTTAAATCTGAGAGATAAGATTTTCCAAGAGGCAGGACAGGTCACGGTGCATTTGAGTTAAAGAAAAGTATCCTCATGGCACCTACAGCAAATTGAAGCCTATGAAGCTCAGCCCATGCAAAATATTGAAAAGGATTAACAATAATGATTATTTAATAGACTTGCCACATGATTTGGACATTAATCCTATATTTAATGTGGCTGATCTCTACTAATATCAGGCTTATATGGAAGGAATTCAGGACGACTGGGTAAAAGAAGAATTTGCAGAACACTTAACGAATAAATGCAAGCAAACTCAGCAAGTGGACGATGCCCAGCTTGCAAGGTCCAATCAGTACAAATGTATTTGATAAATTGGAAAGACCTACCTGATTACAGCAACACATGGGTCACAGGCACAGGATACGTCTGAACCAGAAGATTTAGACATTTCTTGTAAGGGGAAAAATGATGTGAAACCATTGCATCATTGTGGGGTAATGTGGCCATAGAAGTCGCATGTATTTTGTTGGAAGTCAAAATCCAATTAGTGTACTGAGATTTCTTAGCACTTTGCTTGGTATCCCACATTGTGGGTTTCTAGATTTAGTAATAGGAGATAATAATCAATTTTTTCAGATTAGTAGTAGAGAAGACGTGGGAGAAAACATATAGGAAAATAATCGCAAAATCTGGGGAAAAGTAATGGGTATGGATTGCTGGAAATTTGGTTTTGTTGTTGGTCCCCAACACTAGATCTTTACTTTTGTAGATTTTGCAGATTTAATATCAGAAATCGCTGAGAAGCTATTCTGGCTTAGAACTTCCTATATTTCGTTTGTATAGTTTTCAGTTTTTTTTCAGGTTTTGGTTCTTTCATCAGATGGATCAGTTTATGGTAGCTGCTGAAGTGAAATCAATTGACCACTTTCCATTGTACAGTCCAGCTAAAGTTTGCCAGGCATGGTTGTTGCATCCCAGTAGTAGACTTTTCCCCATGATTCGGCCTGAACAAGCAGCCGACCATTCCTCAAAGTCTGAGTTTTGTTACTTTCTGCACTCAGTAGTTGACAGTTTTGGGTAAATTTGAGATAGTTGTATCTGTTGTCGGGTAGAGTCTGCATTCACAAGGAAGTTTATCTTGGGCTTATTGTCCTAGCAGAGCAGTTGCTCTGCATCGCATAGTGGGTTAGCTCACTATTTATTCCTCTAACCCAACATCATGTTAGAATGTTAACAAAGAAATAATGAAGAGAAACCGGAATGCACACGTTGTAGATTGTGTTTGTCATTTTATTATGCAAGAAATATTTACAAAATGGTTGAGGTGCTTACAACCAAACATTAGTTAATACAAGACTAATAGTGACTTAATAACAAAAGTAAGCCTTATATTATAAAAGGTAAGGCTTATTGTACAAAAAGCAAAAACAAACACATTGACAGAAAATTAAAACAATAAAACCAAACAGAGCCACACATTCTTCATAAGCTTTCTCTTTGAAAACAATTCTTCGACCAAGTAGAGCTCCATCAAGCTACCTCGTAACCCTCGTGAAAGTGTAGCTCCCAAGCTAAATTCCCAGGTTTCGGATTCCACCTCCCCAAACTCCCGAATTACAAACCTCCCGAATTATTGGACAACCATCCATATTGAGTGACATCCATAGTGCTCCATCAAGTTGTCTCATGACCCTTGTAAGGGTATAATTCCCAAGATCCACAAACTCCTAAACTAACTGGGTAGCCATCCATACTAAGTTTCATCTACACTAGATCCCTTCCCATCTTCAAAGTGTGGGCCTCTTTAAAATATGTATTCTTCATCAGTGAATTCCTCACCACTTTCAACATCCAATGGATCTTCAACAATGGCTATATTAACTTCATTTGATTTGTCTTTCATTTGGATTTTTACTTTCCAGGTGTGAAAGTTGAGGCCAAAATATTTGTCTAATGGAATTTCCATTCTCAGAAAAAAATAACTCAAAAAATAACCCTTCCCCAAAAATAGATTAAACAGCAAATTAATGCAGTAAGATATTAATAACTAATTTTTATTTTTACTTTTTTAAAGCAAAGAAATGAAACTGTCCAGACAAGTTTGTGCCCTAAACAATTAGTTGTGACTGAAAATCACCAAATTATGTGCCCTAGCAACAAATGACCCTCAAAAAATTGCAAATCTGGAAATGTGTGACTGTATTTTCTTTGTTTTGCCCTAGATACCTTCAAAAATCACGTTTTTTCCTCTTGTTTGTGATTCTAGACTGTTTTAACTTTTCTAAAAAAATTGTTTCCTAAATCACATTTTTCTTTTCTGCATTCTGCCTGTCACGTTTTGTCTTGAAAATATCTGATTTTTGTGCCCTATCTACATGACCAACCCTAAAAAGTTCTTCAAAAATGGAAAATTCTTATTTTTGTGCCCTAGCACTTCAAAATGCCCTAAAATTTGTCTGAAAATACAGCAAAATCCGTGCTCTCGAATGGCCTTTTTTTTTTTCTTTTTGCACCTTTGTAATAGTGTCAACTATATTTTGTCCTTTAAGCCTCACACAGCCATGTCCTCTTCAACTTGTGTTCATCCTCAGTTCGTGCCCTCAACTCTAATACCAATGTTAGAAGACACGAACAAATTAAAAATGAAGAGAAACCAGAATGCACACACACATTGTAGATTGTGTGTCCATCATTTTATCATGCAAGAGAGTTACAAAATGGTCGAAGTGGTTACAACCGAACATTAGTTGATACATAATAAATAGTGACTTAAAAATAAAAGATAAGACTTATATTCTAATGTGTCACCCTATCATTTCCAATATAATTAATGTGAAGAGAATTCAGCATCACATCCAAGGAATAACATGTGAGGTCCATCTAATAAGAATTGTTGTTGATCTTCCTCGGACTTTTACTAGTTGCATAATGAAAAGAAATTTTGCATTATGGAAATCTCCAAAAAGAATAGTACATTTTCACTCATGACTTTTATGGCATAGGACTTGAACAAGTTGGTAGAAGCAGTTATGCTTTTATATTAATTTATGTGGATTATTTTAATGAGATATTATGTCTAATATTCAGAGCTAGCTATGTTTTACCTTTAATATTATTCAAATTTAACACTTGGCGGTCCAGCATTTTCTCCCTCCATCCTACAAATTTGCCCCCAACTTCTACTGGCAAGAGAGAGAAAGATGTTGACATTGAAGGAAGAGAAACTCTTGACTTGGAAGTTGCTGCAATTTAGAGGAAGAGCACCTCTTCACTTGACAAAGTAAGCTTCCATTCTGATCCACAAGATATGTAGTTGTTTACTGTACTAGGTTAGACTAGTTGTATGAACAAGTCAAAGCCCATGACTATGTTAATCTACAACCATCCACGTGGTCTTGAACTTGATGAAGGAACACATTAAAAAAGCGACGAGTTTGTCCTACCCACTATCAAACGATTTGCCAAAAATTCCTATCATTGCAGGTTTCTTGAGACCAAAATACAAATGGAATTGATGGTATTGAGCATGTTTCTAATGAGTTATTTTGGAGGACAACTCATGAGGTGATACAGTTGTCAAAGGCTTTGGTTAAGGTTCTTTGTTTGGTGACGGAATAAATTTCCTATGGGGAACAATTATGAAACCATGGGCAAGGTTAAGGAAGCCATCAGAGCTCTATATCAGGGTACAGAGGGCAAATAACACCCTAGATGGTGCATCATTGATGGGAGACGCCTAGTCCAGATAGGCAAACGCTCTTGAGCTGATACAATTGTCAAAGGCTTTGGTTAAGGTTCTTTTTTTGGTGACGGAGTAAATCCCCATGGGGTACAATTATGAACCCATGGACAAGGTTAAGGAAGCCATCAGAGCTCTATATTAGGGCACAAAGGACAAATATATACCATACACAGGGCATCATTAATGGTAGACACCCAGTCCAAGGCAATTCCCCTTGTCAGGAACATTGTGAACTATGGTGTCAGCAAAAGGAGGTAACTCACAGGATGTTAAGAAGCCTGCACATGCATTGAGTCTTGAGCGACACCACCTCAAAATCAAAATCATAAGCATTTACATGCAAAGTACCCAATAATCTTTTGACACGTACTTTGTTGTATCCCACATTCAATATGAATTGATCTTGCATTGTTTTTATTGATTTTTAATTTAAAAATAAGATTTATTATATAAATAATCTCTCTTCTAAATATATGGTGGAAGAGTTTTGGTGCCCATACTCTTGTACTTTAGGAGATTGTCATTTGAGTTTTGAATATTCCATGCAATAAATTTGAGTGTGAGAGCAATTGAAGCATTCAAACACATATACTACAAGAGGCAATAATTGCAAATGACTTGGATTTATTTCACTACAATCTTTGGCTTCACCACAAAAAATTGAAAGGGAACCAATATGGAGGCCATTCTGTTGGATGAGATTGATCTATCATCAAAATGGATCACTAAGTCTATGGAACCCGCATTTATAAAGGATGGATTTGTTTCACTACAATCTTTGGCTTCACCACAAAAAATTGAAAGGAACCAATATGGAGGCCATTCTGTTGGATGAAATTGATCTATCATCAAATTGGATCACTAAGTCTATGGAACCCACATTTATAAAGGATGGATTTGTCTGGTTGGGTGTAATAGAGGTAGAACAAAGGCAATGGTATTGGCACTGGTATAGAGAAAAATAGAGAGATTCTCGTGCAACTGTGACTAACTCCCGAGAAGTGATTGAGGTCAAGGAGGGATAGGATGAGTGGCGTTGGGCCCAGAGGATTCTCTCTACATGTTGATTTTGTGTTCACGTTTTCATGCCACAGATATCAGACCATGGATGTTGGAGTACACACTCATTTTTGGAACTTTTTATAGATATCATTTCACTTTGTAATCAATTGTGTGATGTGGACATATTTTCATATTTTGAAGGAATTTGTTCATATTTGGATGCCTTTGGAGTTCAATTTTGGTGAAATGAAAGAAAATAGATTTTTGGAAGCATCTTGTTTTAAGGATTTTCTAGTTGAAAAGTCTTTTGCCAAGTCTGGTCTGCACCCAATTCGACTTGGCTGTTGGTCTTGCCAAGTCCAAGAGGAATCCGAGTCTGGCTACTATAATACAAACCCGCCATTCATCACAACCAACTAATCAGTCCTATCATAATAACCCATTCCTATCACTCCCTTGCATTAACAACTATTTTGTCTCCCAATATACTTCTCCCACCACAAGACTACACATGGTCTCATTACATATTCATGGCAAAAAAATCAATTTACCAAGATCATTAAATTCCAGTTTCAATTTCATTAATGCAGGTCCTATTTTCCACTGAGAGCAGCATCAGGTAAGATATATACTTGGCTGTCAAGAGGGTCAGTTTCCCGTGAAACAAGCTGCTGTAAACTTAAAACAGCATAGGACGTCGCTACAACTGGGTCTAAAGCCAAGTGTGGAGCTGCTGCATGCCCTCCTTTGCCCGCTATAATAGCTTCAAAAACACCGGATGCTGCCAGCATTGGTCCAGATCTCGAACCAATACTTCCTGTTGACAACTTCGGTGAAACATGTAGACCAAAAATGGCTTCTGCATCTCCAAGTGCACCAGATTCAATCATACGAACAGCTCCTGCACCACCTTCTTCTGCTGGCTGGAAAATAAGTCTCACAGTTCCCTGCAATAAACAGAGTTATTGGATTTTGAGAAATATGTGACTTCCATTAAATTAGAAACCAAATAATAACAAAATAAAACAAAGTAAATACCAAGCATCAAAAATAACGAGTTACATGATGATAATTTATTTCTTACAAATACACTCATGAAAGGAGATTTAACTAATTACAAATGACAAGTTGAAACATGAACCATAATTACCCACCAACAAATAAAAATTGTGTTGAGAGGGATATTGAAGCCTAGAGCCGACTACTATAAAATATTTTGTAATTTGTAAGATATGAAGGCTTCCGCAACTTTAGAAATTATGTAAGTAGTAGAAAAAAAAACAGAAGATGTAAAGCTCCTTGAGCAAGAATAGAGAAAAAAAAAGCAGCTAGAAGGTCAAGAGACACTGAAAATATATAAAAGATGTAAGAAATCATGCACAGAAGGTTGGTTCTGCTAGTTCTAAGAATTCTAAGAATTCTGAAGATTAATAGAATAGAAGTGTAAGTTTTATGAAGTCTCTTTCTCTTGCCTGAATGTTTACATTTCTGGAGTATTTTTACTCAATAACTTGTTGCGCAGTTCCAAGATGTGAATTTAGTTTAAGCTATCTCTTTGTTGTGTGCATAAGTAGAGTAAAAGGAGTTGGAATTGAGTTAATAATCCCTGCTAAATTATAGACTACAACCTTACCAAGTCATGACGAGAAAAGCCATGGACCGCTGCTAACAATGGTTCCATTGTCGGACCTGGAAAATTTTAATATGGCTACTGGGACAGTAATTTTAATATGGCTACTAGGACCCTGAAACCGTACGAAACATACCGGTTACAGGTATGGTGGGGATATGTGGGTGGGATTGAGCAGGATACGTCCAGCCGTACTCGAGGGGTTACCAGCTGTACCCTACCCGCTCCCACCCACATATCCTCACCAAAACGACTTTTTTTGTTTTTTTAACATATTTTTAAAGACATTTAATAATAAAAAGTATAAGTTTCATTAATTTAAAACCCTAAAAGTTAACTAGAAACAATAAAACAAAAGTAAAACACAAAAACAAAACATAAAGCAAAGAAACTTACCTCTCCTTCCTCATTTTATCTTTGCCTCTCTAAATTTTCATTTTGCTTGTCTAGGGTTTGATACTTCAACAAGCATTGCAAGTATTTTCCTAAGCTGGTAGGAGTGTGTATTCGCGGTCAAGGCCATTGAGGAGCTGCAAAGGAGGAGGATTTGTGGTTTATTAAGTGAAGGTAAGGTTTTAAGTTTTATTATTTAACTTCTAAGTTTGTTTCTCTTTTTTTTTTTGTTATTTAATCTTTCACACACTTCATGTTTTTGCTTATGTTCATTATTTTATTTTTTCCCAATTGAAATTTTTATTTTTAAACCGTTTTTCTTTTTAATTTTTGAAATTTTCAATACATGCTATCATGTTATGCCCTAGGGCAAAGAGTTTAACTTTTAAGTTTTATTTTTAAATTTTAGCCATTGTTTTCTTTGCTTATGTTGTTGGTTTTGAACCTTGTAGGTACTTCTACAATGGCAACAAGTTCCACCTCTTCTGGGCAATCTTTGATCAAGGAATTTGACCCAAATTCGCCATTATGGAGGCATGTAACAATACTTGAACAACTTCCAAGTGGTGGGTGTTTTGTTTGGAAATGCAACGAGTGTGAATCAATATTCAAAGGCTCTTATAGTCGGGTGAAAAGCCACTTGTGTGCAATACCGGGTCATGGTATAAGAACATGCAAGGGGAAAAATAATGTTGGGGTGCCAAAAGCACAAGTTTTGGCATATATCAAAGAGCAAGAAGATGCGAGGCAGATTTGGCCAATGTTTTAAAACCGATCAAACCAGAATCGGCGGTTTGACCTTTTGGAGCACCGATCGATTGAAAAACCAGGATCGGTTTGACTAGTTTGGAGCCAAACCAATACAATTTCGACCTGCACCGCCGAGTCATGACTGCGCAGCCTATATGACTTTTTTAATAAAAATTCACATTTTTACTTACAATTTATATTTTTAAAACTCCTAAACCCTAATTTGGTGTTATATATACACCCCCTCTCTATTCACTTCACACCTCTCTCATTGAGCATTTGTGAGTAAAAGCATTTGTGAGCATAAGATTGAAGAGTTTAGTTTTAGAGTGAGCTTGGAAGTTGGAGGCTTGAAGTTTGTTTGCCATTGCTTGTGGGCTCTTTGTGGTGATATTGGCATCCATATAGAGACTTCCTCACCTCTATTTGTGAGCACCTCTCTTATTTGGAAGGATTTGGAGGCTTGGGGCAGCATTGAAGAGTGTTGATTTGGAGTGAGTTTGGGGGTTGTTTGGCATCAAGTGTGGGCTCTTTGTGGTGGTCTTCACATCTACATTTGGAGGGTGCAACCCATATACAAGCTTGGAGTGTTTCTTCACCTCATTTGTGTGCACATTGAAAGGTATGTTAAATTTTAAACTTGCCCCTATTTGTAAATTTTATTAAATAGGAAATCTGAAATTTATTTTGTTTTTATTTGCATTTTCAGATTTCTTTGCATTTGCAATGGCCCCCAAAACTAAAGACCCTACATGGAACCATGTAAACGTAGTTGATAATCAAGTTTTTTGTAAATATTGTAAGAAACACATCAGGGGGGGGGGATTCATAGGTTGAAACAACACTTGGCTAGTCAAAGAGGCCAAGTTACCCCATGTGATGCACTTGATATTGATGCCATTAGGTTGGAAATGAAAAACTTGCTTGAAAAACATAGAGAAGAGAAGGCTAGGCAAAAAGAGATGGAAGCTGAAATAGGGATAAGGAGGGAACATGCCTTGAGTGTTGAAGGATCTTGCTCTGACCCTTCTGTCCATGCTAAAGACCCCTTTCGGTATATGCCTCCCCATCCACTCATAGTCAAGAAAACCGGCCTAATAAAAGAAAGACCATACAAAACTTTTTTCCATCTTCCACACCTGCTAATGTCTCCATGCCAATAGAAAATCAGCCCACCTTGGATAACCATTGAAAGAAACAATACAAAGAAGCAATTTTTTAATACATTGCTAGATGGTGGTATGATGCGAGATATACCTTTCAATATTACTGCTCACCTTATTATCAGCCTATTTGATTCCATTGTTGTTGTTGGTAAGGGCTTCAAAGCCCCTAGTATGCATCCATAGATGAATATTTGAAGTATTGTAAAGCATCATAGACCAAAACTGGATGTACTATTATGTCATATGGGTGATGGCAAGAACCGCACCATAATAAATTTTCTAGCCTCTTGTCCACAAGGTACTATGTTTTTGAAATCAATTGATGCATCTATAGGGTGAAAGATGCAAATTTGTTGTTTGAGTTTTGGATAAGATTGTTGTAGAAGTGGGGGTGGATAATGTTGTACAAATCATAACAGATAATGCCTCTAACTATGTTCTTACTAGTAAGATATTTGAGGTTAAACACAAAACAATATTTTGGACTCCATGTTGTGCACATTGCATAGACCTCATGCTTGAAGATATAGGAAAAAAAGATTGGATCAAGAACATTGTAGAGCATGGCAAAAGCATCACCAAATACATCTACAATCACTCATGGGTATTGAACCTAATGAGAAAGAACACTGAGGGCAGAGAACTTGTTAGACCAGCCATCACAAAATTTGCAAGACTTCCTCACGTTGCAATCTCTTCTTTCCCAAAATGAAACTTGAAAAAGGTGTTTTCAAGTGATGAAGAGAATTCACGTCAAAGTGGAGCCACAAACAACATGCGAAAGACACAAAGAAGAAACTTTTTGACAATTTATAAGCGAGAGATTGTGAAAGTTGTCGAGCCTCTTGTTAAGGTGTTACGGTTGGTGTATGGGGAAAAATTAGCCATGGGCTATATTTATGAGATTATGGATCAAGAAAAGGAAATGCAGAGATAAAGGAAGCATAGAAAGACAGGGTAACTAAGTATGGGCCTATATGGGAGATTATAAATAATAGATGGAACAATCAACTCCATCGCCCTATACATGCAGCTGGATATTTCTTGAACCCAAAATATCATTACAAAGCTCAACTTGAGAAGATCAAACAAGAGAAGTAAAAGATGGTTTGTACGAGTGCCTAGAGTGCATGGTCCCTGATGAGAGGCAACAACTTGAGGTTCACCGACAGATCAATTTCTTCAACAAAGCCACAGTACCTTTGGGAAAAACCTTGCAAAGATTGCAAGAGATGTGGACCAACCAGGTAAGCAATTCTAAGTTTTTTGAAGTTCATTTGATTAAACTTTTTAATGAATAATCATGAATTTTTAGCATAAGACACAATCTAATTTGTTGAATTACGCTTTAAGTTATAAGTTTTACTTTTAATTTTTAACTTTGTGTTTTTATCGTCATTGTTTAATAATTAAACATTTACATTTTTTATTGCAGCACATTGGTGGGATTCATTTGGTAGTCAATGTCCTCAATTGCAAAAGTTTGCAATTAGGATCTTGAGCCAAACTTGCAAAGTTTTCTTGGGGCGAGCGCAATTGGTCCGTCTTTGAGCGGATTCACACGAAGAAGAGAAACCGTTTGGAACAACGGTTGAATGATCTTATCTTTGTGCAAGTCTGACCTTTGGCTAAAGCCACAACCAGGTTTGTTGAACCGAAGCCACGATACGATCCCATTGTCTTGGATGATATAGATCCAACCTCAGATTGGGTGGAGAGTCAACCAACAGAGTTTGATCCCAATGACTTGGGGTGGATGAGTTTAGATCAAGATGACGAGCCATTAGCAACACGGCACCACCATCACGAGACATAGCAGGCACTAGTCGAACTCGTGCTACTCCCCGTGCCAATACAGTTGTTGCAGATGTACCTGAGGATTTGGATGGGTCCGAGTTAGAGCCAAAGGCCGGTGATGATATTGATGAGGATGACCCTGAGGATCCCATTTTCAGCAATGCGGTGCAGAGTTTGATGATTGATCATTGATGTCATCTAGTTTATTCTAGAGTTTTGTAACTTGTAGTATCTGTAATGTATCAATGATCATAACATGTTTTTTTTGGAGTCTAGGCCATTTAGAGCCTCATTGTTTATGTATTTTGTTTTGGAATCTCCTATATGATATATGTATTGTGTATTGGACTTGGAGTTCGTGCCATTTTGCTATAAACAACTTTCTTACATATATACAAGAGCAAATTGGAATCATGGTTTTTAATCTTTCAAATATATTGTTTTCATTAATAATATAAATTTTTATGTGTTTTTAGTACCCTGGTTCATAAAGTTTGAACCGGTCCGGTTCGATCTAATTTCGGTTCGGTCTAGTCGACCCTCACCGTGGTTCCGACTCCATTCCGATTTTTAAAACATTGGCTTTGGCTTTGAAAGCGGGTCATCCATTGGCCAAAAAACGAAGTTCATCTCGATCAACGAGGCCTCTTGTTGCCCCATCAAGTAGTGGATCCCCAATTGTGACCATGCCACATCCATTTGTGACACCTACCTCCATGGATGATGAGGATTCGCCCCTTTCACGAAAGAGAAGTAAGACAAAGGGACCATTGGAAAAGGCCTTTCAAAATGAGAGCAGGGATATTGTAGATGAGCACATTGCAAAATGTGTGTATGCAAATGGATTGTCATTCAATGTTGTGAGGTCACCATATTGGCAAGAGATGGTGAAAGCAATCAATGAGGCCCCAAAAGGGTACAAATCGCCAAGCTATGAGAAGATCCGCACCACCCTATTGGATAAAGAAAGAAAATATGTGGAAACCTCCTTGCAACCAATTAGAGACTCGTGGACCAAAACAGGGGTGTCCATCGTTTCTGATGGATGGAAAGATGCAAGAAACCGCCCTTTGATCAATGTGGTTGCAATATGCCCTAAAGGGGCAATGCTTTTGAAAGCTAAAAGAGATGATACGTTTTCCAAATGAATAAGTTTTGGATACAGGTACGGGTACAGGGAGATGTAGAGATGGTTGGAGGAGATGATAAATTTTTTTCCAAAAGAATGGTTAGAACGGGAATCCTTGCAAAGAAAATAATATTACCATATATATGGAGATACTTATAAAGACTTTGGTGCAAACCACCATGACTATTAGCGACATGGTTGTCAAGGTTGGAACATCACCTTTTCAAAGTTGGAAACAACGAAGAATTCAAGTGGGAGGCAAAGCTCAAGAAGTTGTACAAGCTTGATACTAAGTTGACTAGAGTTATAGATCATCGCTACAAATAACTAGATACGGTGTACATAACTCGAGTTTGTTGTTTAGAATTTTAGTTCTTTTGACTTTGTGCAAGATTGGTTTATTAGAGCTATTAAGGGAAAGTTTATAGGAAATCTGCCTATGCTCATAAAGATGTTGGTGGTGTAAAAGGCCATGGTACCAATCCCATGGTGTAAGAAGGACCATAAGAGTTAAAGAGAAGCTTGGATAAGCTGCAAAGAGAAGCAAGACAATACAACAGATGGGGGCTATGCACTTCGTAGTAGGACGTCCAAAAAAAGGTTGTAAGTAGGGGTAAAATAGATAGAGTGAACACGGGAGGAAACAAGAAACCTCTAGTAGTGACCAAGGAAGGACGGAATCGATAGAAATCGGTGACCAAGAAAGTGAGCAAAAGAAAAAGGCCCCGAGTGGGAAGGAGACAAAGAGAATAAGATGAACAAAGCAAACGAAGAGAATGAAGCAAACGAAGAGAATGAAGCGAACGCAAAAGAACAAAGCGACAACGAGAACAAAGCGGACAAAGAATTAGAATTGTGTAGGAGTAATTTTAGGAAGCATTGACTCTAGAAGACTGTTGGACCCAATACAAAACATTAACTTTCAAAGAAGTTGAAAAATTAGATCACAAAGTGAGAATCCAATGTTTGATCCATACACACTTAAAGTGGGAAATTTCCCCTTCTTTCTAGGATATGCATCCGCCACACCACTTCAAGAAGAAATTGTGTGGATTTGTTTGACTGATGCACAAAAATTTGAAATTTTGGAAGAAATTAAGAAAGTATGACTACAAGAAAGAAAGGCAAGACTAAGAGAACCCTTTAATGCGCCGGTGTATTTTAATCTAGTTTAGGTAGTTGCTCAAGTAGAAGACCATAACTTTCCCTCGTCGAATGAACCACTACTAATTACATACCCCGATATAAGTAAGCTAAAGCAACCAAATGACCGATGACTCTATTGATAACACTTAGTAAGCCTAAAGTATTGAGTCCGGTTTCCTAACTCCACAAACTCTAGCTCAAGTACGTCATCCTCCGACTCGGAAGAGTCGCCTACTAGTGCCACTTCAAGAAATTTAAATTATGCAAGCAATTACACAATAATGACCGCTTGTGTAATTAATATTCCTATTTCTATGGAAACTAGCAAAACTTTTAGTAGCTATCAATGGACAACTAGAGACACTTTGGAACACTATGGGAAGTATGATGAAATGAAATGAAATGGGGAGCTAAGGGGATCACTAATAATGATACTAAAAGATATGAGCTCATCAAGGCCTTGCAGTGAGGGATCCGGAGTTCATATACAAAATAGATTTAACAAAAGCAACTCTAAAGAGCGTCCGAGATGCTTTCATGTTGGAATTTAAAAGAAACAAATACGTGGGTCAAACGTTCAAGATCTCAAGGAAATCAAGTAAAGACCCGAAAAATCCGTTCTAGAATATGATCTAAGATTCTTGATGTAATGAACAAAATGAGCTTCAGCTTTGATGATGCAAGCAAAGTTGCTTGGTCTATAGAGGGATTACGCAGAAGATCCGGTTTTCCCAATGCACAAACTAAGCTCAACATAAAAGCTCGGGCTATCGGCATTCCAATACAAGTAGAAATGATTGAAGACTACGAAGAAGGGTCGTCGTTTGCAAATTCCAAAACAGAGGCTTAGTTGCTTGCAATCATGACAAGGATTGAGGAACTACAAGAAGGAAATAAGCCATGTCTTAGTATTTGGTGTGCAGATTGTGGAGAGGGATATCATAGGCATGAGTGCCCCAAGATATATGGGAACAAACCTCCTGTATCTACGAATGGCGAGTTGAATATTGTGTGATTTGCAAACTATGGGGTCATCCTACAACGAAATGTCATCTAGTGCAACAATATGTCCACCCTAAAAGCATAGTATGTAAGTTTTGCATGAATCCAAAGACGCACAACATTGATGGACTTGTGAGATGAAGTAACTAGAAGTGTATTTGTAGTACAAGCTCACGCACAACCCTCTTTACAACTTCAATCGCCTACGCAAGATGTGGAAATAGCACCTCCATAGAATGGGCTCCTCCCTCACCCCAACATCCAAAATTTGGGCTCCGCCTTCTCCGCATGAAACATGATGGGTTCAACTCCTCCCCACAATTAAACACGATGAACTCCACCGTCCCTACAAGCCCATATGGAGGATAACATAATCAACAAAAGGGATGGGGTGATCCGTAGAGACAAGGAGGATACAATGCGCACAAGAAGGATATCAAGGTGACTATGAGCAACAGAGAACAAGCCCGGACCACAACGCAACCGATTGTTTATTACTTTTGCAGGGGAAGTGAACCACATCATGCGCGTAATTGACTAACAAACCCACAGCAGGTATTGTATTGTGCATATTGTAGGGCTCCTATGCAACTGTTGGTGGTTCAAACGTGCACCCGCGTCTTGGATCCGAAAGAACCGAGTTGTTTGAGACAACAATGGAACTGTCTCCAAGTTGTGGGACCTTGCGCGGGGATGGATCTCCTGATAAGGTTGGTTCCTCTACCTACCTCTAACGCATCACATTCTCCTAATGCTGAAAGCAAATCCTAGACTAAACATGCCAAGGGACCAAGGATATAAGGATGTGCAAAAAGGGGAAATCCTAAGCTAAGGAAGGCAATAGCGCTAGAAGGAAAGGGTCGATCTCTCTCCACGAGAGGAGAAGGAAATAGAGAGGGTGCGGGGAAGAGGACAAATGGCACGCGCCACGATCAACACGCACGGGCTAGGCCTTCTAGCATGCGCAACACATGAACACGGGAACTGCAAGCACGGAGTACGCACAACATGCCAGAAAACGCAAACAGAGAGGCGAGATGCAATGAAAACAAGAAAGGGAAGACGAGAGTTCCACAAAACACAATTTTATTACTTAAGGGACACAGTCATTTACATTCACGGCAGGAGGCGAGAATACATTGTAGAGACCACGCCAAGGTCTGAGACCCGTGGGAAGTCGGCCACCATTTTGGCATGGTGTCGTTACAACAGAGAGGGATCCTTTTTACAAAGCATAACTTTGTTATTTATAGAAGGAGAGAAGAGAAGGAGAAAGAGAGGGAAACTCGGATTCAAATCTTCAACCACCAATAGCCAAAGGATAAATGCATGCAAATCCACCTGCAAGGTCAGATGCGCTTCCCCATGTCTATTTGGCATGTAGAAGAAGGAAGAAGGCAAGATCTAATGAAATATGGTGGTTGAGGTCGATTAGATGTGTGCATTGATGATCAAAAAGATGTTTCCTATTTTTTGCCTACCAAATCCCACCTAAATCTAATTTTGAAAATTTCAATGTGTAGTTGATGTCACCAACTTTCAAATGAGACTGGGCGCGTGGGAATCTGAGCAAGACTGCGCAGAAGTTATGGCTATCAGAAGTCTACAAGTTGCTCTGACACGCAATGACATGTGGCGCGCGGATTGACTTAAGGAGTCGGCCAATTGTTCATTTGTTGTCTTTTCTGCCACGTGTCATGCACCGGTTGATTGTCCATATCCGGCACCTATTAAGCGCTTTGATAGGTTGCGTGCATCACACTCAAGTCTAACAAAAGATGACGTGGCATAGTGAATCGGCACGAAGAAGGCACAAGGCACAGAAGCAAAAGGCAGGCCCGCGAAGGGGAAACAGAGGGAAGGCGTGCGCACGGGAGGAATAGGAGAATACTTGCAGGGAGAAGTATGGGGAAGGGGCGCGAGCATTCAATCAAGGAGGGTACACACGGTGGCAAAAGAAAAGCAATGCGCGAGGGAGCTTAGTGTATGCAAGCGCGCAAGAGGAATGTCAGGGACTTAGCCATTTTGGAAGGCAAGTTTGCAGAGGTGCGTGCAAGGAGTGCGCGACAGGATAGGAAAGAAAGCGGGCACATAGGAGAAAGGCGCAAGAGAAAATGGAAAAGGATAGCAGAATGTAGAGGGAAGGGTAAACATGCGAGGAAAGCGCAAGATGAAGCAAAATAACAGGGATGCAAAGGGATGGAGGAGGGAAAGGCGCGGGCGCGCGCAAAACTGTGTGCAAGGTGTTAAAAGAACAATCTTGAGTGCGCGCAACTTGAAATATGAAACATCATAGTCATAATGAAAATATAAGTTATCCAGATAACTACGAGAGTTATTTGGATAACAACACAATGCAAAGGATTGTCCCGCATTAGAGAAGTAGAGAAAGGACAGAGAATTGTGCAATGTCAAAAGTGGTGAATGCAGTTCCGAGGGAATCGGAAATCTCAATGCAATGACAAGGTTGCACAGGAAGGAGCAAAGACTAGGAACCATGAAAATGCTAGCAGAGCCACAGATAAGAACACAAGAAGATAAGTACCTTGAACCTGATGGAGAAAAGGCGTTGTTAGAAGAAGCCATTGCATTTTTGAATTCCATTCAGAATAGGGATCTGGGCTCTTTCAATGCTACGGAAACCGAAGCACAAGTATATGGCCAAATCATATGTATAATAAAGCAGGTCATTGCAGCCCACATAAACCTACTCAAGATAGTCAATGTACTATGCAATGAGGATATCTCCCAAAATGTGGTGAGTTTGCTAAAAGCTCTTTTGGAAAATGCAGCAAGAGGTTCCCAGCACACCAATAAGTTGTTATGGTATGTTAAAAGTTTAAAACTAAGAAACCGTACGATGTTCATACACATTTAATATCATCCTCACAGGATATGAAATCACGGATGTAGTGTTTGATTTTGGCAGCACAATAAATGTGATGCCACAGTCCACATGGGAAGCCATGTATAAGCCTACTTTGGCATATAGTTTGGTGATACTGAGTCTAGCAAACTACAAATGAGTGGAACCAATAAGCCAATTAGAAGATGTTGAAATCGGGAGGGAGATCTCAACCTAAGAGGGGATTTTGAGGTGATTGACATGAAGACACTTGAGGCTCGTTATTCACTATTGATTGGAAAGCAATGGGCTTATGATTGAAACATGACCATTAATATGGTTTCCAACTGAATGGAAGATCACCTTGATAATTCCATCATTGTGATTCCTATGAAAAGAGTTGAACAAAGGCCTTGCGCCATCCCCAAGGAACCCATGTCACCATATGCCCACAGTCAAAGAGTTGGTTCAAGGTGGGCTATCAACCCAAGGAGCAACAGCCGAGCTCAACAATCCCGCAAGTTGAAAAGGGAGATGAAAGGATTATGCAAACCTATGGAGATTCTTTAGCATGTGCAATGCAGGGAGTCCTTTAATGGATTAAGACACATCATTAGCTATCAGATCACCTACCAAGTCTAAAATAGAGAGAATATATGATTTTGCAGATACGCACCAAGACTATACTGAACCAAATGGGAAGTCATCTTCCATAGGGATTGGCCTCTTTAGTCGATGGGCACTCAGATGTTGATTTAAATCACTGGATGTGAAGGGAACATGAAGTGCATCCTATGCGAATAGTGCATGTTTCAAAAGGAAAATTTTGCAATATTTCGGCACTGGGATTCTATATATCTTTTTGATTCGATTCCAAGAACATCTACCTCAAATAGAATTGAAGGTGAGCACGTTGAACTATACTTTAAAGAGGATAGAAGCAACTTGGTGAGCTACCCATAGAACAAAGCATCTAGAATGGGAAGAAGCAACTGGAATGCAAGGTTTGTGGTATCTCCCAGAATGGCAAAAGCATGGCCTAAGTTTGACGCAGGGCAGTGCCTAGAAATTCATATACATGCTTACATGGATACATAGAAAGAACAGTGGATTGAACCTAAATGGTGGGTTCACATATTCCAAGAAACACTCACTCATTTGCCTAAAGCTTGGTACAAATAAGAGGGGGAAGGGGGAACAGGCAAATGATTGCATTTGTAGCAACACTTCATATAGACCTTTACTTTTGAGGATGAGAATCAATAGTACACGTGACTCTACAAAAATTGAAGACATTTTTATGTTATGGGAACTGGACACAGAAAGTGGCCAACAATTTAATAACCCAGTCAAAACACAAGACAGGGGGTGTGAAGAAGATATAGTCAACTGCAAGCAAGCATGTGCTAGTA
Organism: Taxus wallichiana var. yunnanensis; assembly: GCA_018340775.1. Lineage (NCBI taxonomy): Eukaryota > Viridiplantae > Streptophyta > Pinopsida > Cupressales > Taxaceae > Taxus > Taxus wallichiana. The sequence continues at coordinate 7,984,945 of CM031239.1, forward strand.
ACAAAGTAGAGGATACTGTGAATGAGGGTGCAAGCTCGGAAAGCAAAGAAGATATGGAGCTCAAAAGCATGTTTGAACCAGAAATATTAGAAACTCTTCCAAACCAGGATATTGCAGAAATGCATAAGATGCTCAGTTGCGCAATCTCAACGTAAATGAAAAGAAGGGATCCAGGAAGTTGCAAGAAGCCGAGGAAAAGGGGAACAACAAAGTATATGATCAGCCAGTGAAAAAATGCAGGACATAGGTAAATCAGGAATACTTACGATAGCAACTATAGGAGACAACTGGGCTCAGCAAGAAATATCAGAAATTTTGCAGCTGCTGCGAGATTATGTAGGACTATTTATTACCAAATTTAGTGAAATCAAGGGGGTGGATCCATCTTTGGGAGAGATGGGCATTCTATAGGGCATTGAACAATGCATGTGTGAATAATCCTTTTCCGACACTATTTACAGATAAAATTCTCAAAGCAGTAGCACGACATGACGTAAATTCATTCACAAAAGGGTTTAGTGGATACCACCAGATCCCAATTGTAATAGAAGACCAATCAAAGAAAATGTTTGCAACATCATGGGGGTCATTCACATACAAGGTCATGCCATTTGAGTTGAAGAACACTCCAGCAGTGTTTTCAAGAGCAGCGGGCACCACAATTAAGGACTTCATTCATGTCTTTCTGGAAGTTTACTTGGATGATTGGGTAGTATTCTCTCTCTGCAAAGAACACTTGTCAAAGTTAGGATTGATGTTGGAAAGATGCCGAGCCTTGCACATTGCCCTGAACTTGAAGAAATGCTTCTTTTTAACTCTGTTTGGAGCATTGTTGGGACATGTGATATGCAAAGATGAAATTTTGGTAGATCAGGTGATGATCGCAGTAATCATAGGCCTAAAACCCCCTACAAGTCAATTAGAGGTGCACTCCTTAAGACATACAGGATATTATCATAAATTCATCTTAGGGCATGCCAACATCACAGCACTTATGGAGAAGCTTTTGCATATGGAGGTAAAGTTTGAATAGACTCCAGAATGTCAAAATGCATTTATGTAGCTAAAGCAGGAGCTTGTTATGACATCCATCTTAGTATTCCCATATTGAAAGTATTCCATGTTCATGTTGATGCATCAAGGTCTGCAATAGCAGCAGTACTTGCACAACCAGGGGAAGAAGCTAAATCATCCCATTCACTTTGTGAGCCGCAAACTTTCCAATGCAGGAAAGAACTACACCACAACTAAGAGGGAAGCCTTGGCTATGGTCTTTGCACTCTAAAAATTCAGGCACTACTTGTTGGCAAACTCCATTTGAATTATTTACTGATCAGGCGTTGAAGTACTTGGTGAATCAACCTTTACTGGGAGGAAAAATATCCAGATAGCTAATATTGTTTCAAGAATACAAGTTCAAAGTCAATGTTACACCAAGAAGGGAGCACATTGGACCCGGTCATTTGAGTAGAATAATTACAAGGAAAGACCCAAAGGAACTAGGTGAAGATTCATTTATTCAGAATCTCCACAGTTCCAAAACAATTGGAGGAAATAGCTAATTTTTGCAGAATGGCTATTTCCAGATCACTATACCGAAAGGGAAAAGAAGCAACTAGTTTTGTGGGCACTACCTTTTACAATCATCAATGGATTCCTTTACAAACATGGGAAAGATGATGTACTGCACAGAGTAGCATTTGAGCATGAACGTGCAGCTATACTAATGGAAGCACATGAAGTAATAGCTGGGGAAACATTGCAAGGGAACTTATTGCGAGGAAGATATTGCAGAATGGAATATAGTGGCCTACATTGTTCCAAGATGTGCACTGGATGTGAAAACATTGTGATGTCTGTCAAAGGATGGGAAGCCAAACCAAAGAGATGAGATGTCTCTAAATTCAATATTGGTTGTGCAACAGTTCAAACAATGGGAAATGATTTCATTGGGCCTATCAACCATCGAAGCATTCTAATGTCAGATACATCATAACCATCTTTTCAACATCTCCTCTTAGGATTTTCCTTGCCAAGCTAAATCCTTTCGTAATCCTATGGGCTATTCCTTCATATCCCCATCTGGCAGCATCACTATCTGTAACTCTTCCCCAATTGCCCAGATTGACATTATCAACCAATGTATCGCACCAGGGTCAATCTCGTTTGTTGTCACTCGACTCACTCCTACCTAGACTGACACAATTGGCCCTCGTGCACCAGCACAGCCGATCTCATCGAGGCTTAGCCTTATTGTTGATTGCAATGTGGTATAAATTGGAGAAATAGATCCCAGACATCATCAAAAACCTGAATAATAATGAATTCTACACACCTAGCAAGGAAGGACAACTAGTCGAAGTTTCTCAAGATATGGCTCCTATGGAAGAAAAATTCCTAAAACCTCACTCAAAACCCATTAATCATAACAAGCCTCCTACAAATGGAGCAACCCCTAACCAATCTCCAAAAATCCTTTAAAAACAACAATACCAAGGCTTCTTCCTCTAGTGGCCCTAATCCACCACCTAATCCTAATCTCATGATTATCAAGTTGTTGGATCAAATGGCCATTATGCAATCATCCATTATGCATCATCTATCACTTCTAGCATGTTTCAAATGCAATCTCAAATTTTAAAGATGGCTTCTCAATCAACACAAGTCCCCCATAATCTAATCAATCTTCAACACCTCCTTTTCCTTTGGATGCTAATGAGAATCCCATCCCTCCTCCAATCCACAATAAGGTTCTTCAAACACTACAAAACGAACCCCGCGCTCCTTACATAGCCTCGGGTGATATCTACTACCCATTTCTTGTTGTGGGCCAATTGACCAAGCCGTCTATCCTAAAAACTTTGCAAACATCTACAAGGAATGGATTCGGACCAAGACCTATGTAATGTCCCCATTTTTGAAGACCCTTAGCCTATCATTCCTCGTGGGCTTTAGGGATGTTGCAAGGGGAAAATTATATTAAATAATTTTATAATATTGCCTGGAGAGTGATTTTAATCATTTGACATTATAAAGCAATATTTATTTAATTATTTAATATTTATGGAGCAAGTAATTATTTAATTAAATTCCCAAAATGCAAATTAAAAAAAGGGGGAATTAATTAAATAATATTTAGGTGGCTTTTAAATATTAAAATCACCCTTTTTAAAAGGGGACGCCACACCTAGGGGAAATAAACTTCTTTTATTTAATAATTTCCCTCTCCTAGGGATTTCGAATTTTGTGCCTCCTTGCTTATAAAAGGAGTGCTAGGATCATTGTTAGACTCATGTTATGATGATATTTATTTTATGCTCCATGCTTGGAGTTGGGATGCATGCCCATTGATGCTTTCTCTCTCTCTCTTGCGTGGGAAGTTAGTGAGCTGGTTTTGATCAATTGAAGTATTTTCTCTTGCTCCATTGTTGAGTTCTCTTGTGTTGAAGTATGTTCTTTGCATGATTCATACTTTCTAACAATGGCGACTTGATAAGGGACTTGTTTTAGTATGTTTTGTGAGTGAACAAGGTAAAATATAATCTGATCTATGTTGGTATAATTTTCCAAGTGTAGGACTGTTATTTGGAGGGTTTTTGAAGTGTAGAAAGAGCTGAAAATAATTTATGTCATTCCATCTAACCCTAGCGACTTGATTGAGACTTTTGGGGGCTGTTTTGGAGGGGTTTCAGTTATCATAAAATTCAGATTTTAATATCTTTGGAAAGCTCTTAATTTATAGAATTATCTGCATTTTATTTGAGGAGAAAATATGGAATATTGAAGGAGTTATGCATTTTTGAATATTTCAGATTGTCTGTGCAGGCTTTTCTGGGTATGGAAAATTGATATTTATATCAGATCTGCAGTTTGGGGTTGATTTAATATTGCATATGATTGTAGAAACTAGGAGAAATAAGGAGAAGATGTTTTCATAATTTTTGGAGTGGATTTGATGCCCTAAATGTGCTGGGCGACCTACTTTTTAGGTCAAAATTAGGGTTTTGGGTTGGCTGTGTGAAATCTGATTTTTGCATATTGTTCATATTTTTGTGGTCCATTATCCAAAATTTCAGCTCATTTGGACTTCTCTAGTCAAAGATATGAATTTTTAAAAATTACAATAGTTTGGGTTTGAATATTAATTATTTACAGCTGTGTGTGATCAGATTGGTGTTAATTCCTAACTTGTCCTAGAAGGGGACATTACAACTTATGCTACAACTAAATTCCTAGCAAAAACTTTCATAGGAGATGCTTAGAACGGTATAATCAACTCCCCTCACATTCTATTGTTGACTTAGAAACTTTAGTCCAAGATTTAGTGAAGGAGTTTCAACAACATGATCTCCCTGAAAATACATTCCAAATATTTATCAATTTGAAACAATCTCCAAACAAATCAGCTCATGATTTCATCAAGCAATGGAAGATCTTATCTAATCAAGCCAACCATCATCTTGATAATCAAAATCGTTGCCAACTCTTCCTTAAGGCTCTTGTTCCCAATCTCTATCGGGGCTATGGATGCACAGTGATCGGTGAGAAGCAATGTTGCGATTAGAATCAAATACATCTCCGTCGGGGATATGGACATCTGGCTGGCAACGGAGCAATGTATGGTTGTCCTTCCACCATCCATTCACAAAATCGCCTTTCAAAATCAATCATTCCTACACATTGGCTAGGTGTCTTCACTTGTTGTCTATTAAATCTTCCCTTCAAGAGGTAATTAAATTCCACGTACACACATTAGATCTCTATGAGTAAACAGGATTAGTATGTTACCAAGTGTCTTTTTTGGACCTTGTTCAAACTCTTGCTTTAGTCCATATCTTGTCTCACAATTTGTGCCTTTGGCTAATCACTTCTTCATCACGAGGCTTCTAAGCTACATTCATATCATTCACATCGTTCTTCTACTTCGTTCAGAACATCCATGTGTATAAGATTACTTTTTTGCCATGTTTGACACCTTTGTCACCTTTCACAAAAACAATCTTCTCCTTCCTTTCTATCATGTGCTTTTAGGCCAACTTACTCTGGGGCATCCTTGCTTCTTCCTAGAACTTCATTGGTTTACGTTCACCATCATGTTGAACCTATCCATAATGGCCTTGGGTCCCGCTTCTACACGTGAAGAGTTTTCCTTTAAATACTCCCACCTAATCGCTAGGACATTTTTGCATCTTCACCTTTCTCACATGCACATGGCCTTATGCCCTTGTACATCCCATCTATCGCTAAGGGCATCCACGCTTCCTCGTCTTCCTGTACATGCTTTAGAAAAATTTCAAAATCAAAACATTCAAATATGTTAGAAAAAATCAAAACATTCAAATATGTTAGAAAAATAAGAAACATTCAAATATGTTAGGAAAAATCAAAAACATTCAAATATGTTAGAAAAATCAAAACATTCAAATATGTTAGAAAAATCAAAAAAACATTCAAATATGTTTGAAAACTTATAAAAATTATAAATCATCCTACAAAACATCACTCTTTGGTTCTCACCTGTTCATGTGCGCGACTCGCAGATCATCTTGATCTACCTCCATCAACAAAAGCTAGGTTGCTTACTTCGTGCTCAGTACTGTGGGGCACAACGAGTTTCCTAGTATTGTTTCGTAGTGCACATTGCTTTTTCATTGGACCGAAGTGTCCTCCGTTTTCCCTTTGCATGTATCCTTGCTTGGGGCACCATCATTAACCCTTTTCGTTAATTCGCACAGGTCGGAACTGAATCTTGATAACAAAAACATTGCATCTTGTTTTTCTGTTAGTTTAGCTTGTTTACTTTCTCGTATTGCATTGCATTATGTATGTTGTATGGAGTTAGGCATCTTTTACTTTCTCGTATTGCATTGCATTTTGTATGTTGCATGGAGTTGGTGTTTTTAGCAATGGACATTTGTTCGTATATGGCTTTTCATGTCATACTACACTTTTGTTCATTCTTTTTAATAAGAACCGATGATGAAAATCTCTAGCAAGATATGATAAAAACTAAAGTTGTTTAAAAAATAATGGATGGATGTTAGCTCATTCCCTGTTCCTCATAAACTTTTTTCTTCTATATCCCTTTTCTTCTTCTTCACACTATTCTTTCTTCTGTTCTCTTTCTATCATCTTTTCGATCATCGATCGATCTCTTTCATCACCCCATCAACAATCGAGGGGGCATCCTCCATTCTACTCATTTTTCTTCTATCCCTTCAAAAAAATTTACTTGTTTATGCTTGTCTACTTTCTTTGAAGTGACATCACTTACGCCACCTCAAAGAGGGGCAAATGTAGACACCTAAAATATGCTTACACTTAGCATTTCCTCCCATTCAACCGATTGACGACACTTCGTTAATTCCCCTTCTTCACTCCATTCTCGGATGCCCATTCACGACACCTTCTCAATCGTATTCCTCCTATAATCAGCTTGTTTGGATAATATCTCTCTTATTAGCTAAACATTCCTCCTTTCGACCATTCAAAACCTCCCTAGTTCTCTCTAGACCACTTCTATTGGCTTCGTAGGCTATCTATCAGTCACAATTGGTTATCTAGACCCCTCCCAACTCTCAATGAGTCTCTAATCACTTGCTAATCAAAGTTTAACTAGCCTAAACCCTAGTTAACTAGCCTAAACCAAGCTTAACTAAGCCTAAAGCATGTTTATCCTAATCTAATCCTAAAGTGCTTTTTAGACTTTAGTCCCACATGCACCCAAAGTTCAAACTCTTCCATTTGGAAAACTATAAATACAAGGCTAAGCCTACCCATTCAAACTTACAACTTTACATAAGCTAAAGCCAAAACAAGCCTAAGAAAGCTTAAGAGCTCATTTGCATTAGCCAAGCTAATAAGGCATTTGATCTTGGGTCATCCACCATTAAAATAGCTTCATCTTGCACCCATGTTAGGTTAGTAATGGAATAGCTAAACTTGGCCATGTAGCCATTTAGTGAGATTCATTCACCCTCATGGAGTAAACAACAAAATTGATTGCTTAAGTCTTTAGTAGGCACATTTTATTAAGCTTTCAAGAATAGAGGTTAATGTTATTTGTTAGATTTCTTGTTTATTTCAAGTTTTAATACATGCAAATAGGATTCCTTGCTCATTTCTTATCATATGGTCCATTGAGGGTCTTTTGCACAAAGCTTTGGGGTCTTGCCCCATATCCATAGCTCTTTGCAAAATCTTTCATTGAACACAACAATCTATGCAAAGTATGGGTAAAATCCTCTCTTATCTCTCTTAGTGGTTTAGCTATTGTGTTGCGAATCGCTCTTTCAAACAAATGCTGAACTAAATTAATGTTGTCATGCTTGTATGTGTGTATTTATGTGTGGGGGTGAGACTACATCATTGTTTATTAGAGGGATATGAGGTTGTTAGTGAAGGAAGGAATAAGGGTTTGTGAGTGTGGTTCCATTGCAGGAACCAAGGGAATATGTGGCTAATCTTAGTGGAGGTATTAGGGATTGGTTTAAATTAAGGTATAAAGGTCATGTTGTTGTTGTGGTGTGTTTTATCTTGGAGGAACCAAAGGCTAGCCAAGATTCTTTTATGGAGGTAAAAGGGATAGTACATATGATGGTCTCTCCCCTTTACAATCCTTATGGGTAGGCTTGGTGGTATGTGTCATCTTTACATTTGGTGTAATGCCTTCTCTTCTCTCTTGTTCCAAGTAAAAGTTACTTGTTACATGAGTTACACGGAAAGAGAAGTGAAGAGAGAACAGAAGAGAGAAGAGAAGGCATTAACCCATAAGAATCACCTCGTCAAGCTTAGAGAAAAGGCGGTTCCCATCCATATGAGTTTTGGCCACAAAGTTGTATGTCAAATTAGGGTACTAATGTAGGTTGTCATCCAAAAATCCACTTCAATACAATGTCACATTGTTATGATAATTGTTCCCCGTAGATGTCCAACTACAATAAGACAGCAATATTAAAGCAACAATGAGAAGGATTGTTCCACTCGAAAATACATTTTGAATTGTCATGAATGCTCCAAAAACAATGCGAGAGCAAGTCATTTGCCTCATAAGTTAAGTCACAAAGTTCGAGTTCGCTTTCATGTTTGATGAGGATAAAGTTCGGATCAAGTTTGCCAAGGGATAAAGTTCATGAAAACAAACGTCTTTAAGTTCAACAAAATAATTTTTTCAATCATTTTTATATTTTGAAAAAATGCATAAATATGGCAGAGGGGTAGATTGGAGAGAGCTTTCTGTCCTCTACGTCCTAATTGGTATACACACACACACATAAAATGATGCAAAATCATGTCAAAAACTTCCTATGCAAAATAAAGGATAAAGTTTGAGTTCATGTTCGACAAGAACAAAGAATTCGAACCTTTTTGATAGAATTCAGCATACCTTGTGACATAGCTCATAAGTAAGAGTTTCTCCTCTTCTCCTCAAAACAAAAACAACAAAGCACCTTTTCATATATATGTAACAAATTTACCAAAATGATGAATGGGACTCAATGAGTTGTATTTACTATTTATACATTCATCACGTAGATGTCCAACTAATGTATTGTCATATTCTTTAAAGAGTTGTGAGTAATAGCAATGGGGACACTCATAAGAGCATGAACCAAGTTAGAATCGCCCTCGCCCCAATAAGGCATCCCATAACTCCATCAGACATGTGGCAAGGTCGCAGTGTAAACATTGTTGGGTACATTTGAGTGTGACCTATGTTTACAAATCAAAATGATGTGATCCAAGAATACCCCAAAAGGCAATAAGATCGGCCCATACTCACCCAAGATTTATCAAGCCAAAGAATGTGTTTGTTGGCATACCAAAACTCTGTAACCAACACCGCTGATTTGTATGTCAACCCACCAAACCATATTTATAGCATTAGAGAGGTCTTCTTGGTACCAATTGCATGAAGTTGTATGATAGTTAACAATCAATCAAAGCACTTATTGTAGCTCTCTGTCATACTTAACAATTTCAGAAATCCTAACTCATATGGGAGGGCCCATGATCCGTAAAGTGCCTTTTAAAACAATGAACAAATCCTGTCTAAGTGATATTGAATGAAGAATCTAACAAAGTTCATTAAACCAACATGTTTATGAAAGAAACATTCACACAATATTGAAACATAGAAAATTGCAATGACAAGGAGACACAAGAGTTTATCCTAGAGAAACCCGGTGTGGGAAAAACTCCAACTGGGTAAGCAATTGCTTCCCTTCACTATGCAAATCTCCAAATAATACAAGTTTACTATCATACAATGACCTTCAAGAAAGATTCTAACTCCTACTTGTATAACTTGTTTGTAACTCTCAACAAGAACTCAACTCTTCTCATGAACAAAACAAGAACATTCTCAACTTCCTCTCTTTGCTCACACTTGAATTCACCCAAAAACACTTGTCTAGAATGATCAAATGTATGTATATTTATAGTTGCTCTGCCCAGGGACGGATGGAAAGACAAACTAAACCGTTTGGAAGCCCAAACATTTGCAACTATTGAGTTTCCCGAATTCTGGCGTCGTCGGGGACAAGACCGCCGGTAAAGACAGATCAAGCGGTTGCGCAAGAATCATGGTCCTTGTAACCGGAGGTTACACAACCGTCGATTCCTGTAACTAACGGTTGTGCAACCATTGCTCTTCACGTAATCGCCAAGGTGGTTGCGTAACCGTCACCTAAAAACTTCCCGAATGAGCAGGTGACCTTTAGATGTCATTCGAAGGTATCTCGGATCACCCTCAGCCTAACTAGACCATCTCCTGAATAAAGAATATGTTGAGAATCTGCACTACGCAAGTATCAAATATGGAGAATACATAGAATTGGGTATTTTCAATCCATTTTTGGATCAGCCCAAAATAAAAAATTCAAATTCCAAAAATCTTGGGCAGTCCATTAAAAAGGTTTGTGTGTGTACATATGTGTGCAAAATTTTAATTTGTGGGCCTAGTGGTGAGGGTTGATCTGGGACAAGGGTTTGTCAAGATGAAATTTTAATTTTTAACAAATAAAAAATTATTAAAAAAGCGTCCGATTGGATCGGATTGATTCAAGATCTAAAATTACAAATCCAACAACTTATGGGTTGGATCCGGCAGGATTTGGTAACCATGCTCTGCTGTGTCACAGGGTTCGCCGAATTTCTTCCTTGAAATTCGAAATCCGCCGAACTTCATAAAAACCAGTAAAATTCGTCTAAATTCGCTAGGAAATTCGTACAGTATGATTTTAGACAAGTTTATTTAAAAGAAAAATACAAAATCGCTTAGAAATGATTTCAGAGAAATTTATTTAAAAGAAAAACCTAAAATCGTTTAGAAATTAAGGGCAAAACTGCGTTAGGGCTTTCGCAATCATTTCTTTCTTGTTCGAAGTCACTGTAAGCTTCATTTGTGATTCTTCCACTGACAGCGGCCATGTAGAAATAGGTTAAAATTTTTAAAGTTTCTATTCGCTTATCGTCGCTCCATAATTTGTATTCACGCTGCTTGTATTCTGCTCCATAATCTGTATTCACGCTGCTCAATATCCAGCTCTATAATCTGTATTCACCACGATAGGAACAAAAATAAAAATGAAATAGGTTAAAGTTTTTAATTAATATTATTATCTCGACTTAGCTTTAGTATAGGTTTTAGGTTTGTTAGAATAGTTTTTGTTTTTTGTTTTTAACTATTAAGCTTTACTATTAAATCGTAGCTTTTTAAAAATAGTTTAACTTTTTTATTAGTTTTTCCTTTCTAATTTTAATTTTAAAATATGAACTTCATTTATTAGTTTTTTAAATTAATTGTTATTTTGTTGTTAATTTTAATTTAACACACATATATATAATGATTTTGGCAAAAATTACATCATTTAAAATTTTAACATTAATGTTTATAAATATTGTACATTATATTTTAATTTTCGCATATTTGATTTACATATTCTTTTTTATTAATATTTCTAAGTTCGATTAGTATTAAGTTTAACTTTTAGAATTTAGATATTACCATAAGTTAATAAATATTTTGGGTTTTTAAATTAGTATTATAAATGGATTTTAATTAGATTCGTTTTTTAATTTAAAAGCTTAAATATATAAATTTTATTTTAATATTAAATTATATTCTTCGAACTTATTCACGAATTTTTTGCCGAATTTCATTGGCTGGCGAATTTCTTTCGAATTTTATCCTCGCCGAACACGAACGCAAACCTTGTGACATAGATGCTCTGTATAGCATGTTGATGACTTTTCTCTAAGCTTCTATCTGCAGTGAAATTTTGTAACAATAGGTAGCTCCAAGGGGATAGAGAGGTCTCTTTACTCTCCCTCCCTGTCCCTCTTGTGGTTACAGTCAGTTTTACAATTCAGGGTTCTCTGATATCATCCTCTGACAGGTTTTTCGTTGGCTAGTGATCCTCTGCAGTGGTCTTTGCTAGGACCTAGGTTGCCAGGAATCAGGTACGGGTATGGGTTCAGGTAAGGGTTCAAAACGTGGAAAATTCAATCTTCAAAAAATCCTTGGCTACAAAACAGCACTGAAACGTCTGTACAATACATTTTTTTTAAATATTAATATCTATAAAAATGCATAGTAGTCATTTTTGTCCATAAAAGATAAAACACTTAAAATACTTTGTATTCATGAAAGTTCAAAACATTCAACATGCTTAAATTTTCATATGTACATGATTATAATCTAGATTCTAGAATATATCATCTAGATTTTCCTCAAGTACCGCTGAAATGAAACAGAAGTATATATTGTTTTTATTTTTGTTTTTGGCATTTAAAAAATAGAAGCACTGCTGAAATGGTACAGAAACATCACAGGTACGGCACAGATACGGGAGAGCCGTATCCAGGACTGTTTTGGAGTTTCAAAAATGTTTCAGGCAAGTACCAAGACCAGTACCAGTACCCAGTACATTGGTACATGGGTACACTGCACTGGTTGGTGTTTCCAGGTATCCAAGACGCCTAGGACTGTTGCCTTCCTATGGTTCCACTTACTTTGGTGGATAGAATTTCTCTAAGAGACCGATAGGTTTGAAGTTTAACTCCAAGATTTGGTTTATAGTACAAGCATTGAGTGCCAGTCTATAGTGGCTCATTTTGCCATGGCTATAAGACCTAAGGTTAATGATCCTGAATTTCTCACATTTTCCTTTCTAAATTACATTTGAATTTGTTAGAAACCTTTATCACTCTAAAAAAAATTGTTATCACTTTGAGCATATTGTTGTACTGAGTCTTATTTTCTTGTTCGGACTCAACCTGTAATCTTTTTATATTATGTTTGTGTGCCATTGTGACTCAGTTGTCTGCACAAAATCACAAAATCAATTTTTGATGAGGTACCTTGGCTATAAAAAAAAAAATTTAAAAACAGAAAAGCTCTAAAAGTGTATCCATAAAATTGGCCAATTTTCAATCCAAGTGCATAAAGTAAAATGCGCAAATAAAAGATGTTTGCATCACGTGATATGCCATTGACCTTGGAATTGCAAATATTTGACGAATTCAAACTTTTGTCCATATGCTAATTGTACACCAAAGGATGGTTCTATGAAATAGTTCCAGGTCTCTCTTGGTGAGATCCAATTTTAGAAGACACCTGGATGATTGAAACAATTGCTGTTAAATGGTAAGGCTGTCTGCCATAAATTTCCTTTGAAAGACAAGATAAAGGGTAACATTTCATGAGGATAATTCCCTTCTCATACAAGCTGAATACTTTTATAACGGATTTGGCTATGCATCTTAAGGCCAGAATTGATTTTTCAATAAAGGCCTGTTTCAATAAAGGCTTGGTACTACATTTCCAGCTTTCATAGAACAAAGCATTTCATATGACTCTACTTCTCAGCTGCTGTAATTTTCATAGCTCTTTATGTAATGTATAAGATGCATTTCTTTAAAAACTAGTGTCCTGACAAGATACAAACAAATATTACTAGAAAAAGCTCATTCCGTTGTCCAACTCTTATGATAGGAGGATAAACCAGTGTAAAGTGGACACAACAAAATATTAGTATCATTATACTTGTATTTGTCCTAGGAAAAGTTTTAAGAAAGCACAGATACTTTGAAAGTTTTATGTGCTATGAAATTAGTTCTTAAGCTTGATAATAATATTGTACAAAGAACCAGATGGCTGTGGTTCCACAAATGTTTAGGTAGGGTAAACGCATACTGCCCTACCGGGTCACAGGTTTAAGTCACACAAAATGACTCCCCAATAAATCTGGCATCCAAAACATGTGCCACAGAGTGAGAGCCCACTAACCTTCGTTTAATGAATCAGAAAAATTATTGTACATTCTGTGAGCCTAGTTATATGTAAGGTGGACTATTGCCATGACGATGACCCCGTTTAAACCCTCCTGGCCATGCTCCCCATATTTGATCCCTGTTTCAGCCCTGTCAAGCAATTCTACCCATAATTGAACAAGGGCCATATAAAACCCAACGGCTGTGGCTGTGGCTGCGCCTTCTAAGTCTAAACCTTATTCAAAACCTACTAATCAAAATATATTTAGAAATAAATATTCTAATGTTCTTAACGTTTTGAACATTTCTACAAAATGTTGACGGGATCTTTACTTATAATGAAATTGAGACCAGTATTTATTTTGAAATAATGAATATTTTTTTGGAGCCTGCAACCGATTTGACAACCATTAGTACCAAGCGCAAAATTCACAGAGCATACAATAGCCTTCGCTCCATGACTTATTCACAAGCAAGTTTCTTACATCTATAATAAAAAAGTATTCAATCGCTGTCTCCATGTGAAATCGAACAAGAGACGAGCAGCGAAACCCTAACCTTTAGCTGGTGCCTCCGCTGGTGCAGAAGCTTGGCAGCCCCGAGTAGCATGGTCACATGGGCGTCGTGACCGCAGGCGTGCATTTTCCCATCAACTTTGCTCTTGTGCTCCCATTCCACCCGCTCCTACATATAATCACATTAAGTACTCAACCAAACAAGTTAGGGTTTGCAGGGAAAGGGTACAGTAATACTGACTTGTATGGGAAGGGCGTCCATATCGGCTCGGAGGGCGACCACGGGTCGAGTCCCGGAGCCAATGGTGGCCACCACGCCCGTTCCAGCAAAGGGCCATTCGTATTGCACTCCGATTTTATCAAGCTCGGTTCTGATGAGGGCGCTGGTGATGAATTCGTTGTATTTGAGCTCTGGGTATTCGTGTATTCGACCTCTTATGGACTTGAGCCATTCTACAGTGTCTTCTGATGTAGATGACTCTATAATTTCTTTAAATACAACGTCGTGTTCTGAGCCAGAGTAGCCACCATTCGTCAGTACTAAAACGAGTACCAATATTGCAAAGGATCTCATGATTCTTCTAATGATATTTTATTCTTAGCATGTAAGGAAGTGCCATGGGTGGTGGCGAATCGCGATGATGCCCGCAAAGACCGTAATATAATTACAGAGAATTTCTTAAGTTGGTAAAACCCTTTGAACCAGGAGCATTGGTAAAAGTTTTTTTTAGAGGAACTGGAAAACCTCCGTCGCATGGCTTCTCGCTTCATGTTTTGTTATCTTGGCGGCGGTTATCTACCGGAGGCTATCGTTTACCGTGATTTAACGGTTATTTAAAGAAGAGAAATGTGGAGTTTCAACGAGTCACAAATTAGAAGTGGGCCTCCAATAAATCTAATGAGGGCACGGATTGGACCTCTCTATTTCTCTAAAGGACTCCCCCAATAAATTGCAAGTACGACGACGGAGAGGACCATGTTTGTGTCTAAGGTTGAGACTCATTACCTAATGCCAGCGCTACCCTTCACTTGATTTGCACTCATGTATGTGAAGCTAGGATGTTGTGCCCGCATGACCCATCCCTCATTGTTGTCCCTAAATGTTGACGTCACATTGCCCGACGACCTAGGAAAAGCACCCTTCATGTTGGCAGTTGCTTCGCACGGTAGTGAGGTGACGTGGAGGTTTAGAAATTTGAATTATTAGAAAACGTGCCTTCTTGCCGAAAATGACAAAACCACCGTCCCCACACCACTTGTTACCAAAACATCATGTGCTAAGTCTCGTAATCACAACTCTACGTGGTAATTTGCCCTTCTCATCACGTTCTTGCTCATCGACACATAATTCTTCATCATTCATAGGCGTGACACAGGTATTTGTCATTCAGGGTAAGTGGGAGTCGTGGGTAAGAAGGAAAAACATCTATTTGCAAAAACACTTCACTTTAATCTACATTTAGGGGTTCAAGGTTACGAGGAGGAGGAGCCAGGAGGAGTCGATTCAAACGGGTTGTAGAGGAGGACACAAAAGCCCTTTTATCCCTTTTCCACAGTAAGTGCCCGCATCGATCTTCTCTGTGTTTTTGCTTTTGCATTCCACCTCAACAATTTTTATCCCATACCTTGATTTGTCTATCCTTGTTTCATCGGTAAATGTTTGTTTATCGTCCATTTATGTGAATATGGGTATCTATCTATGGCTTGAATATGCTTGAATGTGGCGAGATCTCTGAATATGGGTATCTTTTTTTCTAGTTTCATGCAACTTGGCCCTATCAGGTCTCACCTCCTTGCTCCTTGCTTGTCTTCATTCTCATTGTACACCAAAACACATATGCCTATGGGCTTTCGAGAAACATCTATAAATGTTTTTTCTAGACTGACTTTATTACAAGACAAAACGTTATCTACATAGGAATGGCAAGGACACTTAAAGCATATCCCTCACCATGCGTTTCTTTTGGTTTTCCCCATTTGAAGTGCAAATCATTGGTCTAGACCATTCCCACATGTATTTCTAATAGATTGTATAGGTTTTCTAGTGCAAATCATGGGTCTCTGTGATATCTTTCCCAAACTTCTCATTGTTGCGGTTTTCATCGAATTCTCCTTTTCTTATTCCTATCCCTCATTTGAAGATTGTTCTCCTTCTCCTCAAATAATTCTACCATTAGATACCCTTTTGACAAATGGAATCATAGAATATGCAATGATTTTGCTTATGTCGACCGCCCCAACAATCATATGACACTAGTCGGTGGTATTGATATCCTCTTGGGTTTTGTCCAACTAGTTACTCTCTAAATTTTTTCAGGGTGTTGGGAGATATCACACAATCATCATACACCACTCGAACCATTCACCAGTTTATTATTATTATGGTATTATTATGATTCAACAACATGTTGTCAAAGGCACCATCACAAACCTTTGTTGTCATCTCCTTAACATCATTGTCTCTCTTCAACACTTAGTGAATAACTAGAAAACGAATTGTAGTTTCAAAGAAATCAAGGACATAGATGGTGTATGGAAAGATAAGTATGAGTAAATATGTTAAGTATTCTATACTTTTAACCTATATAAATGGATGGATAAAATATCATAATTGGAGAACAATTTAACTTATTGCAGTCCTAGTAACATACCAAACTTGTTATTTATGCTCTTATAGATATATTCAAGAAGAGGGTGCATGTCATTATAATTTGAAGCCATTAAAAACAATAAAAAATGAAATTATATTAATATGATCCACAAATGGCCGAATGATTCAATTGCCCTCTTATTAATAGAATGATTTTGTATACTTATCCCAATGTTGTGATGCCAAAATAGAAGTTCCCCTCTTAGTAATAGAATGATTTGTTTACGTGAGATGAGTGTGTATTATTGCACATCCTTCCCCTCCCCTCTTATGTAATCTTGATAAAATTCCTCTAAATAAACTTTGAACAACCACAAATAGGAGATATACATTTAATGTTGCTTGGAATAACTTTTAATGTTGATTTTTTCTTGAGATGCCATGGGAGTAATTTCATCTTCTCTGCAAGATCTTATTGTTTTCATGGAGTAGCTAATTATATGATTAAATAATGAAAGGAAATAAAGATAATTATATAATGAAAAGTAATAAAGAACAACAACATTAAAATTATATTAGCTTTGTTTTTGAAAAATGTTGAAAAACATAGTGTGTTTTTTTAACATTGTTGAAAAACACACTGTGTTTTTCAACAACAAAATTTTCAAGTATTTATTTTTTCTTATCGCAAGACGAACTCATTTATGGGAGTAAAAATTATTTAATAGTAATGTCATACGGTTAACTAATTGATGTTATTTACAACATGTACATTTCAAATGTTGTACACTATAAGCTTCTTATATGGCTAAACTATTGAAGTTGTTGCATAATAATACCCTTGAAGGAGCTTTAATACTAGGTGTTACGAACCTTCTGTAAACAAATTAGAAAAATACCGAAATATAGAGAAAATACACTAAAAATAGAGAATTTTTATAGCATTCAAAGATCAGAATCACATTATAGTGTCGCAGGCTCCTCCTTCGAGAAAACTCAATACAAATATTCAATATATGTTCTTTCCTCTTACAAAAGATGTCTATTTAAACTAATCTACTCAAGATATCTTACTCCCTCGTATGTGTGGATTAATAACAATAGCTCTCTCTCTCTCTCTCTCTCTCTCTCTCTCTCTCTCTCTCTCTCTCTCTCTCTCTCTCTCTATTTAAACTAATCTATTCAAGATAACTATTGCTCCACCATGTATGTGGGATAATAACATAAAATCTCTATTTAAACTAATCTACTCAAGATAACTACTACTCTTCCATACATGTGGGATCATAACAAAAAGTTCTCTATTTAAACTAATTTACTTAGGATAACTACTACCACCCCACATATGTGGGATGATAACAAATAACTAAAGGGTGCGAAAGGTTTTATTACAACAATCAATAAAAATAAGTGAGTTAGGATGAAGGGATCCTAACATCAAGTAATTGTGTGCATCTACCTTTGTTTAGTCCACCCAAATCTATACAACAAACCTTCCATTTTTGCATCAATTGTCATGATTACTTTCATTGTTATTCATGTTCATCCTTCAAACACCTAAGAGAAACATCATGATCAATGGTGCTCATAGTTATGGTCCTAATATTAAAATAGAAGAGGATTAACACACTTGGTTGAATTTGGCTTATGAGATAAGTTGTTTCTTATAGACCTTTGCATTTCCATCTTACCAAGTATTCCTTACATATATGTCGCATACTCTTTCTAAACCTTTCAGTCAAATTATCAACTTCTTCACACTCCTCGGGAATCCATTCATTGTTTACATCCACCGTTGCTTCATCACAACCATGATATGCATAATATTTTTTTCTCTATCCACTATTGCATATTCATTTAACTAAAAATATTTTAGTTTGATTATTAGAGTTTTTACTTGTGTGTATTTAAGTTATATCAAGATGACCTCCACGAGTAGTTAGTACCCCAATGACATTTAAATATTGGTAGAATTTCTTGACCCTTCATTACACTTCATATACTCATTTTTGAAAGATTTTGGAAGGATCAATCCTATTTTATATTCATTAGTTTGTACTAAGAGGCACATTTTACACCCCATATCAACTTGAAATTTTGATGCATGTGTGTACATGGGTGGATGTGAGGGAGTAATGTAGGCTAGAATTTAATAAATATGCAACTCTTAATAACTAGCACAAATGTTGAAAATAGGTCATTGGAAACCCTATCATTTAGATGAGTATAGGAAACATAGTTTACTATTTAGATGTAAGGCCTTACTCTTTATATGCTATAGTGTTGGGTGCCCACTTGTTACTAATTAATGCACATAGTAACAATCTAACATTATGATTCATCGTTAGTAATAATAAAAGGTAAAATGAAAACATACCCTACTCTTTATATGATATTGAAAAAGTGACATCTAACTATTTATTATTAACGCATGACCTAAAAACAACCTAATAATATAGTTTCACATGCATACTAAAAGTTAATATATGGATGACTAACTAGAGATTAATTTGAAAACCTACTAATTAAGGTCCCCATATTAGACTCAAAATTAGACCATCTCTATTTAAGTTATTCTAGAAAGAGGAGATGTTTTCATTTGTAAGTATTGATGGATGCTAATTTTTAAGTTAAGTGTAGATGATAATGTCCCCTACTCTACTATATAAATAACTATTAAATGTGTCTTTGCTCTTTATATAAGAATAACCTGAGAAATAGGTCATTGGAAACTATTTTCATCTCGTGAAAATAACAATAAAATATAAAACAATCTTAAAGTATTACTTTCAAATTTTAATGGAAGTTGAGATAATTATGTGAGTATTAACTAAAACTTATTAAAGGACCATCTTATAAATTAATCACATTTCTTAACTCAAGAATGTGTGCTCTTGGTAGAGTGTCCCCTAAAGTGAAACTAGATGTTATTAATTAATGTAAGATATGACCTAATTTCCAACCTAACCATATAATTCCTTATTAGTAATAAAAGGTAAGATGATAATGTGATAATCAATTAAGAATTAATTGTTCATGGCCAATTGATGAGGCCCACTTTTTGATTTAGAATTAGTTAGGGAATGCACAAATAGAAAACAATCTAATAATATAGTTCCCTAACAATTGTAAAAGGTAAGGTAGTGATAACTAGCTAGAAATTAATTTGAATGCCTATTGATTAAGGTTCCCATATTTGATAAGAATTAATTGTTCATGGCGATTGATGAGGCCCACTTTTTGATTTAGAATTAGTTAGGAATGCACAAATAAAAAACAATCTAATAATATAGTTCCCTAACAATTGTAAAAGGTAAGGTAGTGATAACTAGCTAGAAATTAATTTGAATGCCTATTGATTAAGGTTCCCACATTTGACTTACTATTGGTTCCCATTTTGACTTGAATTAGTCCATTTCTATTCCCAACATTTGACGTATAATTAGACCATCTTTATTTAGGTTAGTCCTAACTAAAATTCAATTGGAGGGCCATATTATTAATTAATGGTGGTTCTTATCTTGAGAAAGTGTGCTCTCTACGGTGTCCTTGCAAAGTAAAACCAAGTGCTATTAGTTAATGTAAGATACAAAATATCATCTAACAATATATAACTAACTAGAAAGACTACTTAGTAAGGTTCTTATATTTGACTTACAATTAGTTCAATTTTATTTAGGTTATTCAATTTAGAGGAGGTGTTTTATTTTGTGAGAGGTCAATATTAATTTGGAAGTGTCATTCAACATAACATATCAATAAAGTGAAGCCCACATTATTTATTAATGCACTCTATAAATAATATTAAAACATAACTCTCCCAGTTTAATAAAAGGTAAGATAATCATGTGATTATTAACTATAAATTAATTGAACAACCATCTTATTAATTAATGGTTCATCTTAAATTGATAAAATGTGCTCTTGTCAAGCATCCCCAAAGTTTTATTTGTATGGTAGATTCCAAATTTTAGCGTTTGTCTAGTTTAGTATGACAATTTTTTATATTAGTTGATTTAGTATATTTATCATATGTTGATCCCAGGGACGACATTTCATATACTTGATAGGGAAATGTTTTTGAAAAATGTTGAAAAACACACTGTTTTTTCAACAACAAAATTTTCAAGTATTGATTCTTTCTTATCATACACGATTGTGTCTCAATAAGATGAACTCATCTATGGAAGTAAATATTATTTAGTAGTAATGCCATATAGTTAAATTATTGATGTAATTTACAATACATACATTTGAAATGTTGTACACTATAAGCTTCTTATAATTTATAATATATTATCATATTAAACATGCTTATCTAGTAGGTATGTGTATATGCGTAGGTTTGGTCATTTTATTAATATTTAGTGATTAACATTTACTCTGCATACCCAAATCCCAAATTCACATGAAGAATTTTTTTCTACAAATTAGAGAATGACACAAATATATTATTATTTACCGAGTTTGGATTCTCATGAAACTATTAAACTAGTAGTAAACACTTATTCTAATATGATTTTATTATTAGCATAGAAGTTGCATAATTGATTTATACTTCTATTTTGTTTATACAAATCAATACAAAATATTGAATATAAGTATTTATGTTTTATGATACTAGTCCCTATTCGTTCAGTTAATTTTGAATATAAATCTCACCTCATATGTTATAGATGATTGAGTTATTTTTATAGTCAAACATATTCCTGATTTTAATTTTTTTTTTTGTAAGTTGTTTCATTAATGTAAATATTCATTTTTGATGTTATCTAAATGCATTGGTATTTATTCTTTAAAAAATACATATGAGAGTAAATGCATTGCTATTTATTTTTTGATGTTATCTATTTATTGTGATTATTCCAATTTTATTATTCATGTACTATTTTGGTTTGATTTAGTAATTTATCTTTGAATAGACATAGTTGCAACTAGTTTTAATTTTTTTCATAATATAATTAATTTTAAACATTTAGTAATTTCTTAATATGATTGAGAGATCTTAGTTGTGTTAAATGAATAATATTAAAGTAAGTTTGATTTTTTTGTACTCATTATATTTGTAGATTATGCTAATGTGCATATACCATTGTATATAGAAAATTGTTTATTAGTTTTATTTTTTTATGATGTAAGTTGAAGCTAAAAAAATTATGTGATATCATACTCTCACTCTCAATTTGGCATATGGGGGCAAGTGCCTCTGCAAAGACAAGAATCGGTGCATCTTGAAGGGGCTTGCCCCTTAGGATGCCACATCAATACACCTAACTATCGTTGCGTGTTGAAAGGGCTTGCCCCTTAAGATTTTGCATCGATAGTTGGGTGGTATCTTAGTCTTTTTAAAGAGCGGAGGTTTTTTCGTCGTCTGAACCCTCCACTCAAAAATGCACCCTCCCATAATATCACAACCGTCCCTTTTGCAATGGATGGTTGTGATATTATGAGAGGGTGCATTTTGAGTGAAGGATAACCAATCGACATTTATTAATACTTGAATTTGTCATGGATATTAGTTTTCTTATATTAGGATTATTTTATCATATTGATGATGTATATTAGATTTGTCAAGTATCGTACTAACATTAATTGTATATTTTTGTTTGCATGTGTGTTATTGTATTTAGTTTCTCTTTTGCGTGGTGAAAATGAATACACAAAGCTATATTCCTCTGAATCCCATTGGGATAACGTTGACTACTCCCAAATTTCAAAGGGAGGAAACTTTCAAGAGGTCCACATTTGTGGTCTATATAGACCACCATCAACAAAATAAGTCGTCAAACCAGAAATTGCAACCATGGTTAAGGCCCGACTCAATTTGCTAGAAACTTTATTATTTATTTATCTAAGTTCCACACTATAGGTTCTCATTCATGCGGATATGGTCTAGCTTATATGACACGATGGAGGAAGCCCAAAAGTACGAGCCTCCCCATAAGCTGAGGAAGATGGGAGTTTCGGTCATAAAACTGACAATAGATCCAAAAAATTGTGCAAAAAGATTGCACATGGAAGCAGCTCCAAGTTTGCTGCTAAAAACAAATAAAAATAGTAACTATTTTTGTATGTTTTGTACTAAAAAACTTATGACATGTTTGAAAAAAACCTATACAAATATTTGATTTTTAACAAATGTTGATTCACACGAGCTTAAATATATTTCATTTTGTTGTTTGAATATATTCTTGATTCACACGAGCTTAAATATTAAATATGTTTTTGAATGGATTAAATATGTTTTCCATAATATTAAAATGTGTTTGTATGGATTATATTTTTAAAATTACTAATGTTTATATATTTTATAACAAGTTTAGATTATTAAAATTCATTTATGTTAAAATCATATTTAGGTAACGAAATGCGTAATGGTAACGATTTTCTAAAATCTTCACAACCCCAAAAATGAAATGTCTTCAGGCTTATTTGAATCCAATCAATGAAGTCTAGTTAAAAAGGAAAAATTAACAAGGTCTAAAAATATTTAAATATTCATGTCAAATTCACTAAGTATGGGTTATGATCATTTGTCCAATTTAGGATTGTATTGGTGCAATTATCATTTCCAATCATTTATGGTATTCATATGGCCCCCTTTGATTATTTATTTATTTATTTAATTATCTTGTTTTGTTCTAAGAATTTTGCTAGGTTAGTGCACTTGACAAGGAACGTAAGTCCAAAAGGTTTTGGTAAACTACATGGTTATGAGAAAAGAGTCCTCGTTCTCTTTGAAATTTATCCATGTGACCCTTGGTCTACCTTATTCACATTTTTTATAGTTATATATCAGTTTGTTTATTTGTGTGTCAATAGTGTTCTAATATGAGTTCAACTCATCTATAGATGCACATGTACCCTACTTAATCTACATAATATAGAAATTCATTATTGTTTGAAAAGGAGTTAATTCTAGAGAATTCAAGTATTCATTGAAGCATGTAATTTTCATACTAGATATACATTACAATGGTTTTTAGCGAATAAACTATAAAAATTATTGGAATGTCATTCACAATACTATATGCTATTGATGGACTTGTTAAATATTAAGAAAGATTAGTCTATCTGATAAAATGAAAACCCCAAAACATTTTATTATTTCCTTATGGTTTAAACTTCAGCATCCCATTTAGGGAAAGCTAAAGAAGTACATTTTACCATTGATTGTAATGAAGTTTTAGAAACTTGAGAGAGTTTTTGGACCCCTCGTGTTGACAAATCTACTCGTAATAACATATTTTGAATTAAAGTGCACAATCTTACTTGGAATGTCAAGTGTATGGTTTAGGTATGCTTGAAATGTCAAGTGTACATTATACACTTTTTGGTTCTCATAAATGTAAGTTTTCTAGTTTTCTGTCTCATAAAAATCAATTTTACTACAAGGTTTGGATGATCATCTTCTTGTCGCTTCCCAAGAACATGATAAATCTAAACTCTATCTTGATTATCATCTTCTTGTCACTCCTACGAACATGATAAATCTAAACCCTATGTACTAGATATTTCTTTATTGATTTGGTTTTGAAAACTAATCAAGTGTTATTTAATGTTCTACATCCATTTTATCCCTAATCAAATGTTTATAGATATTTATATTTGGTGGGTTTAAAATGATACTTTAACAAAACTACGGCTAGAGGACAACAAGTCCCCCCTCTTCATGGGAGAGGTTCCCTTATGGCAAAGCAAGCAAGATTTGAAAACATACAAATGTACAACTTTCATCTTAAGGTGGACCTTTGACATCTTGAAATGCTTTTATACCAAAATAGATTATCAATACAAACAAATGGAAGAACTAAGAAAGGAAAGAGCGAGGTGTAATATAAAATCAATGGTACTCCAGAAATATAGATAGTTAAGTATAACCCTATACGTACTTGAGCAAGTGATACAAAATAGAATCATTCACATTCAACTAGTAAGATATCATTCCATAGACACAAAGTTCTAGAAATCATATCAATAATAACACAAAGTTTCTTATCACAGAAGATAAATGATCCATGAATTTCAAGTAAGCAAGAAGGGACAATGGAGGAAGATAGAGAAAAGGGGAAAATCCTATAACAAGTATTGATTTACTTTCGATTATAATTACACTTCAAAAGTATTAGAGTCCAACATTTGCAATGAGCCAAACTCTTACATTTATAGATGAAGAAAAAATAGGAGAAGAAGAGAAGGAAGGAAATATGATTTGGAAGCTCGACCACCAACCATCAATGCCCCCTGTAAATCCACCTACAATCATTAATCTAGTTCTGCATGTCTTTGGCATCTTTGAAGGAAGGATGAAAGATCGATCAAATTTGATCTAGTTAAAGCAAATATGATCACATATTAATGGCACAAAAGATGTTTTCTAGGTTTTCACCCAAATCAAGATATCTAGTTGGTTCTCCATGTCTATTTGGTGTGTTGGAGAAGGAAGGATGAAGATTGGATCAAATCTGATATGTTTGAAGCAATTAGATCACGTATTAATGGCATGAAAGACATTTTCCATATTTCCAACCATCAACTCCTGCTGAAAACAATTTTTTATGCTTCCATGGCATAGAAGAGACCAAGACCTTTCCAATAGTATAAAATTTGTCGACTTTCGAGCATCTAGAGAGAAAGTTATGTTCATTTGAATATTTGAATTGAATCCGTACAAAAATGGCGAAAATGCAATTTTTCGCAAAATGGATCCGTGGACCCGAAATTGAAATTGCACCTTTTGCACAAAAATACAAAACCAAAAGTTCCCCCATTCCGCATGCCCGTAACTTCACTTTTGATATAGGTCTAACACGTGGCTTTACCTGAGTGGTAATGGAGTCGTGAATCACTTTATAATTTTACTTCTTTTGGAAACGGGGCTCAAAATCTCAAAGTTCTCTGTCGATCCGCATCTCAAACTTTTCAACGTATATTCATTACACTCAACAAATTGGTGGGTTTGTGGCTCATTTTGTAACTTTACTCCTTTTGGCAATAAAGCCAAAATTCCTAAAAGGCTCCGACGATCCGCCTCCCTGCTTTGAATTTTGATGCGGGCTCAACATTTGACTTTATCCCTTGGCATGAGCGGGGTGCGATTCACTTTATCACTTTACACCTTTTATGGAAGCAAATCCAAAAATTCCTAAAGTGTCCCATAACCCACCTCTCCGCTTTAACTTTCGATGCGGGCTCAACATTTGACTTTTTCCCTTGGCATGAGTGGGGCCGCTTTTGGATTTGCCTCTTATAAGAGCGCCGAAGAGACACGTGGCTCCTTTCACGACTTTTCTCTGTTTCTTTGTGTTTTGGCTAAGTCCCTTTTGTTTGGTGGGGCCATATGTCTGACCCTACACATGGAGGCTCAATGCACATTTGGGACCTACCTCCAGATTTTTCCTTTGAAGTTGCACTGAGATGACACGTGGAGGCTTCCATCAAACCCTAGAATACTTAGCCGATTCAAAGAATGCTCTGCCCACTTCTTTAACTCTAACCACGTGGCGACCCAAAGTGCACACTTGGGGACCCGCTCTTAATTCTTCCTTTGAAGTTATGCTAAAGAGACACGTGGAGGCTCCTGGCAGAATGCTTAGACTTTTGAAATAGCCAACTCTGTCTCTTTTTTGGATCCGGGACATGTGGAAAGCTAGCACTTGTTTGGGGACCACCTTTGGCTTCGACCTTTGAAGGTGCACCAATGAGACACGTGGAGGCTTCCGTCGATCCTTTTATACTTAACCGATTTGGGCCCACTCCTCTGTCCCTTTTCTGGACCTTGGACACATGGAGAGCTGGCACAAGTTTGGGGTCTCTCTTTGGGCCGCACCTTTTGAAGTTGCTTATGAGGCATGTGGAGGCTTCCGTCAGCCCTCTTATACTTAGTTGATTAAAACGACCAACTCTGTCCCTTTTTCTAGCACCTTGGGCGGTGGAGGGTTACGCTCACTTAGGATCTTTCATTGAACTTGCCTTTAGTTTTTGCACCAAAAATACGTGGAGGCTTCATGCATAATTTTATACTTAGCTAATTAAATGGCCAAATTTGTATTTTCAAAACTCGACCATGTGGAGGGCCTCGCGCACGTTTGGGGTCTCCGCTTTTGTGCACCATACCAAAAGTGCATCATTGAGACACGTGGCACCTTCCATGTCCTTCTATCCTTAAATGATTCGACCAATTAGGATCCTTCGAGGCCACAAAGCCAATTTGACACTTTTGTAAAAATAACATATAATAATAAGTTCACAAAATAATCACGCTCTTATACCATAAAAGCGTCAATTAGAGATGTCCACGTACTCATGATGCTAGAAAATAAATTGACAAGGAAGACACGCCCATTCACGACTGTGGAAAAATATAGAGAGGAAAAATCCACCATTTACACCTAAATAACAAATTTCTCCTCATGGAAAGAAGAATAAACAATACCAAGTTTGATGCGATCCACGGCCGTAGAAAAAAGATTTGACAATTTCATTCGAATGAAGGAAACAATTTTCAAGCATCTAGATGAGAAGCGAAAAAAAAATTATCAAATCATGTGGGCTAACTCAAAGATTTTAATAGGGCAAGATTGCAAATGAGCACCAATTTCTTCAAAGCACGATTTTTTATCTCTCCGGACTTCTCACTCTACTAATCAAACATCACTCAAAGGCACCAACTCGGAATTTTCAAAGCTTGTCTTGAAAAAGCGAGGGGGATTTTTAGGGTGACAATTTATATTGCAATTATATTGAAATCTATCTATTCATAATACATTAATCAATTTATTAAGTGATTTATTCAAATTTAATATTTACCCATAACATTTATAAACTCATAATTATAGGAAAACATAGTTTTTAAAAATTATTAGAAATGTGCTTGTATTAATTATATGTTAGAAATATAATGTTATCTACACATAAAACGAGTGGAATGGAATCAAACCCATGAATATGATTCCAATATATTCCAAAATATATTCCCCTTTAGTCTAACATACGGAATACAAAGTTTTAGTATTGTAAGGAATATAATGTTTTAATACAATGTTTCTAAAAAAGAAGTCACTCACAAACACATGACGTTAACTCATTTAGTGTGTATGTCCCTAGATAGAGTACTAACTCCACTGAATCTCCAATATGAAATCATTAGTAATGAACGAACTCAGTAGAAAATGTTCTAGTGCCTTGTAATATGTTAAATTATAGATGGTTGTATTGAAAAAGTCAAATTTGAAGTGTTCATTATGATTTTTTTATTGTTTGCTTACAGATATATGTTTGTCCATTGTAAAGGTAAACATGGTTTCCATTTGGAGATTGGAAATTCATGGAGTGTCGAATACCTCTGAAAATATTATATATTCATCGTTCATATTATATGACCTCGATGAAAGAAAGATAGTAGAGAGAGGTATAATTGTGGGAAATGCCACTATGACCTTCAACCGTGGCTAAGTATATGGCCATGAAATTGGGTCTTGAGGAGCGATATGCCACAAAGTTTGGAACATTTGCATGTTTTCTCACGATATGCTTGTTGTGAAACAAATGACTGGTATATACCAATGTAACATTGTAAATATTTCAATTCTTTGAGTTTAAGCACTAGAGAGTGTATCTTGCTTTGTGAAATGTTCATATGTGCATGTAAAAGTTAATAGAGGTAGGTTAGATGTATGTCAAGTGTCTAGGGACACTATAAACCAAGAAGTGGCAATTTTGCTAGCACTTGTCATTGATGGGATTTCAATATGATATGTGTACACACTATATTTCCTTTTTGCGTAATGGTAGACATACCCTTTTTATTAGATTATGAATAACTAATATTATGTGAATTGTCTCCAACACATATATTTTATATTTTGTGGATAATATGATGATACATCATATAGTGTAGATTGATAAACCGGGCATTGTGGATAAAGGGGAAGGATTGTAGAGATATGGGAAGGATGTGGAAGCTAGGAAGTATTAATAATAGTACATTCTAGAACCTATGAACATGTCTTGGGAATGAAAATAATTATTTACACAATGATAAGTTTATATATATCAATGGCTTCTCATGTTGTCGTATCGATCCACTTCATTGTTCCTCATAATACCATGTCCATATGTGTCCTTAATCTTCATAATACCATGTTTCATTATGTTCCTCATAATAGTATGGATATTTTGTTACATATTATGTAGATGAATGATTGGAAAAGCCGAGTATGGACACTCTTAAGAAGAATCCCAATGATGGAAGTTGATGAGGTTCATAATGCCTCCATAATGTTGTTAAATTATGCAATGTATCCACCCCTATTTGATATTGGACCAAATAGGGCTAAAAGGTTGACTTTTCGTATTTTGAATGGAGAATGGTCTCGAAAAAATATGGAGTTGGCAGATATGGTTATCATGTCAGGGATGGTGGTTCATTTTCTATTCGACCCTCGGCTCACAAGGATAGACACGGTCACTGGAAGATGGATTGATGAAAAACTCCTGCAATAGATTGGTGACAATACCTTGGGCGGTACCATGACATCACACTAGTCGTACATCCACCTATGGATGGAAACCGACCGCTTATCAACACATGTTCTTGATTAGTGTGATGTCATTGATTGTCAGCTAGAAGAGCTTGATGGGTGGAGATTTGAACAATGGAGAACAACACATCATGACTCGGATGAGTGTAACATTGATTGTAGTGGAGATGCTTGCCCTGGCCTTTATCACGTGCGCTACCGATGATTATGTATTTTATTCCATTGTTTGGATTGACGTTTCACTTTGTATTACAAACACAACTTATGAACAACCAAACACATAATATAATTGCATGAGATGATACTTGGATGTTCAAATATCTTTTCAAAATGTAATGCTTTATTGTTTTGATGCTTTAATCCTATATTGTCTTATAACACACTTGCAGTTCACATTTGATGTTTAATTCGAAACATCTAGAGTCGAGTATCCAGATTTTGAAAAATTATGTGTGCAGCTAACTTCGTCACAAATGGTTTATTGTGCATGATTTTCTCAATATGAATGAAAAATATGAATAAATAAGTTTGTGCACCATTTGTTTCAGTTTATCTTGTTTTACAATGTGTCACTTCAATGATGGTTATGACAACACACTTGTTGAAACATGCAAAAGTTTGGTGACATGGGCCCATCCATGTTCATAATGCATTATTATGTTTTTGGGGAAAACATAAATAATGAGACGATAATATAAAACTTTGTGAACATTAATTGTTTGTCATAACAATGTACCTAATGTCATTTGTTGGGCTAATAAATATGAAATTGTCATCTTTTCACATAGGTTTCTTCACATTCCACGATGGTAATATTCAAATATGTGAACATTAATTCTTTTTCATAATACTTAATATTTTATGTTGGGCTAATATTTATGTATTTGTACTCCCCAGGATACATGTACCTTTACATCACATGGCACATATGCATTCTACAATCCTAAGAGAGGATGTAAAGGTAGATGATCCTCAACAGTTGATGGCACTACGTCATATGGTCCTTCCGAGCCCATTCGCTCGGATATTCGTGAGCATGCAACGGAGGTGAATAAAGTTAAAACTTAACATTTTTATTTCTTGTTGATTACTACTATTCAATAGTGTAAGAATTATTATAATTTTCTAACATTGTCTTTTAATCAGCCACCCATAGACTACAAACTTGCCGAACAAGTTAATGGTCGTATTTAGTATTTCTGCCAGCATGGATCATGTGTTGTTAGTGGGAATGTTAGGTTTTGGGAGTTGCATAGACTTAATCGACATTGCCAGGTAGCACACAATCTTCCCTTCATGGAACTGCGTAAGCGTGGCTGTAAGCATATGGGAAAATGGTCACCTATCCCTCAAGAAAATAGCATGGCATACGTGCAAGAAGAGAGGGGGATGTGAACTATGTCATGAGGTAGTGATTCTACTGCAGCAGAGAGGGTTATCGATCGAGTTTGCAAAAATAATGCAAAACTCGATTTGAGGAGTTGAGCCGGGGAAGGAAAGAGGGAGGTGGATGCTTCTGATACATGCCTACGATTCAAATGAGATCAAAAAGGTGAGAGAGGAGAAGTGGTTGAGAGTGAGAGGAAAAATTAACTCAAATATCGGGACAAAGGTAAATTTAAGATTAATATAATATATTATATATTATGTTTGGTTGGAAATTAAAAACTTAATATTATGTCATGAACAGGAAGATAGAGAAGAGGGTGGAACAACTAGCAAGAATGCACGACCCCCTGCGAATGATAACATAAGTAATTATTGGTCTTTCATTGCTATATAGAATATAGTTTTTATTTATTTGTGTATATACTAATTGTAGGTACGCATAGGATTATGAAATTCCCTTGTGTCATCTCTTATGCCAGTAGAGAGACTCACTTCGTAGTACGAAACATAGAACTTGGTAAAAACCACTTAACACGTACTTGAAAATTGAATGTTTCCTTATGTTGTTGATATTTAAATTGTCTTGATGGCTCGATTGTTGTAGGTGGATGTTTGCAGATAAGACTCCCCCTTCACAATCATCCCGTGGTCTCGATCTTATCAACGAGATAGCTTCATGAGAATTCGGAGAGAGGCCGAGATGAATATTTCTAGAGTTGCAGCTTCTTTGCCAGTCAAGGAGAGAGAGGGTGACGAGGGGAGGCATGAGGAGAGGGGCACAAACAACATTGTTGGCAGTATAAGAGAGGGTGGAGATGGATTAGTAAGTTATTGAATGTTCTCATTTGATTTTTTGCATTCTTTTTTGGTGAAATTAAGATAAAATTATTAATGCAATTGAGATTGTCATTATTCTAGGCTTTTCCTAACGGATTGAAGTCGGGTTAATGTCATATGATATACTTGTTGTGAGAGGAGTGGTTTGTGATAGTAGCATGCATGCGAATTTTCATGACATCACACTCCCCCAATTTACTATGAAATTCATTATTTATAAGGCCATTGTTCCCACTGCTCCATTTTCCTAGCCTAATTCATTTGCAAGCACTTTGGCGAGTATGTTAAAGGGTTTCTTATATACGATCTCGAGAGATATTAGGTCTGGACACTCCTCGTGAAGAGGAAAGTAGATGTAATGGGTGATTTAATTTAATTATGTGTTTAACTCGAGATATTTATCTACATTGATTTATTTACTATATGGTTGGCTTTGAGATGATGAGGTACGAGGTTGAGACAATGCACCATACTCGGATAAAGAAATCTGATGCACCACCCATTCTTGGCATCACACCTAATTCTATTCATAAAGATGAGAAGAAACATATTAGATATTATAATGAAATATTGTTTTTTTGCTAACAATAGGAAACGAAGGAGATGAAAAAATTTTATTGTATAACATTGTTTATGAGGAGTCATATTACTATGTATGTGTATATGATGATGATGTTACTTTAATGTGTTTGAGGTTTACGATTTAGTATTACATTATTGATATATTGAATATGGTTTTGGTTATGGGTTACATAGAGTTATCCATTTACGTTTTGTTTATAGTGCATCGATGGTTTTTATTCTTGTTATGTGACATTCCATTTATTGTATAAATGATGATTTTATCACTATGTATCTGGTTAATGTATTAATGTTCTATGGATTGTGGATTACAATATATGGTTACATAGTTGCGTTCTTCTTCCGTATGCCTACTTGGATTTGACATGTTCAATAATTTATTGTATATAAATCACAATTTTGTTTTCAAATCTAGTGTATTATGGATTACGGTTTGTGGTTTATGGTTACATAGTTGTGTTCTTCTTCCATGTATGCCTACTTGGGTTTGATGTGCTCACTAAACTTTCATATATATTTCATCTATGATAATATTTTGTTGAGTATAAGTTAAGTGCATTATTTTTGTTCTAGTTATGTTTGAATGGTGATAGATATTAATCGGTTGTTTAAATACAAGTTTAATTAGATGGCAAGACAAAAGAAGGTTGGAAAGCGCAAGGCTTCACCAGTGTAAGAACTGAAAGATTATGAAACATTTGATAGTGCCACTTATGTGTTCGAAAATCCTACAAACAAAGATGTTGGTGCTAAAAAAGATGAGTCTTCCCCATCATTCGTATGGAATTGGAAGTGAAAATTGTAATGAAGAAGGAAAGATGTATAAAAACGAGTGCGAAATACTTGCATTGAAATTTTATATTTTTCGAAAAAAGTAAGGAATTATTGGATGAAATAGGAGAAATTTCCTTGAGGTAGATGGAGTTGAAGCTTGAGGTTTAGGAGTTAGAACTAGAAATTAAGAATTGGGAGACAATGCGTGAAGCGAGACAAAAAGTGTTCGAAAATCAAGTAGCAAGATTTAATTTTGTTCTTAAAATACACAAAGATCAGAAGGAAGCATGGAAGAAGATGTACATACGAGGCCAATGTGGCAAACTCCCACCGAAGACAAAGCTAACAAATGAATATACCAGTCATGCAACCTTTGAGATGAAAATATGCTTGTTAAACACATATTAAACTTACTTATATAGTTGACATTAGTGTGTTATTGTACTTATATATTTCACTTACATATTTGACATATTTTACTTATATATTTGACATATATGTATAGATATTGATTTTGTGGTATGCAAAAAAATTGTTTTATTTAATGATTATAGCCTTTGTAGCGTAATAGATGAGATGGATAGATGTATGTGGTTATATTATGATTATTAGATGTATGTGATTTTACTCTAATATGGTTGTTTTTCGGTTGATGTTATGATGTGCACATTAATTAGTATTTAGATCATGTATATGGATTTCTACATCTGGTATGTGATGTGTGATGAATAAGGAAGAGTAATTCAAGTGTGATTAGAAGAATACAATAGATAAGTGTGATGATGTTGTTACTTTAATGTGTTTGACATTTACGATTTAGTATTGCATTCTTGATAAATTGAATATGGTTTGTGGTTTTGTTTATAGTGCATTAGATGGTTTTTATTCTTGTTATGTGACATTTCATTTATTGTATAAATGATGATGTTAACAAATATTAATCGATTTTTTAAATACAAGTTTAATTAGATGGCAAAACAAGAGAAGGTTGGAAAGCGCAAGGCTTCACCAGTGTAGGAACCAAAAGATTATGAAACATTCGATAGTGCCACTTATGTGTTCGGAAAGAATGCAAAGAGCCCTACAAATGAAGATGTCGGTGTTGGACAAGAAGATGAGTCTTCCCCATCATTCCGTATGGAATTAGAAATGAAACTTGTAATGAATAAGGCAAAGTTTTATAAAACCGAGCATGAAAGACTTACATTGCAATATTTAAAATTGTCAAAAAAAAAAAAGTAATTATTGGACCAATTAGGAGATGCTTCCTCGAGGAAGATGGAGTTGGAGCTTGAGGTTCAAGAGTTGGAATTAGAAATTAAGAATTGGGAGACAACGGGTGAATCGAACAAAAAAGTGTTTGAAAATCACGTAGCAAGATTTAATTCCATTGTTAAAATACACAAAGGTCACAAGGAAGTATGGAAGAAGATGTACATCTAGGCCAAGGCATCAACTAAGGAAAAAGTACCAGTCACTCCCACCGAAGACACAACTAATAAATGAAAATATGACTTTGTAATAAAATGACATTGTCCATGCGACCTTTGACATCAAAAGATGTTGGTTAAACATATATTTTAGTTTTTATAAGAGTAAATAATAATTAAACAATAAAAACATAATAAAATATTAGAAGGTGTGAAAATCAGATAGCAAGATTTAAATTGCAATAAGATTTAGAATGTGTGAGTATTGTGGATTTGATAGAAATATTTAAATTACAATAAGGTGGAAAAAATAGCGTGGTTTTTACCATGTCGAAATCAACATGGCGTTTTTTAAATATTTAAATATTCATGTCAAATTCACTAAGTATGGTGTTTAATAGAATAATTTGTGTACATAAGAGCAAAAAGATAAGGTAAGGGTAAGGAGGAATACATGTGAGTGAAGGTGGAAGGTAGAGTGCGCGCGTTCTGATTTCCCAATCCAATGCTTGATTACGAGAACTTCCTTTTTGCTAGGAGGAACTACCTACGAATATAAAAAAAGACCACAAAAGGAATATTAAACAATATATGTCAGTGGACTACCTAACGTATGCTAGATCGGAAAGTGTGATACTTCCTAGATGGTTGTCAATCCATTGTTTAAAACAACTTAATGTAAGAAATAATATGAACCAATAATGTCCTACTATAGTTGATATGATTTAGGTATCTCATTCAAGTACAATAAAAAAATCTAATCTAACAGGATAGGTTATGATCAAATCTGGAAGTCAGACAGGTAAATAAAGTGGTGGGGACAGTCGTGGGTCAAGCTTTAGGTGATTTGGGTTGTTTGGGTGAAAGGTATGAGGTTGTTGTTATAGGCAGGTTTTCTAGACATAGAGACCGACGTCGGTATGGTATGACCGATGTCGGTTGAGGGAAACCGATGGATTCGGGTTAACCAGGTGTTAGTAGGGTCGGGGCTAATGGAAACTTAGTGAAGGTGGGTTTTGGTGATTCTCTGAGATTGCCCAAAGAATGAACAAGTAATGGGGAGGTAGATGGCAATGTTGGGGATAGTCAAAGGTGTCTGGAGTCAGGTATGGGGGTTAAAAGGTTGTAGGTGATTAGATGGAGGGATTTGTAGGAGGGTGAGAGATGATGGGATGTAAGGGAGACTAGAACCCTCAAATAAACATGAAGAAACTAATCTAAATAAATATGGGAGGGTACAGATCTAAAGGTACTTACTTGGTGTTTGCAAACTTGGTGGTTGGATGGAGGTGATGGTTGATCCATGGAACTAGTGGTCAGTGTCACGGCTGTGCTTCCCGAATGTTGCCGTGAATGCTTGCCTTTTAGATCAGTGCTTGATTGTTGGTTCAGGGTGTATGGATGTGCAAGAGTGCTCTGTGTGTTCTGCATGCAAATCTCTCTTTTCCAAGACTTGAATAATTCTTCTAACCTCTCAA
This sequence comes from Taxus wallichiana var. yunnanensis, assembly GCA_018340775.1. NCBI lineage: Eukaryota > Viridiplantae > Streptophyta > Pinopsida > Cupressales > Taxaceae > Taxus > Taxus wallichiana. The sequence continues at coordinate 8,020,357 of CM031239.1, forward strand.
ACAAGGTTACCAAAATGAATATATGGTAACCAACGATAGTTTAGGGTGACCGACGTCGATTTAGGGTTGACCAAGACGTTGGTTAAGGTGGGAAATCCTAGGTTTACTAAAAATGACAGATCTTGGCAATCTTTTGCTTGACTCTATCTATTCTCATGGATCAAAATAGAATGTTGCGCTTAGATAAGCGGGAATGTGGTTAGAGGAAGAATAGGCATGTGATTTTAGGGTTGAACTAAGTCTTAGTTAATTAAGGTAGGTAGGACTAAGTCTTAGTTAGTTATGGTGAGTGGATATTGAGTCCTAGTAAAGGGAAATATGCTAAGAATAGGTTTGTGATGAGGTGTCTAGGTGAGGTGGAAGTTAGTTTAATTAAGGTAATTAAATAATGAATATTGTGATCATGGGTATTAATTTAATTTGGGTAATTAAATTAATATACATGTGGGTAAAGGGGAAGTGTGACCTAAATTTGGTGTCTACATTTTTCCCCTTTTTGTCGCATAGCTTGTATTGGTAAGCGATGCTTGACAAAAATAAGAAGTGGTTGCCCCATGTGTGGGTGAAGGTGATCCCCTCAAACCAAACATTGATGAGGTGTAATACGGAATTAGTGAGTGGTTTGATAAATGTGTAGTTAGTGGAAGTGAAGGTAGGTGGGGAAGGGTAGTGGTCAACTCGGGTAATAGGTAATAGCCAGGGTTCCAAAATTGGGTAATGGGTAATGACAATCAAACACACACACACACACACGTATAGATTGCAAGACGATACCAAGTTGAAGAGTGTGCAAACTCTACATCGTCCAAGGTCGATAGGTTTATCCAAACAAGGGTGAAGTGATTCAAGTATCCAAGGTATAGGATATGGTTTGAAAACACAACGTAGGTCGGTGCGAAACATTTAGGTATGTTCTGTTACACCAAAGTTTTGGGTCGGGATAAATGACACGACAATAGGCAAGGTATGGTTGTTAGGCTAAAACAACACGAGTAACAACATATGAAGGCATATTGAGAACATAAGGTCAATGGTCACACCAAGTAGGTCGAGGCTCGAGCAAATAGGTAATGACACGGTAAGGCCAAGGTATAGGTAAAATAACAAAGCCTAAGACACAACTAAGGAAATGTAGGGGTAGTTTAGGCACATCGTATGGTTTAATAGGTGTTCAAGTGATTGTTGTGTTAGGTCGGTTGAGGTATGGTTGTGTTAGGTCGGTTTAGGCATGGTTGAGTCTTGTTTGTAATTTTGATTTAGTGTCCAAGTGATTGGTAACATGGGAAATAAATGATGAGTTATATGTATGTTATGGTGTAGATTTCTAAAATCTTTGATATTATAGAAATGTGAAATGATTGATTAGATGTTTTGATGGTGTGATAAAATGGTAGATATGTATGTGTGGTAAATTTCCAAGATTTGTGAAAAATGGAAACTAATTATGGTAGAATGTTAATAGAAAATATGTGGGGAAAATGGGTTAGGGTAAAGAGTGGCCAAGCTAACCTCCAAGGGCCCCATGCCTAGGAGTGTTGGCTATATAGCCCTCCATGAAAAGGGGCCTTAGGCCGATGTAGTTATCCCATAAGCTAGGGAAGAATATGATGAATTAGAGGAAAGGGTTGGTAGGTTTTATGCATGATTGAGTCTTAGGTGATAGTGAAAATCTTTTAAAATGTAGGTGTCGATGGTCTAGTCATGTATAGGATAATCAATAAGTAATGAGGAAGGTAAATGGTAAGAGGTGGTAAAAGAGTCACCTAATTGATAAGAACCTTAATGAGTCTATCATACCAAAGATTGGCTTATGAACGTGAGACCCTAAAAGGTGTTGCATAATGGACTATTCTAAGGGTGAAGAAAGTCACATGATCATGAAATGTATGACCAATCCCTTGAGCATATATGAAATTACAAAGAGGGCAAGAGGTGAAAATGGGTGGTTTTTATCATAACTTAGTGTATGACAACATGTTTACTTGGAAAGAAACCCATGATCAAAAAATAGGCAAGTCCATGACAAAAAAGTTATCATTTTCTATTTTTGTTTTTGTTTTTGATAGACTGATCGATGCGGGAAGTCTATGTGGGATGAGTATATTATCTCCTTGAGGTCTTCGTGAAGCTGATCGATGCGGGAAGCTTCTAAACATTTTATTGTATTTTTTGCAATGACTTTATATAGTTGTCCTTCAAGGGAGCATTCTATTTATAGCGGCAAGATAGAGAGAAGAGATGTCCCTTTTGAGGGAGTCATTTGTTTGTTAGAAGTTTGACTCAAGGAGTTGAATCCCATTTTGTTGTTGGACGTTTTAAATCATGGAAAAGACTATAAAGGAAGATGAGGTTCTTGTTTAGAAGACAAAACCATAACACATGAGGTTAACTATGAAAGAGATGGTTTCAAGTGACGAACGACCATGGGATTCCATCTTTTAAAAAAATGAAAAGTATCCATGAGAATCATGTTATGAGTAGAGCCGTGGTACTCATATTGAAGATAAGGCTAAAGGTGATGGGTAATCACATGATTCTTATTTAGTCATTGATCCTCAAAATGGGTAACATGGAAGGTGAACGATGCTCAAGGGACAAGCGGTCAATAGACAAAAGGTGATATAGGACTAGATTTCAATAATAAAATGGTCTAAGATGCAAGGCATTGAGGGGCTTAGGTTTGGGTTTACCTTCGAGTGAAGACAAACGATAAGCACTTGATCCATAGGCATGAGTAATGATATAGGGTCCAAGCCAATTAGGAGTAAATTTTCCCGCTTACTTTTCTCTTCTTTGGTTACATGTTGATTTTCCTTCAGGATGAGGTCACCTTCCTAGAAGGTTCACTCATGGATGTGCTTATCGTAGGTGTGTTTGATACGTTTTTGGTAGATTTGGAGATGGTCAAGAGCATTGAGACAACATTCATCTAACAACTCAAGTTGTGCTAAACGTTCTTGGAAAAAGTCATCGTCGTTGAGCATGTTGTGTAGTGAGATGCGAAGAGATGGAATCTGGACTTTGAGAGGCAAGAAAACCTCGGTATTGTAGACTAAAGAGAAAGGTGTGGCAACAGTCAAAGTGTGAATACTAGTGTGGTAAGCCCACAAGGTGAAAGGAATGTGCGTATGTGAATCCTTCCCAATATTGTCAACTACTTTCATAAGAATTTTGTTCAAGGTTTTATTGGTTGATTCTGCTTGGCCATTTATTTGTGGGTAATAAGGTGATGAGAAACTAAGTCGATTGCCAAAAGTGTCACAAAGATTTTGTTGGGTTTTGTTTTTGAATTACTTCCCATTATTAGTGATGAGGCGGTGAGGGACACCAAAGTGACAAATGATGTGATGGTTGATAAATTCACATATTTTCTCGGCTTTTGTAGAAATGAGGGGAATGGCTTCTACCCATTTAGTGTAGTATTCAATAGCGGTTATAATCCATTGATGATGTTGTGAAGAATGAAGATTGATCTCTCCAACAAGATCCAAACCCCATTGAGAGAAAGGCCAAAGGTCTTGTGTGACCTGTAAGGAATGACTAGGTGTGTGATGAAGATTGGCATGTTGCTGGCATTTCACACAATGTTTGACATAGTCACAACAATCATAGTTTAGGGTTGGCCAATAATAGCCGAGGTGAAGAATGTATTTAACAACAACTAAGCCACTAAAATGACCTCCACAAATTCCGTTGTCAACTTCCTTGATAGTGTCAGGAATTTCAGAACTGGTAAGGCATCATAAGAGAATACCGTCAAAGCCACGTTTATAAAGAAGACCACCCATGATGACATACCGAGAGATACCTTTAAGAAAAGTGCATTGTCCATTATGAGTGAGATCGAGAGGTATAATAGAAAGGGAAAGGTAGTTTGCAAACTACTTATACCAAAGGTCACATGGGTCAGGTGCAATGGTTCTACGATGGAATGGACCTCATGAGGTAAATAAGAGGGTGATTACAACCTTTATATTGTGATAAAGATTTTGGAGTCAATAGGCGAAGCGGGTATCTAAGAAGCCAGACAAGGCCATGGTATCCACAAATTTATTGGTAGAACGTGGGGTGGTTTGAATGTCGTAATGATCAAAGGTAGTTAAAAGCGTGTCAACATGACATTTGTACTTTTACAATATTTCATTACGACACTGGTATATACCATTGACTTGGTTTATAACCAGTTGGGAATCACCAAAGATATTAATTGATTTAACATCTAGGGAGATGGTGGTTTGAAGGCCTAATACGAGTGCTTCATATTCGGTGATGTTGTTAGTGCACTCAAAATCTAGTTTGAAATATAACAACATAGGTTCACCATCAAGAGGAATAATGATAACACCTGCACCGCCTCCACGCTAACATTTGGAACCATTAAAGAATAATGTCATCTGGTAAGTGGTATCATCTAAAGAGAGGGTAGTAATGGATTCATTGGGGAAATTGAAGTTAGAGGGTTGATTTCCGAGAAAAGAGGTGCGTCTGCTAGTTGGTTAGCGATGGCTTGGCCTTTGACAGACTTTTGATGGATGAATTTGAGGTTAAGGTATACAAGAAGCATGAGCCAACATGTAACACGTTGATGTTGGTAGGGTTTGCATACATATAATGTAGAGGGTCAGTGTTAGTGATGAAAAAGGTTTTGTGGTTGAGTAGGTAATGACGTAGTTTAGTGGTGACAAAAACTAGGGCTAAGTAAAGTTTCTCAAGGCATGTGTATACCTAGTCTCGTAGTCTAGAAGTGTGGGGCTTATGTAATAAACCGCTTTCTCCCTATCTTTGCTCATCGCGATGAGAGAGCATGACACCTAAGGAATGGTCAGTAGCATAAATGTATAGGTAAAAGGGTGGTCATCCTTAGGAGGAATGAGCACGGTGGTTGAAGAAGGTATTGTTTTAAGGTGTCAAAGGCTTTGTGGCATTCATCATCCCATTTGAATGAGATGTCCTTCTTGAGGAGATGATGAAATGGTTGACAACGGTCAGAAAGTTTTGAAATAAACCAATAGATAGATTGCAACTGACCTTGCAAACTTTGAAGTTGACAGAGATGATTAGGCAAAGGCATTTCAAGAATAACCTTTACTTTAGTAGGATCGACTTCTATACCACACAAAGAAACAATGAAACCAAGTAGTTTTCTGAAAGTACCGTAAAGACACACTTCTTAGGTTGAAGGCAAACACAATACTTGATGAGGCAGTCGAAGATGACCTTAAGGACTATCAAGTGTTCGACCTGATGTCTGGATTTGACAAGAAGGTCATCCATGTAATCTTTCAATATGCGATGTATGATGTTATGGTCAAAAGGCATGATATAACACCGACATTTTTAAGGTCAAAAAGGCATCTCCCAAAGAGTCCCCAAGGATGATGAGGCAATTTTGTGTTGATCTTCTAGAGCGAGTAGTATTTGATTATAACCCGAGAAACCGTCCATGAGTGATAGCATTTCATGACCGGTGGTAAGATCAACCAGTTGGTCAATGCCTAGTAGAGGAAAGTCATCTTTGGGGCAAGCGAGGTTGAGGTCACAAAAATTCATACAAATGTGGAGTCCCCTTGTTGCGTTTGTGACAGGAATGTTGTTAGAAATCCATTGGGGATAGTCAATGGGTAAGATAAAGGAAACCGAGAGAAGACGTTGAAGTTCTTCTTTGACAAGAAGAGCAATGCGAGGATGCATTTTCTGTAGCTTTTGTTTTATGGGTTTTACATCAGGAATGGTTATGATATTTTGGACCATAATGTTTGGGTCAATACCGGGCATATCGGCAGGACCAAGAAAAAGTGTTGCTATGGTCCCGGAGGAGAGAAGTAAAAGCTTCCTGTTTAGCAACATCTAAAGACTGACCTATCTTTAGAATGTGTGGGTCATCCTGAAGTGTTAATGTTGATTTTGATAGTCGATTCATTTAACATGGTTTACGTCTCAGAAGGTAATGACCGATGAATATAAGAATCTTCTACACCAAGGTAGGTGAGGATAGGCTCATCGTCCTAACATTGAACGATGTTAATAGAAGGTGTATTGTCATTGATCATGTCAGGATACGGGAAGGAAGAGAAGATGGAATCTCTCATCACATTGATAGGTCGAGAGTCCTAAGGAGATAGTGTTTACGAAAAAAAAGTTAGGAGGAATAGATTCGAGATCTATGGACTCCATGGGTGAAGGTGGTGATGTTGGTGAATGGGATGGAGAAGGTTTGTCTTCCTCAATGAGGTCGATGTGGGCCTTCTTGGAAGGTGGTGTGGCAAAGCCAATACCACTATGATTGTTATGTTTACGGGTGGTACATGAAATGACAGTATGACGACCTTGTTCATAAAAATTGAAACCAAAGCCTTGCCATACGCAGCAGTGAAGGAAAGTGTGGGAGAAGCGATGATTAGTAAGAGATTGGAGGTCAGATGAAAATGATCATGTTTGGGATGGAGTTTTAGGGTGAATAAGTGGTAGTATCAAGTCCCACATACGTTAAGTTAGTGCGAAGGTGGGGAGGACCATAAGGGAAAACCTTGCCTATGCGGTAGTCATAACAAGGGTGCTAGCACAGGTTTCCATACTCTTGTGGAGTGAGGAATGTGTCGATATTGTATAGGTGGTACTCCCTCATAGTGAGGCATTGAAAACCAACTTCTAAGGGATCAATAGTCAATATGTGGGTCGTGGGGATAGATGACTCACTAGATGATTGGGGTGGAGGGGTATCGAGTTGGTTGGGTAGTAGATAGGTTAGGTTTGTAGAGGTTGCGGCCGTAGCATGAATAGAAGAGTTAGATGTGGGAGAGGTGGCGTCGGCATTGGTGGATAGGATCATGGGTGAAAGAGAAGTGGGGATAGTGGCATATGTCTTGATCAGTAAAATTACATCGTTGGGTTGGTAGTCTGACATGTTACAAGTTTTAAATGGTTACGGGTCGATGGGGATGGTAGAGTTATGTCCTTCATGTTCGATTTTACACAACGGTGTATAGTTGAAAGGACCAACCCATGATGCAAATCCAAGGTCTACCGAAGCAATAGGTTATCTTGAAAAATCTCCCTCTAAGATGTAGAATAGTTTCGGGACGGTGCGAGGGCCTACGTGAACTGAAGAATAATTGTGCCAAGTGTGGAGGTGATGATGTCATTGAAGGAATGCAACATAAGCTGGGTTATTGTGCATACAATTAGAAGGATGTGCATTTGATTGTATGTGTGGGAGGAGATGATGTTAATCTTTAGCACCACCATTGATCATGATGCTTTGTGTGTGTATGTTATCGATATAGACGAGAAATGAAAAAGGGCGGGGATCAAGATCATCGGACCGAGAGATACACTCTCCTCATCCAGAAACCGAGGCGGTGACTTGATTAGTAGGTATGGGGGTAGAAGAAGGGGATGATTTGGTAAGTGAGGCTACATGGTGAGGGGTGATAATGGAGGCCACTGGTGTGGGGTCATTGGGTAAAACTTCAATGGATTGCAAAACCTCTATAAGGGCTTTTCTATGAGATTCAAAAGTTTGGACGAGATCATACAAAGACATCTTTAGAGGGGACTGATGTAATTGTTTTATCATTGCGTGATGGGTGACCCCATCAAAGATAGGGTATGTAGGTCCTTGGATGGTGATTTTGGGCACGGTGTAGATGGTATATTGGGCACGGGGTTAGTTGATGGGCTAGTTTCTTTTTATTTTCCTTTTTCTTTTTGAGCGCGTGTGAAAACTTGAACCATGTTAATATGAGGGGAGGTGGTAAATGGAGAAGGTGTAGGATGAGTGGTGTAATGACATGATGGGAAAAAACCTAATGGTGGGGAAAATCCTTGTGAAGTGAGTGGGCACACCAACATTTGGGTGGTGATTTGGCCAATTCTCTGATACGAACCATGTTGATCTCGAATTTTGGAGATGGAAAAAGGGTTGTGGGGGTGGAGATCTTGGTTGTTGAAGAAGCAAGGGATGATGATGTGTGGTGATAGGTGAAGGTGGAACATGGTCCACATCTAGAAGGGCATCATCATTGAAGTTTTGTTCAAGAGGACAAAGTTGGAGAAGAATAGTCTTTAGTGCCTTACAATTTTCTACATCATGTCCTAAACACGATGATAGGAACAAATATTGGTTTCATCATACCCTTTTGGTTTGGGTGTGAGAGGATCGTAAGGTCGAAGCGGTCGTAATGTGATGCCATAAGTCTCTAAGAGATTGGATAGAATGTTGGTGTAGGACCCTACTAACGGTCACAATGGGACATGAGTGTGGGTTTGGGTAAGCGCACGGATGAGCGTGAGGAAGAGGTTTTATACGAGGAGGAATGGTTTGGCCTTGGTTTGGTAAGCGGTATTGTCTTAGGTTTTGATGGCATCTGTTTGGGTAAAGATGTGGTAGAAGAACTAGCACTGGAAAGTTTTGTTCGTTTGACTACCTTATTAGAGGGTAGTAGGTTCTTATTTTTGGGTTGCACCTTCTTGGGTAGAGGTGACATGGGAGTATGAGATGCATAAGGGAAAATAAATGGTGGAAGAGGATGAGTTACCCATGGGGACAACTGAATTGTGGTGGAAGTGATTGGTAGAGGTTGGGTGGATGGTATGGGTTGAAGTCGTATAGGTAAAGTTGAGGGGATAGTAATTGGTGGAGGTATAGGTGGTAAAAGTGCATGGGTGAGGGTGGGTGCTTGGTGTTTGGGTGAATGAGGCATAACAAAGGCTCGTGATGCGTGATGGGTTATTTATCTTTTGGTGGCCTTGGGTAGGAGACTGTTTGATCAGGGTTGATGGATGCAGACCTAGGATGGACAGAAAGGGGGAAGGTGACAAAGGTGTGGTGGGTGAGACCGGTGTATGTGGCCTAGAAGGTTGGGTCTTATTTTTAGGTGAGAGGGATAATGTTTTTGTGGGTTTGGGAAGATGTGGCTAAGTCTAATTTGATAGGTGGGTGAGTAAGGCTTGATGTCGGCATGACACCCAAGGTAGTGATGGGTCTAGATACGGGTGAGGAGATAGGTGTGGGTAGGTTTTGAGGTCTTGGAATGGTTTTAGTTATGGGTAGAGGTTTGGATGTAGGTAGAGATGATGAAGAAGAAGTCGTTTCAATAGGCATGGTCAATGTCAATCCGATTGCTAAAAATACCTTTGGGTAGATCGTGGAAGTATCCTCAGGCAACATTTGCATTTGGGTCGAAAAGGGGAGCCAGAGACGTCCCTAAAGCATGGAATTATCGACATAATCCAAGCGATCGACCAGCTGTGAAAATGGGACTACTGAAGAAGAAGATGGAGTTGGTTTAGTGGCAATCCCTGTAAAATATGTCTGCGAGACAGGGAATTGGCTAGCCTCAAAATCTGTAGGTAAAAGAGCCAAGATCATGTCAATGGGGTCCTAGGATGCTGAGGGAGAACTACCCCCAACAGGTAGTGGCATGTCTGATGAGTCTCCCATGGGTAGGAGAGATAATAGGTGGGGTGATGTATACTTCTTCCTTGGTGGAGGAGAAGATGATGATGATTATCATATGGATGAGAGATTTAAAAGTGGTGATTGATTGGTAGGTTGTGAGGTAGATGGTGGAATGACATCGGTAGAAGGTGTGGTTCCAACATGGGTGAAGGGAGAGATGAAGGGGAATCCTTTAAGGGTGAAGGAGTGGAAGGGGTATGCTCCTCTGTGGGTAGAGGGGCTCATGCTAGAATTTCCTCAATAGATGAAATAGGTGGGATTTGAGGAGCAATTGGTGAATATCAAAAACTACGTGGACTTCACAGAAAATTTTGTTCTTTGGATGAAGGTTCACTATTTTGATTAGATGATGATTTATGGTTAGGGAATGAATTTTTAAAGATGTGCAAATTTTGATTTGTCGGTGTGTTCGGGTTGTCCATGATGAGGTATCCATTATCTATCATCTCTTACAATGTTCTTAAAAGTCATGTAATTACCATTCTTCGGATGGCCTTTGTGCAATGGTAATTATAGTAGTCATGTTCTTTATACCATGCAGGCATAGGACAAGTGAGATCGAAACCTGTATGAGGTTTTATGGGGGGAAGCGTGATGGCTCTAGCTTTAAGAAGCTTTTCCAAGACTGAAGAATAGGGTTCTCCAATCGATGTCTACTTCCGTTGCTCCCACAGAGCTGAAAGGCCTAGAAAGGGAAAAGATTGGAAGAAGGTTGGGGTTGATTAGAAGGATTAGGTGGACCCACCTTGAGGACTACTGCGTTGGCAACTCCTTTATCCTTTGAATAATTATTTTGAGGTTTTGAAGATGAAGAAGAATCGTTTGATTTGAATGGGGCATTCTTGTTTTGTAATTGGATTTTATTTTCTTCAATGGAGTGAATCCAACTTTCGTGCCATGGTGAATGCTTCATCGAAGGTTCAAAAGTTTTTACCTGTAGAGTTGGTGAGATGTGTCTGGTAGAAGCTCTAGTGAATAACTCAATAAACTTAGTTTGAGGTAGCTGGAATGTCAATTGGTTGATAAGACTCCTCCAATGAGCAACAAAATATGCATAGATTTGTCTTCATACTATCGTGTCGAATACAAGTCGGTCATGGTGACCTTCTTGACTACATTGATCGAGAAGTGTAATGCATGAGCCACTTGGTTGAAGGAGTAGATGGAATGTCTAGGTAAACTGTTGTACCAATCTAAGGCGGGTCCTGTTAGGGACATGGGAAATGTTCATAAGAGCAAAGCATTATCATGGGCAATTAGGTAGCACCCATGCTTGAATGACCGCAAGTGTTGTTGCGGGTCTTCTTTACTGTTAAAATAGTTGAATTTAGGCATTTCCCAATGCACATGATACAGGCGAATAGGAATGGATGGATGAATAGGCTCATTACAGATTTTGTCATAGGTCAGGGAGTTACGAGAGCCAAAAACCGATGCTTCTAATGTCTACATATTTTCCATCATCATCCTAATGAGGTCATTGGTGGGTTGTGAGGAATGGGTGCCTCTCATAGTAAAGGGAGGTTGATAATGGGTGTATGATGTAGATGGCATCCCAGTACATGAGGGTGTAGAATATGAAAACTGCGAAGGGGGTATAGATACAGGTGGAATGTACCCCAAATAAGTGACATACGAGATTGGGGGCTATTGGTGATGTGTGTAAATAGGTGGGGTGGTCACAATGCGAATCTCGTGGTAATGGGTGGTAGAGACTGAGGGATAAAAAGAACCATATTTTGGAAAGGGGTGTGGGTTTCCGACATTGGAGGTGGTTGTGATGCCACTTTGTACATACGAGGAAAATGGAGCGGATGTGCGCTGCTATGCTCGGCAAGCGATCATGAAGGAGCGATTAACATCACGCGTGAAATATACATTGTTGGGGTGATAGTTATGGCGGTGGTGGTAGCTAACACGAAAGTGGGTGCGAGGGCAGGAGGGATAGATACATGCATGTCGTATATTAACTGTCTTGAGGAGTCCCGGGTAGATGAGTGGGTGAGATAGTATTGCAAGGCAACAAGATTATGATCAAGGAGTCTTGCGAACTCCTCATCACCGGTAGCGATGGGGATAGGCTGAGTCGGATCCATAGGTGACAAGATGGATGATGGTGATGGACTAGGTGGGAGTGGTTGACGGCTAGGTGAAACACAAGGACGTTAGTTTGGCTGCGAGTCAACACCATGTGAATTAGTGTTGACCTAGTAAAATTGTATTACTGTAAATGACATAGAAAACAACAGAAGAAGATAAGGAAAAAGTCCAGGGGATATCTGGTTAGTTCTTTTATTAAAAATCAAACACAAAAACCAATGATGGTCAGTATGACCGATGACGGTTAAAGGATAAATGGCGCGGTTATGATAAGCGTATCGGTCCTTTGTGGAAAGTACCAGTTTCAGAAAATGAAACAAAATTGATGAATATGAATTAGGAAAACTATATCTATCAGAGATATCAAAATGTTAGGTGATATGATGGTGTCCTAAGGACCAAAAAGTAGAAAATAATAGGTGATGAAGGTTGTTTCAGGTAAAATAACCAAAATAGCTAGAAGCTGACACTGGTTAGGTAAACCGATGATGGTTAGATGTAAACCGATGATGGTTAGATGTAAAGCGATGACGATCATTGGACCGATGCCGATTATTGTGAAATGAGAAGAAATGAGGAAAAGTGGATGTTTGTGAATTAAAACTAGATAAAGGATCAACCTAGAAGTCTGAGAATGACCAGATAAGGTCTTGACACACTCAGAAATAACTAGAATACTCAACTATGATGGGGAGTGTGAAAGGAAGAAGAAAAATGAAGAATCGTAACTCACACCTCAAAACGCAAGTCAAGAACAAAGCTAAGAAAAACATGTAATCCTAAAAGTGAATTTATGTTTGTTTTAGCTTATGCTATTTAGACTGACTTGTGAATTTAGAACAAAGTTTTGGTTGGGAAGATGTCCTATGAAGAAGAAAATCTAAAAGGTGAGGTTTCAGTTATGTTATGGCGGGGGCGGTCCTTTCTCTGAGTTATGGCCAGGACAGATAAACCGGTTGGCACCTCTTTGTCATCTGCGATTGATGTGATCATTGACAACTTCTTCCAGGTGGGATGTTGTTTAAGAAGATGTGTATATTCAAATTTGTGCAGTTTGGCAAAGAGAGAGAAGAGAGAAATGTGCTTTCTATGGTTCAATTGTGTCAACCATCAGCTGGGCATGACTTCCAACATATAGGTTGCCACGATTTTTAAATGTGAGCTAAATAATGCAGCATACAAGGATGAAATGCAACAAGATTTTAAACCTAAATGAACAAATTATATTCGATGAGATCAATAATGATTAAGAAAGAGTATGCCTTTCACTAATTCAATACAAAAATAAAAAAGAAGTGTTCTTTTTAATCCAAACTAAAAGTGTCACTAAGATAGATAGGAGAAGATGAATGTTTCCCAGGGAGAAGATTTAATGTGAAATATATTTCAAAAAGAAATAAACAAAAAATGATTCCCTAAGAATGAAATAATAAAAGAACCCAAATGGGTCCCACCTCACGTGCCAAAATGTTTCACTTGAATAATGTGCGTGTACGTAAGAGAAAAACAGATAAGGTAAGGGTAAAGAGGAATACTTGTGAGTGAAGGTGGAAGGTAGAGTGTACGCATTCGATTTCCCGATCCAATGCTGATTGCAAGAACTTCCTTTTTGCTAGGAGGAACTACCTGTGAATATAAACAAGACCACAAAAGGAATATTAAAAAATATATGTAGTGGACTGCTAGCATATGCTAGATCCAGGAAGTGTGATACTTCCTAGATGGTCATGTTGATGCTGAATTAGCGGCACTTTGGATGCAAATCAAGGTTTTAAGTTGATGTTTAGGGCATCCAGTGTGATTGCACAACATTGAAACCTCTCTCCAAGTGTGGGACTTACAAGATGAGAGAGGAATCCAGATTAGAGGTTGGTTCCTCAAACTCCTCTGATTAGATCTATTATTTACACAACTGCAGAGGTTCAGATCCTAATTTATCCTAATTTGCAAGGAGACAGGGATAAGAAATGCAAAAATTAAAACTAAACTGATAAGGGTGATACACCAAAGGAGTGGTGAGCACTTCTTACTCATGCAAATTGACACAAATCAGAAATTGCAACATAAAACATCATGCACAGGTTGATAAGTGTAAAAAGGGTTTGAAATGAAGCAAACAACACATACTGAAAGGATTGAAAGCATTCACGAGCTGCATTGTGATTTTCAACATCAAAATCCTTGTATTCCAACACCAAAGAGGTAGAAAAACTGTAACAATCCTGGAAGGTCGATACTTGCCAAAATCACTTGTTGAAAGTGAAAACGAAGCTTCTTTGTGCAAAAGTGTCCATCCTTTGAAAAATGAGCCAAATCTGGCTTTTACAGTGCATGGGTCGAGCCCAGGAGAGAGAAAATGTGAAAAAACATGGGAGCCATTCCCCATTGACCAAAATGCATTAAAAACAGCATGGAGGTCCTTACAAACCCATGCCCTGACATTTTTGACCATGCTGGAGAAGAATGCGACCCATTTTGCATTAAAATTGGTTGTTGAAACGTCAGTTCTGTCCATGGGCGCGTACCAGAAGTATTTTTGATTTTCTCCCTCCAAACTGAACCAAAATTCAAAATTTACCATGGAATCTTGTAGAGAATTTCACCAGCTTTCCATTGATATAAAGAACGTGAAAATCTGAGCTCTGGATCGAAAGTTATGGCGATTTGAAGTTTTAGGGCAAAAATAGGCCAAAATCGGATCGCTTTGATATTTTTGACCTGGACACGTGGCGAGTTCTGATTGGCTGCGGACCTTGCAAGGGAAAATTTCCCACAAAAACTCCACCGAGCCATAACTTGAAAAATACGTGGAGTTAGGAGGAAAACTTTACCTTTCTGGAAAGCTGAGAAAGAGCTCTATCCAATGGTGTCATTTCCAGAAGGTTTTGAGTGCCTAAAAAGTAAAAATTTATGACTGAGGCACAATAGAAGGAAAGAATGAAAGGGAGTTAGCCACAAAATGAGTAGGGGGCACATTTGGATAACAATTTTGGTGACTCAGAGGGGTCATCTACCTACTGGATGAATGATCAGTAGCTTGAAGCAATCCATTGGGCATGGAGTCATGAGTAGTAGCCTAAAAACTGATATGAACTTTGAAAACTTCCCTCTGAACCACTTGAATCCCACTGGACATGGAGTTGTTCCCACCAAAATGCCATCAAAACGAACTGTATGCAAGAGCGAAACCAGCAGCACCAAAACTATGTACAAACTAAAAATCATACATGCTCCAAATGGAACATGCAGAGTGTGCACAAGCACTTCTTCTACTGAAAGCAAACCTACCTACTCTACTCTAACTGGAAGCAAAGGTGAGCTAAATGAACCCTGCAACTGGTTGTGCAAAATAGCTTCCTTTCTTCAAAATTGGCAGCCATGCAAATGATTTGGAGCTGAGTATGGCTGATTGGATGAGTGGAAAATCAACAAGAAGCTGGTCTTCTACCCAAATTAGCAAGGTGTCAACTAAAAACAAATCCAATACCTCTTTTAGTTGCTCTGCATTTGGATTGGAGAGGTATGATAGCTGATCCTTGGAACTTTGTAGCTCATCCTCATGCTTAGAAGCAAGCATGACTGGTTGTGGCTTCTCCTTTGGCTCCAATGAAGCCAAATACCTAATTGGGCAAGGTCTGATCCATTGAGTATGCCCATAATTCTGATTTTCAACTCCAAGAATGGAGTTCTCTTGTAGACCTTGAATGGATGGTGTGGAAGCAATGGTAGAACCCTTCTGCCCTTTCTCTTCCTCCAATGAAGGACATGAAAGATTAAAATCTTCCAATCTTGGTTCCAAAGAGCTTCTATAAGATGCAAGGCTCTGCAAATGAATACTCTCCTCCATGACAGTAGGCTCTTGTGTTTGGAAGATGGATGATGAAAGAGAGAATGGTGGAAACTCAACCGGTTCTTCTTCATCAAAACAGTCCTCCAAATCAGACAGGTAAACTACCTCATTCTGTCCAGTCTTTGCAAATGTTCAACCTCTCCCATGGCATTCTCTTGATCTGCAGAACTTGATCACCATGGTTTCTTTCATCCTCCACATTGAGTTTGAGGGATCAAACTCTTCTTGATCTAGAACTTGAGAGAGATGAAGTAGAGAGAAGAACTGAAGGTTCTTCTATAACCTGCTTTGTGCTCAAAGCCTTTGGATCTGCACTTTTCTCCCCCACAGCTGGAATGTGCTCCTCTTCTTTTGGATTTGGAGCAGCTTCTCCTTCCTCTTGCTGTCCCTCATGACTGATTTTTGCAATTTGAATTGGATCAGCATTTCCTTCAAATAGGGTGCCAACATGGACACTATATTCTGAACAAATTGATTGCTGATCTGCAACTCCTTTTTGCTCTTCTTCTGCTACAAAAAAATCAGTCCTGACCACCATTTGTTCTGTAACTCCAACCTCTTTTGAAGGTTTCATCAGCAAAGGGATCTTCTTCATCCCAAATTTAAGAGCCCAACTCTTCAAAATTTGAATTTCTTCATCCTTGTTTGGCTTCTCTTTTTGCTGTCCTTCATGACTGATTTTTGCAATTTTTGTGGTGGTGGAGGAGGTAAAACCTCTTGTTTCTTTGGAGGAGAGGGTGTTTCATTTAGCTCTTGTGGAGGGGATGACTATTTGGAAGGGAAAAGGACAGAAGAATTGAGATGAGGTGGAAGACTAGGGGGTGGAGAAATGGATTCAACACTTGGGACAACAGATGGAGAGTTTAAAACTTGACAACTTTGCTGAGATAAAACAGTTGGGAAAGAGGAAAAGAAAAGGCATGAGATGGTGTGCTTACCCATTGACAAGGTTGTTGAATACTCCTCTCATACACCTCTATTCCTTCAATCCACTTTACAAGCAATGGCAGCGTTGCAATCATGAAGTCAAGCTTCTCTTGAGGGCTGTAATGCCTTGGGAAAGGTCCCACCCATGGACAAGGTGCTCCACAACCAATTCCAAATGCTTTCATTTGTGCTTGAGCCCTGGATTGCACCATGTTTACCTCCATCTTTTGGATTTTCTCCAACAGACCAGCATCTTGCATCTGATTGTCTTCATTGTATGCACACCCTTGCTCTTGGAAAGCTCCATAGCCAAACTGATTTTGAATTTGTTCAAAATGCTGATTTGGAGGATTTAAAAAACATGTTGGAGGTGGGAAACATTACTGCTGTTGTAAATGTGAGTTCCATGATGGAAATGAAGTCATGATTGCACAACTTCATGGAATGGAAAAGAATGAAAGAGATGGAAAGAATAATGGATGGAAATGGATGAAAAACAGGTCTGCAACTTCAGAAATGGGTTGCTGATCAGATGGAGTCGCCAGATGTGTTTGCAAGTGCCTCCAAAGGCTGAAATCTTCACAGGAACACACCAACCTACAAAAGATGAAGTGGAAGACCTCTAAGGTCCCACTGGGCGTGCCAAAACTATTGTTGCAAATCAGCAGCACCCCTGGATGCAAATCAAGGTTCTAAGTTGATGTTTAGGGCATCCAGTGTGATTGCACAACATTGAAACCTCTCTCCAAGTGTGGGACTTGTAAAATGAGAGAGGAATCTCCAGATTAGAGGCTGGTTCCTCAAACTCCTCTGATTAGATCTATTATTTACACAACTGCAGAGGTTCAGATCCTAATTTTATCCTAATTTGCAAGGAGACAGGGATAAGAAATGCAAAAATTAAAACTAAACTGATAAGGGTGATACACCAAAGGAGTGGTGAGCACTTCTTGCTCATGCAAATTGACACAAATCAGAAATTGCAACATAAAACATCATGCACAGGTTGATAAGCTGTAAACAAGGGTTTGAAATGAAGCAAACAACACATACAAAGGACTGAAAGCATTCACAGAGCCTGCATTGTGATTTTCAACATCAAAATCCTTGTATTCCAACACCAAAGAGGCAAAAAAACCTATTACAATCCCTAGAAGGTCTGATACTTGCCAAAATCACTTGTTGAAAGTGAAAACAAAAGCTTGCTGTGCAAAAAGGTGTTCATCCTTTGAAAAATGAGCCAAATCCGGCTTTTACAGTGCATGGGTCGAGCCCAGGAGAGAGAAAATGTGAAAAAACATGGGAGCCATTCCCCATTGACCAAAATGCATTAAAAACAGCATGGAGGTCCTTACAAACCCATGCCCTGACATTTTTGACCATGTTGGAGAAGAATGCGACCCATTTTGCATTAAAATTGGTTGTTGAAACGTCAGTTCTGTCCATGGGCACGTACCAGAAGTGTTTTTTGATTTTCTCCCTCCAAACTGAACCAAAATTCAAAATTGACCATGGAATCTTGTAGAGAATTTCACCAGCTTTCCATTGATATAAAGAATGTGAAAAAATCCGAGCTCTGGATCGAAAGTTATGGCGATTTGAAGTTTTAGGGCAAAAATAGGCCAAAATCGGATCGCTTTGATATTTTTGACCTGGACACGTGGCAAGTTCTGATTGGCTGCGGACCTTGCAAGGGAAAATTTCCCACAAAAACTCCACCGAGCCATAACTTGAAAAATACGTGGAGTTAGGAGGAAAACTTTACCTTTCTGGAAAGCTGAGAAAGAGCTCTATCCAATGGTGTCATTTCTAGAAGGTTTTGAGTGCCTAAAAAGTAAAAATTTATGGTGTCATTGAAAGGGAGTTAGCCACAAAATGAGTTTGGATAACAGTGCCTAAAAACAACTTAATAAAAAATTTAATGTCTTACTATAGTTGATATGATTTAGGTATCTCATTCTCTAATCTAACAGATAGGTTATGATCGAATGGAAGAATGAAAAAGTGGCGTTCAAGGTCAAGCTTTTGGTGATTTGGGTTGTTCGGGTGAAAGGTATGAGATTGTTGTTATAGGTAGGTTTTCGGGGAGGCACATTATGTAATTGGGGTAGATGGCAATGCTGGGGATACTCAGAGGTGTCTAGAGTTAGGTACGGGGTTTTTGGTGAAAGATTTCCCAGAGATGTAGGTGATTGGATGGATGGATTTGCAGGAGGGTGAGAGATGATGGGATGTAAGGGAGACTAGAACCCTCAAACAAACATGAAGAAACTAATCTAAATAAATATGGGAAGGTGCAGATCTAAAGGTACTTACTAGTGTTTATAGACCTGGTGGTTAGATGGAGGTGATGGTTGATCCATGGAACCAAAGGTGGTCGCATGCAAATGTGCTTCCCGGGCGTTGCGTGAATGCTTGCCTTTGAGATCGATTGCTTGATTATCGGTTCAAGGTGTCTCGCATGTGCGGGAGTGCTCTAGTGCGTGCTTGCATGAGATCTCTCTTCTCCAAGACTTGAATAATTCTTCCAACCTCTCAAACAAGGTTACCAAAATGAATATATGGTAACCGACGACAGTTTAGGGTGACCGACGTCGGTTTAGGGTTGACCGCGTCGGTTAAGATAGAAATCCTAGGTTTACTAAAAATGACAGATCTTGGCAATCTTTTTGGCCAACTCTTTTATTCTCGCGGATCAAAATAGAATTTTGCGCTTAGATAAGCGGGAATGTGGTTAGAGGAAGAATAGGCATGTGATTTTAGGGTTGAACTAAGTCTTAGTTAATTAAGGTAGGTAGGACTAAGTCTTAGTTAGTTATGGTGAGTGGATATTGAGTCCTAGTAAAGGGAAATATGCTAAGAATAGGTTTGTGATGAGGTGTCTAGGTGAGGTGGTGGGGTGAGGTGTCTAGGTGAGGTGGAAATTAGTTTAATTAAGGTAATTAAATAATTAATATTGTGATCATGGGTATTAATTTAATTTGGGTAATTAACTTAATATACATGTGGGTAAAGGGGGTGTGACCCAAATTTGGTGTCTACATATGAGATATGATCATTTTTCCAATTTAGGATTGTATTGGTGCAATTATCATTTTCAATCATTTATGGTATTCATAAGGCCCCTGTTGATTATTTACTCCTCATGGTAGTTACTCGTGGTAGTTACTCCTTGTGGTAGTTACTTGAAATGATGGGTATGGATAATAATTTAATATGGGAAGTAAATTTTAGATGAACTTAGGAAATAACCTTTAATAAACTTAAGAGGATTTTTAAATGAAGTAAATAACGAGATTAATTTAGTCAATATTTTTATTA
The DNA here is from genome assembly GCA_018340775.1 of Taxus wallichiana var. yunnanensis. Classification (NCBI taxonomy): domain Eukaryota; kingdom Viridiplantae; phylum Streptophyta; class Pinopsida; order Cupressales; family Taxaceae; genus Taxus; species Taxus wallichiana. The sequence continues at coordinate 8,040,015 of CM031239.1, forward strand.
AAAAAATGATTAAAAACCTTAAAAGAGGATTAGGTTTTGAAATGGGTTTTGGAAAGTAAGTAATAACATTTAATTAATTAATTGGTTCCGACCACCTTATGGGTGTGTAGAAATTACTAACTGGAATTTAAATTAAACATAATCTAATGTTTAACACCGACAACCTTTTAATCAAAAAAGATTTTATGTAAATTTTCTTAAGTAATTAATGAGGTTTGACATGGTTTTGGTGCATAAAATTTGAGGGCATTATAATAAAAAAAGTTGTACTCATTGTAACTAATTAATATGGATTATATCATTGCAATAAGGTGGAAAAAATATCGTGGTTTGCACCTTGTCGAAATCGACATGGCATTTTTCAAAGTGTTGAAAAACACACTTTATTTTTCAACACTTTGCAAAAACCAACCCTTCTCCTCATGCTACTTACATGATATGCATTCCATCATTACAACAAGGAGAAAAAACATCGTGGTTTGCATAGTTATGTAATAAACAACATTACATTTTTCAAAGTGCTGAAAAACACACTGTATTTTTCAGCACTTTGAAAAAAATAAATTTTGTCAACCTGATAATTACTTGATGTGTAATGCATCATTACAACAAGGAGGAAAAACATCCTGGTCACACCATTGAAATCCTTAACCCCTGGTCATATGAGGACTTAATTTTGTGATTCCTACTAGTAGGTGCTTAACTCCAGCCCCCTTTCATTTTATTTGTGTGGTGAAGACAAGATCATTTTATTTTGTTTTAGTGGCAACTGAAATAAATAACAAAGTATAAAATTGAAAATCTTGTATCTTTTGATCGGTAACTTGGATTTGAGTGTCATTTTTTTCAAAAGTGTTTTTTTTCATGCTCTTTCCATTGTAAATATTTTTTTTGAGAACCACACTATAATTATAAAGTGTCATATTATAACACCCACTCATTATAAAGTGGCAAAATTTGGGGGCTCTTGTTGCATTTCTTAGTTCTTGCATTTTTTTTGGTGATTTTTTGAGAATGACGTCTTTATCTACTTATGCATTAGATCGTGTTGAGCCATTAATAACACATAATTACCACACATGGAAACCAAGAATGGAAACAATAACTAAACGAAAATGATTATGGGTTTTAATTTCTTTAGAACAACCATTGTTCACTAGACAATATGAGAAATTTCAAGACTGCAAATTTGATGGGTGTATGGGTTTGATAGGAACTTATGTAAGGACAATCTTTTATTTCATTTGGAAAAATATGACTCTCCTTTCAAAATATGGGAGAAATTGAAGGATTTATTTGGTAAGGTGGATCATATGAGAGCCATGCAACTTGAAATTGAGATCACCTCTCTTAAACCCGAAGAGTTTCCAATAATTATAGACTATCTTACCAAGTTCAAGCATTTTTGACACAATTGAAGGGGATTGGAAGAGATAAGAAAGATGAAGAGTGTGTTTACTTTATTCTATCTAAGTTGAGAGGACCATTCCAAATATTTTCTTCTACCTTTTTCTCTAGCATGGATGCTTTAGGTGACACATTCAAAATTCCCGACTCGAAAATTTTTGTGAAATAATTACTAGGGAAGAATTAAAATTGTCTAACCTTAAGTCTTCCACCTCTCAAAAGGCATTAGTTGCATCTAATCCTAAGGGCAAGGGAAAAGAAAAATTTAAACAAAATCCACCCCTTCTCCATCTCAAAATGCTCCTAAACCCAAATAAAACAACTCAAAACCTAAGAAGTCTTCTAAATCCATGAATAAGTCTATCCTTTCATGCTCTTTTTACGGGGGTATTGGTCATGAAGAACATATGTTTTATAAAAGAATGCAAGCCTTAGAGGATGCAGTCAAGAAACACAAAATTTCTATCTCCACTCCACCTCCTTCTAATCAGCATGACAAAGAACTTAATGTTGTTGGGAGATCTCAATCACCACTTACGAGATAATTGGGTTATAGATTATGGTGCTTCTCATCACATGACTTCTTCCAAGGAGTCTTTTGTTTCTCTAGGTTTGAGTTCTACTTCCAAAATTGAGGTTGGAGATTCTTCCTTTATTTCTATTGAGGGAAAAGGTGATATACACCTTGATGGTGGTAGTATCTAAGATGCATTGTATGTTCCTAACATCACCACAAATTTTCTTTTTGTATATCAAATTTGTCATTCTAGTCAAGGAAAAATAGTGACTTTTACACCACATGGGGCAAAAGTACAACTTTATTAGAGCCTCATTCACTTATTACTTAAGGTATTGTTGATCATAGTTCTAGACTATATCACTTTAAGGGTTTTGATGACACTTCCTCTATAGGGACATGATTGGTTTCTCATGTAGATTCAGAGAGTAAACTTTGACATGAAAGATTTGGACATCTCAATTACAGATATATGAAGGATTTAAGCACTCATGGTATAGTAGATGGTCTTCATAGAGTTTCTTGTCTTGAGGGAGTTTTACATGGCTTCACATTATGGAAATAACACCAAGATCCTTTTCCTAAGAATTTATCTAAGAGAGTTTCTTCACCACTTGAGCTTGTGCGTAATGACTTGATGGTTTTTTCTACCCCGTCTTTCAATGGAGCTAAGTATGCACTTACGTTTATTGATAATTTCTCGAGGTGTACTTGAGTTTATTTTCTCAAGTGCAAAAGTGATGTTTTTTAAAACTTCAAAGTGCTCAAGGATTTGGTCGAGAAATAATATTCTAGTTGCATAAAGAACCTTCATACTAATAATGGGGAGTACTTCAACAATGAGTTTTTTTGAATTTTTGGCAACTTAAGGCATTATTCACCAACATTATGTTCCTCATACTCCACAACAAAATCTCTTAGTAGAAGAAGAATATAACTTTGAAGGAAATGGCTAACTGTATGATGGATTCTAGAGATTTACCTCTTATCTACTGGGAAGAATCGAGTTAATTGTGTTAACTACATTCAAAATCACACACCACATAAAGCACTTGAGCATTTGACTCTAGAGGAAGCTTGGTCCAACACTAAGCCAAATGTCTCATTTTTGAGTATTTGGGAGCCATGCTTGGGATTTTGTGCCAAAGAAGAAAAGGACATCCTTGGATAAGCGAGTAAACCCTTGATCTTTGTAGGGTATTGTGATGATATAAGAGCTTATCGAAATTTAGATCTTGATACTCATGGTCCATTATTTTTCGAACACATGTTCACTTGATGAGCACTTCACTCATGATTCTTCATCTTCTTCCATGCCTCCTTCATCTCATCTTGAGGATCCTTTCTTTGAGGAGGTTCATGAGAGGTTATAGATGTCATTGAAGATCATATTCCTATTGATGTTGTCACCATGCCTAAGTGGGCTCATTACTACGCTTTACGAGGCAACAAATTTCATACAGGATCTTCCACCCACTAGGCATCATCACGCACATTCTATAGGTTCTAGACTTTTGTGTCGAGGCGGTTTATGAGGATCCACAATATCTTTCAAATGCTCATGGGATACAAGAGTGGGATGATGCGATGATAACTGAGTATTCTTATTTAATGAAGAATCGTACTTGAGATTTGGTATCTCTTCCTAAAGGAAGAAACATGGTTTGGTGTAAGTGGGTATACCAAACTAAATACGTAGCTAATGGGTCCATTGACAAGTATAAGACTCGTCTTATTGCAAAGGGGTTTTCAAAAGTTGAAGGTATTGATTACTCTGAGACTTTTGCACCCATTGCCAAGATGGATTCTGTACACCTTGTACTTGCTATTGCTACATCATAGGGGTGGCCTGTATACCAGATGAATGTGAAGAGTGCCTTCTTACATGGATATTTACAAAAGGAAATATAAACGGAGTAACCTGCTAGATTTTTTCAGGATTCTTATCTTATTTATAGGCTTTGAATGTCTCTCTACTGTCTCAAACAAGCCCCTCAAGGTTGGTATGAGAAGATGGATTCTTTTCTTCTATCTACTAGTTTTTTCATTGCCACTCCAATCATACAATATATCTCCAACATGTTGGTGAGGATATTGTGATACTTGTCTTGTATGTTGATGATTTATTACTTACTAACATCTCTTCTTCCCACATTCAAACTATTCGATTGCTCTTTCTACACAATTTGACATGACAAATCTTAAATTATTACATTATTTCCTTAGATTACATATTTCTCATATAGATTCAAGGATTCATTTGAGTCAACAAAAGTACACCCATGATCTTCTTCAACGCTTTAATATGGCTGATTGTAAGCCAAGTCCATCTCCTTTTTCGGTCTCGGGTTACTTTTACTTCCACATGTACCACTCCACTTTATGATCCTACATTGTATAGGTATTTGGTTGGAAGTCTCATGTACTTAATCCATGATCGCTCTGATATTTCATTTGCAGTAGGGCTTGTATCTTGATTTGTAAATTCTCCTCATAATAGTCACTAATAGACTGCTAAAAGGATTTCACACTATTTGCAGGGCACTTCCCACTTCACCTACACTACACTAGGGGTTCTACTTGGTTGGATATACTGATTCGATTGGGTAGGTTCTATTGATGACATACATTCCACTTCTAGTTATATTTTTGTCTTGGTTCTTCTCCAACTGCTTGGGCATGCAAAAAGCAACAGGCTATTACAATTTCATCTTTAGAGGCAGAGTACAGGGTAAAAATTATATCGAGTTAGCAAATTCTTTGGCTTCAACAATTATTAAGAGATTTTGGATTCCCACATGATTCACCGATCAGTACTTTTGTGTGTGACAACCAAAGTGCAATTCACATTTCTCGTAACCCATTGAGCACCAATGACCAAACATATTAAGCTACACATCCATTTCATTCATCAACACATATAGGATGAAGTTATTTTCTTATAGTACATTTTGACTCGAATGTGAGTTCACGACATCTTTACGAAGCCTTTTTCATCACCTCGCTACCTTGAGTTACATGGTATGCTTGGAGTTTTAGAAGTTGTTCTTAGGGATTGTTCATGAGAACATCTTCCTTCTTCTTCTTCTTTCTCTTTCCTTCTAACATGATTCTTTCCTTCTTTTGGTTCGAGATTTCTTCATGGATGTACTTGATCGGGCCTAGTTCTTTGGGACTCATACTATAGATATGTCACTTTTATTTTGGGCCCCTAGCTTCATTTGGGGGGGTGTTAGAGTAGGTATTTACCTTATCTCATGTTCACCTAGGTACTTTATTTACCTTTATTGTACTTATCCTCACCCACTTATGTGTTTGGATATTTATTTTATGTTATTTAGATTTTAGGGGATATTATTTAGTTGTTAGGTATAATTCTTTCCTTGATCTATGGTATTGAATAGATCCTTGATGTCTAGTTCTTTCCTGAATCTATGGTCTTGACTAGTTCTTTCCTTGATTTATGGCTTGATCTACGACCTTGACTAGTTCTTAAATTGTTATTCCTTACCTATATAAGCAAGTCAAATTCTCATTGTATTTCATTGAGTTCCATAATAATATATGATATTGCCACTCATTTGTTTACAAAGGTTTTATCAAAGTTATTCTGGTGATTTTCCTTTATCTTATTGATCATGGTGTTTGATTAACATCTAAGTTCTTGGCTTGATACGATCTGGTTATCATTCCTTTTATGGTATCAGAGCAGGAGATGCATCATGGTTTTCACCTTGTTATAAACAACGTTGCATTTTTCAAAGTGTTGAAAAACACAATGTGTTTTTAAATGTGTCAAAAAACATGCTTAATTTTTGAGCACTTTGAAAAAATCAACCATTCTCCTCGTGGTAGATACTTGATATGCATTATATCATTACACCAAGGAGGAACCTCGCATTTTGGTTTTCACCTTGATATAAACAAGTGTTGCATTTTTTAAAGTGCTAAAAAACATAGTGCATTTTTCAATGTGTTGAAAAACACTTGCTATTTTTAGCACTTTGAAGAAATAAACCTTTCTCCTCATGGCAGTTACTTGATATGCATTACATCATTACAACAAGGAGGAAATGCATCACAATTTGAACTTTGTTATAAATGACGTTACGTTTTTCAAAGTGCTGAAAAATATAGTATGTTTTTCAATATGTTGAAAAAAACTCTCTATTTTTCAAACTTCAAAAAATCAACCCTTCTCATTGTGGTAATTACTTGATATGCATTACATCATTACAACAAGGAGGAAAAACATCGTGGTTTGCACCTTATTGTAACGACGTTGCATTTTTCAAAGTGTTGAAAAACACATGTGTTTTTTAACGTGTTGAAAAACACTCTCTATTTTTCAGCACTTTGAAAAAATCAACCCTTCTCCTTGTGGTAGTTACTTGATATGCATTACATAATTACAAAAAGAAGGAAAAACATTGTGGTTTGCACCTTGTTATAAATGGCATTGCATTTTTCAAAGTGCTGAAAAAAGCAGTGTGTGTTAAAAAACACTCTCTATTTTTCAGCACTTTGAAAAAATCAACCCTTCTCCTCATGGTAGTTATTTGATATATATTACATCATTATATCAAGGAGGATAAATATCGTGGTTTGCACTTTGTTATAAAATACGTTATATTTTTCAAAGTGTCGAAAAACACAAGACATTTTTAACGTGTCGAAAAACACAATTAATTTTTGAGCACTTTGAAAAAATCAACCCTTCTCCTTGTGGTAGTTACTTGATATGCATTAAATCATTACAACAATGAGGAAATGCATTGTGGTTTTCATCTTGTTATAAATAGCGTTGTATTTTTCAAAGTGCTAAAAACATAGTAGTTTTTTCAACGTGTTGAAAAACACTCGCTATTTTAGCATTTTGAAAAAATCAACCCTTATCCTCATGGTAGTTACTTTATATGCATTACATTATTACAAAAAGCAGGAAAATCATCATGGTTTGCACCTTCTTATAAATCTGCGTTGCGTTTTTCAAAGTGTTTGAAAAACATAGTGTGTTTTTGAACATGTTGAAAAACACTTGTTATTTTTCAAAGCACTTTGAAAAAATAGACCATTCACCTCATGGTAGTTACTTGATATGCATTACATCATTACAACAAGGAGAAAAAACATAGTGGTTTACACCTTGTTATAAATGGTGTTGCATTTTTCAAAGTGCTAAAAACACAAGGTATTTTTCAACGTTCTCTATTTTTAGCACTTTCTACAAATCAACCCTTCTCCTCATGGTAGTTACTTGATATGCATTACATCATTACAAAAATGAGAAAAAACTTTGTATTTGACACCTTGTAATAAACTACATTGTGTTTTTCAAAGTGCTGAAAAACATAGTGCATTTTTCAACGTGTCGAAAAACACACTTAATTTTTGAGCACTTTGAAAAAATCAACCTTTCTCCTCATGGAAGTTACTTGATATGCATTACATCATTACAACAACGAGGAAATGCATCGTGGTTTTCACCTTGTTATAAACGACATTACATTTTTCAAAGTGCTTAAAAACACAATGTTTTTTTCAACGTGTTTAAAAACGCTCGCTATTTTTCAACACTTTGGAAAAATCAACCCTTCTCCTCATGGTAGTTACTTGATATACATTAAATCATTACAACAAGGAGGAAAATCATCATGGTTTTCACCTTGTTATAAATCAAGCTATGTTATGTTTTTCAAAGTGCTGAAAAACACAATGTGTTTTTGAACTTGTTGAAAAACATTCATTATTTTTCAGCACTTTGAAAAAATAGACCATTCACCTCGTGGTAGTTACTTGATATGCATTACATCATTACAAAAAGGAGGAAAAAAATTGTGTTTTACACCTTGTTATAAATGGTGTTGCATTTTTCAAAGTGCTGAAAAACACACCGTGTTTTTTAACGTGTTGAAAAACACTCTCTATTTTTTTAGCACTTTGAAAAAATCAACCCTTCTCCCCATGGTAGTTACTTGACATGCATCACATCATTACAACAAGGAGGAAACACGTTGTGGTTTGCACTTTGCTATAAACTACGTTGCATTTTTTAAAGTGCTAAAAAACACAATGTGTTTTTCAACATGTCAAAAAACACAATTAATTTTTGAGCACTTTGAAAAAATCAACCCTTCTCCTCGTGGTAGTTACTTGATATGCATTGCATCATTACAAAAAGGATTAAATGCATTGTGTTTTGCACCTTGTTATAAACGACGTTGCATTTTTTGAAGTGCCAAAAATACAAAGGCGCTTTACATTGAAAAACAAGTCACTATTTTTCAACACTTTGAAAAAATCAACAATTATCCTCATGGTAGTCACTTGATATGCATGACATCATTACAACAAGAAGGAAAAACATCATGGTTTGCACCTTGTTAAAAATGACATTGCATTTTTCTAATCAATTTGAAAAACTCTCTCTATTTTTCTACACTTTGAAAAAATCAACCCTTCTCATGACATTTATTTGATATGCATTACATCATTACAAAAAGGAGGAAAAACATCGTTGTTTGCACCTTGTTATAAACAACGTTACATTTATCAAAGCGCTGAAAAACACATTGTGTTTTTCAACATGTCGAAAAACACACTTAATTTTTGAGCACTTTGAAAAAATCAACCCTTCTCCTCGTGGTAGTTACTTGATATGGTATACATCATTACAAAAAGGAGTAAATGTATCGTGGTTTGCACTTTGTTGTAAATGGCATTGCATTTTTCAAAGTGCTAAAAAATAAAGTGCATTTTTTCAACGTGTTGAAAAACACTCACTATTTTTCAGCACTTTGAAAAAATCAACCCTTCTCCTCATGGTAGTTACTTGATATGCATTACATCATTACAACAAGGAGGAAAATCATCGTGGTTTTCACCTTGTTATAAACTATGTTACGTTTTTCAAAGTGTTGAAAAACACTCTTTATTTTTTAACACTTTGAAAAATCAACCCTTCTCCTTATGGTATTTACTTGATATGAATTACATCATTACAATAAGGAGGAAAACATCGTGGTTTGCACCTTATTATAAACGGCATTGTGTTTTTCAAGGTGTTGAAAAACACTCTCTATTTTTTAGCACTTTGAAAAATTCAACATTTCTCCTCGTGGTAGTTACTTGATATGCAACACATCATTACAAAATAAGGTAGAAAACATCATGGTTTACACATTGTTATAAACTACATTACATTTTTCAAAGTGCTGAAAAACACTACATTTTTAACGTGTCAAAAACATACTTAATTTTGAACATTGTGCAAAATCAACCCTTCTCCTCTTTGTAGTTACTTGATTCGCTATTTTTACCACTTTTAAAAAATCAACCCTTCTCCTCGTGGTATTTACTTGATATATTACATCATTACAACAAGGAGGAAATGCATCATGGTTTGCACCTTTTTATAAATGGCGTTGTGTTTTTCAAAGTGCTAAAAAAGACATTACATTTTTCAAAGTGTTGAAAAACACTCACTATTTTTTGGCATCTTGTAAAAATCAACCATTCTCCTCATGGCAGTTACTTGATATGCATTACATCATTACAACAAGGAGGAAAAAAATCATGGTTTGCACCTTGTTATAAACGGCGTTGCATTTTTCAAAGTGCTGAAAAACACAATGTGTTTTTCAACGTGTTGAAAAATACTCTCTATTTTCAGCACTTTGAAAAAATCAACCCTTCTTTTTGAGGTAGTTACTTGATATGCATTACATCATTACAACAATGAGGAAAAACATCGTGGTTTGCACCTTGTTATAAACTATGTTGCATTTTTCAAAGTTCGAAAAACACAATGTGTTTTTTAATGTGTCATAAAACACACTTAATTTTTGTGTGCTTTGAAAAAACAACCCTTCTCCTCATGGTAGTTACTTGATATGTATTACATCATTACAACAAGGAGGAAATGCATCATGGTTTGCACCTTATTATAAACAACTTTACGGTTTTCAAAGTAATAAAAACACAACTGCGTTTTCAATGTGTTGAAAAACACTCACTATTTTTCAGCACTTTGAAAAAATTAACCCTTCTCCTCATGGTAGTTACTTGATATGCATTACATTATCACAACAAAGAGGAAAAACATCGTGGTTTGTACCTTATTATAAATTATGTTATGCGTTTTCAAAGTGTTGAAAAAAACACTCTATTTTCAGCACTTTGAAAAAATCAACCCTTCTCATCATGGTATTTACTTGATATGCATTACATCATTACAATAAAGAGGAAAAACATCATGGTTTTCACCTTGTTATAAATGGCGTTGCATTTTTCATACTGCTGAAAAACATAATATGTTTTTCAACGTGTTGAAAATCACTCTCTATTTTTCAGCACTTTGAAAAAACCAACTCTTCTCCTCATGGTAGTTACTTGATATGCATTACGTCATTACAACAAGGAGAAAAAGTATCGTGGTTTGCACCTTGTTATAAACAACGCGTTGCATTTTTCAAAGTGTTGAAAAACACAATGTGTTTTTCAAGGTGTCAAAAAACACACTTAATTTTTGAGCACTTTGAAAAAATCAACCCTTCTCCTTGTGTTAGTTACTTGGTATGCATTACATCATTACAACAAGGAGGAAATGCATCGTGGTTTGCATCTTGTTATAAATACGTTGCATTTTTTTTCAAATTGCTGAAAAACATAGTGTGTTTTTCAACATATCGAAAAATACATTTAATTTTTGAACACTTTGAAAAAATCAACCATTCCCCTGTGGTAGTTACTTGATATGCATTACATCATTACAAGAAGGAGGAAATGCATCATGTTTTGCACCTTGTTATAAATGATGTTGTATTTTTCAAAGTGTTGAAAAACACTTTCTATTTTTCAGCACTTTGAAAAAATCAACCCTTCTCCTCGTGGTAGTACTTGATATGCATTACATCATTACAACAAGGAGGAAAAACATCGTGGTTTGCACCTTGTTATAAACGGCATTTTGTTTTTCAAAGTGTTGAAAATCACGCTTTATTTTTCAACGTGTTGAAAAACACACTCTATTTTTCAAGACTTTGAAAAAATCAACCCTTCTCCTCGTGGTAGTTACTTGACATGTATTACATCATTACAATAAGGAGGAAAAACATCATGGTTTTCACCTTGTTATAAACAACGTTGCATTTTTCAAAGTGCCAAAAACACACACTCAATTTTTCAGCACTTTGAAAAAATCAACCATTCTTCTCATGGTAGTTACTTGATATGCATTACATCATTACGACAAGGAGGAAATGCATCGTGGTTTGCACCTTGTTATAAAGGGCATTGCATTTTTCAAAGTGTGTAAAAATACTGTGTTTTTCAACGTGTCGAAAAACACACTTTATTTTTTAGCACTTTGAAAAAATGAACCCTTCTCCTCGTGGTAGTTACTTGATATGCATTACATCATTTCAACAATGAGGAAAATCATGTGGTTTGCACCTTGATATAAATGGCGTTACATTTTTCAAAGTGCTAAAAAACACACTTAATTTTTGAGCACTTTGAAAAAATCAACCCTTCTCATTATGGTAGTTACTTGATATGCATTCCATAATTACAACAAGGAGGAAAAACATCGTGTTTTGCACCTTGTCATAAACCAAATTGTATGTTTCAAAGTGTTGACAAACACAATGTGTATTTCAACGTGTCAAAAACATAGTGTGTTTTTCAACGTGTTGAAAAACACACTTTATTTTTCAACACTTTGAAAAAAAAACAACTCTTCTCCACCTGATAATTACTTGATGTGGATTGCATCATTACAATAATTGCAATAAGATGGAAAAACAATGCTTCTCCACCCGATAATTATTTAATGTGGATTACATAATTGCAATAAGATGGAAAAACATCATTACTTGTGGATTACATCGTTACATAAAGGTGGAACAACATCGTGGTTTGCACCTTGTGGAAAACAATGGTTTGTTTTTATAGTGTTGAAAAACACACTTTGTGTTTTTCAACATGCTTAAAAATAAATTTTATTTTTCAAGCACTTTGACAATAGCAATAAAAATTCCACATGATAATTAGTTATTGTTGATTACATCATTTCATCATAATTACATCAGCTTTCTATATGTCAAAATATTTTCTACTATCCATATATTACATGAGTGGTCCTACGTTGGCTAACACCAATAAGCACATTTTTAAAATACTCTCAAAATCATAAAAATGTAGGTCATTGTACATTCCATATTTATTTATTTTAAATATACACAATCTACAATCTCATATACATGAATTTTAGATGTTTACAATTCTAAAATAGGCCGTCTACATGTCATACATTTACTTTCTAAAGCTCAACCTGCTCATTCCATAAGATACATCTCTCTGCATATTTGTTGCATCTACAACACAATGCATTAAATATTAGATAAGGTATCCAAGGCTTTGTACCTTACATACAATAAATGAATGTATTGAAATTAAGGACATTCAATACACACCTTGCGTAGACACTAAATTGTTGAAAGATAAGTGACGATGGGGATATGTTTCATTTGCATTTGAACCACCTGCAAAATAAATGATCAATATGTTAGTCTTCGCCTCCACAATTAAAATTTCTTGTGAATTCACAATCACACCAATAATTCAATGTTTTAACATGTAGGTTCCACTTGTTTGGTTTCTCTCCTCTTTGCACAATTTCCGTTAGGAAATTGGAAGCATTTGTAGTCTTCAAAATAATTATTCAAATAATCTACAATGACCAACCTCTTAGTCACACTGTGGTGTGTTTTTACTCGCACTAAACCATGGACACATGCAGGTGGTGGTTGTCTCATTGACATCTCCTTTGAAAGTAACATCTAACATATTTGATGCTTCTAGGTCTCTCCTAAACCTCTTAACACATTTAAAGAATGTTTTTTTGTTCATTTGTACTCAGTCGTGTATCCAAGACTGACTTCAAGAATTCTTTAGATGTGTGTTCCATAAAATTTGAATCACTTTCTATCATCAACCCACCAGCCCCAAATGTTTTAGGAGTGCCTGTGACATATAAGACATTATAGAAAGTTATTTATTTATACACTAGGTTTTTCAATATCATTGTACAATAGAAAAACAACCTCATACCATCCATGCATGTCACTCGTTGTTCAATGGACAGGGGAATATTTTGGCTACAACACCCATTCGTAATATTTGATTGAGAATACACATTGTCGCCTACACATGAATACCCATTGTCATCTAATCATAAATATGTGTGATGAACATTATCATTGGCATCAATTAATTGATTAAAGGCATTAACAACTAACCATCAAATTTCAGTGACTATTGAGGTGGTGAGGAGGGGCCATCCCATAACATGTCATCATTTACTATGATTTTCTTTGCATAGTACTCTTGTCTCCTACACGTGAAAGGAAAATTTTTCAACACGATGCTTATTTTGTTACGACTTATGCTTAACAATCTATATCACTACTTTCCACATATGATGACATTGAATTACCTTCCACTTTTCTTTTTGGATACAACGAGGATGTTCCATCTCGAACATGTCTTCATTTACCATGCTTGTCTCCGCATAAGTACTGGCTCTTGCACGTGAATGGAAAACAATTTCAACCCAATGCTTATTTCATTACGACTTATGTTTAGCAATCTACATCAAGAAACATACGAGGACATTTGAATTACCTACCACTTATGGTGCTTGATATGATGACATCGACACATATCACTTGTGAAGTTCTAATGCCTTCAACACATGCTTACATATGTTTCCTCTTATAGCCCAAACACATTCACATACGTCCAAGGATCTGCATTACCTTACCAAATACCATGTGCTTCTAGTTTTTGGCTCCTCTCCCACAATTGATTGCAATCAGGTGTAATTGCAAGGAAATATGTATCAAGAATACTCTTTTCTCTCTCAACCACTATCAATAGTTGTCTTTCTTTTTTAAAATTGGTCAAGAAGCCGGATTGTTGCAACTTCCTCTTGTGTTTGTAAAATGGCTCCACCTTGTACACAAGTGTGTAGAATAAATAGTCCATCTAGCGAGTACATTTTTTTGTCTATCACACAAGTATCTAGTCTTCAAAAAACAATGGTAGGACTTGATAGATATGTTTGTTTCTTTATTTGCATGGGAGAAGTTTATAAAATTTGTTTCGCACATAGCTATCAATTGAAACGGATTAAAAATCAATGACACTATAAACCGATAATTATTCTTGATGGTAATTAATAAAGAAACACACAAAGGATCATACTCACTAATACGTTCTTCGCTCTCGCACCATGTATTCCTTAAGTACTCAAGGAACTTACTTTCCTCTTTGAATTCATTGAAAAAGTCTTGAATGTTTCGAAATATGTGCTCATGATGCATTTCAGAACCATACATGATGGTACCTAGTCTCTCAAAAAAATTCCACTTGGACTCCTTACTATAATACCTGCGCACATTTTTCAACCATGCCCTATGCACGTGCCATAGGCATAGCAGTACATGAAAACCAAAAACAAACTTGATGGCTTAGATTTAAGCTGACGCATCATCCGTAATGAATGCATTGATTTGCCAATCGACACAAAAACATTTTCCTCATTTCTAGACTTCCGCCAACCACCCGTAAATATCTTTAATCTTATTCCTTGAAGAAATGGCCCATGCTATAGGCACTCCAACCTCTTGCTCATTGAAAACTATGATGCCCATTTAAAACAACCCACTTGAGACCCAAGAAACAACCTAGGGTTAGTTAGAAAATTATGGAGTAATTTTTTTAGTTAGAAGCGTTTACAACTGTGTCAGAAGACAATAGTTGACACATTCAAGTTCCGAACAAGCATAAAGTTACTAGATCATACTTTTCATTTATTAACAATTTCCATAGGTCACATGTAATAATAGCACGAAGACGATTTACACAATAATAATTCTCGATTTCTTCTTAATATTAATCATGCTAATACAATGGCTATTATATAGCCAGGAATGTTGTTGAACAACTTCCTATAAAATAGGAAGTATACAAAACAATAACCTTCCCGTACTAATATATTGTTATACATTTGTTATAACAATATAAACATACTAACCAATTATAATAAACTAACAACCATGTGAATACTAATTCCTAACATTCCCCCCCTTAGTGTTTACATGGTAGAAAAACATCCACACACTCAACTGCAGTATGCTCACCCTTGTGGCATGTCCAACTCTGTGACTCATGACCTTGATCCAAAAGAAAGGCTCTCTCCTTCCATGGTTTTAAACAGGCTTACCACAAACCTTGAAGTGATAGGAACCTCATCAATCGTCCACCTCGTGGTGGTTTCTCGATCCTCCCACAAACCCTTTCAAGATCCATGAACTGACTTACTCTGGTGCTATTGTTCATCACTATGCTTATACATCAGGGAATTATGTAGGAAACACAACATGCATATCTCAAAACTACACAATAGAAGATATACTGAAAATATTTCACATTACTTCCTATAAGAATCGTAATGTTCTTAATCGTAGTCTCTGTCATTGATCGCTGCCACTCGATCTCGAACAACATAGAAAACTGCCACTGCCATTGGAAGCTTTCCTTGACTAAGTCATTTTGGGTGTAGAATGGGAATGGAACATTGGTATGTATTCCCCCCCACAATGTGAAATTCCAAATAAGAAATCAGAAAGGGAAAAATGTATTGCGTTGTATCATACTAACTGGATCTTGCTGTCTTGATCTTCTTTGCACATGATCACCATTGCCAATGAACGTATTCACTAACCAATCATCTTCCAACGAAGTACGGACAGCAGTCAGAGGATCTCCATAGTTTTCTACTCTCTTATACAATTCTTTTCCAGTATTAACAATAAATCACACCACTCAAAGCAACATGAACACCGCAAACCAAGCACACCGAGAAAATGAAAACCACATGAAAATCAAATACTCACACCATACATATGCCACCACGCCTTGCGTGGCCTCGTCATTGGTGACTGACGAGAGGTCGCTGAATGACCTCCATCCTCCTGTGCCTTCGTCCTCCGGCTTATACATACCGCTTAGGTCATAGAAATGTGCTTAGCCTTCTTTTCCAAACTTCTAATTTTTCGTAAAAGATGGTCTTTGTATTCTTTAGCTATCAACCTTTTTCTTTTTAGAGATCTAGGTGGTTCAAATTCACTGTCACCTTCATATCCTTCTTCTAAATTTGGCATAGCTGAATTTTCTTGATCTTGTATATTTTTTATGTCTCTCTCCATGGTAATTGGTTCTATGAGAATACATTGTTTTCTTCTTTTCTTGACCATTGTGAGATAGGTGTCGATACAACCGAAAATGCACCCAGAAGACAATATGACAACTGGACTAAAAATTTAAAAAGTAATAAACTGAGATTACTTTTTAAATGAAAACAACTATATAATAAATAAAGACAACTTTTTGAAAGGACATTGAATGACTCAAACCAGTGGGATGCATGAGATTTGGATTTACAACGCCAATCTTGATTGTTCCTCCTTGCGCCACCGCTAACACTGCCACCACCAACAGATCCTCAAAGCCTTTGTTCATGCGCCTGATAATAATAGTTGGCTGCAAAATTGGAGAAGACCACTTTACATATGCTCCATCGTATACGCAGCTATGGGGAATTTCGTGCAAGGTTTGAAGCCATAACCGTACTCACATTGAATGCATTCACAAGATTTGATTTACAGAAGACGTATATCCACCGATGTTGGAACACATATATATTTAAATCATTTACCTCAATAATTCATATCCAAAACCGATACAAATGTGAGTGAAATACGTCCAATCACAAGAAATTGTTCCCTTATTTATAGTGACACATCCTTAGGTAGATTTGATTGCAATAATTTTCTGATCCACTCATTCCAATGTATGGATTCATAGATTTATTTGCATTAAATGACCAGCCGCGTGCCAAAAATAGAGAAATGATCTGCACTCTAAAATTGATCAAGCCGCAAGTTATAGATCACAGTAGTTCATCAGATCCACGTTGGAGAAATTTGAAGAAGATAGGCTTATCAGATATTATACACGCACAAAGATCTTTTTATTGACATAAAGTGGTTGATGCCAGGTCGTTCACCACATGCTTCAGATGTAGATCGAACCAGCTCCAGCAATGCACTTCATTCTCTAATTACGGCTTGCACTGTGACTGTGGACAACCTGCGTTTTCTTTCAAACATTCACTGCTGAGAAAAAATGGGATTGCTCAGATAAAAACGTGGCACTCATGTGTTTGATCATCTAAATTTGGTCTCCAGCGACTGCACATGCAAAAAAAAAAAAAAACGTGACTGCTAATCATTCCAAACTGCGACTTCTCCAAGATCAACGCTGCTCTGTTAAAAAAATTCTTCCAAATACTGATTACTACGCAAATTATTTTACATTCTCGTCCCTCTCACAAGACTCTCATCTGGTTTTCGCTCTGATACCAAATAATAGCACAGTATCAGATTTACACAATAATAATTCTCAGATTTCTTCTTGATATTAATCATGCTAATACAATGGCTATTATATAGCCAGGAATGTTGTTGAACAACTTCCTATAAAATAGGAAGTATACAAAACAATAACCTTCCCGTACTAATATATTGTTATACATTTGTTATAACAATATAAACATACTAACCAATTATAATAAACTAACAACCATGTGAATACTAATTCCTAACAACATGGTCCAAATTTTAGGGTTAGAAGTTTCAGTTAGGTTCAGGGGGTAAAATATCACCATACCCACTCCCTAATAGGATTATGGTTTCAACTTGATTTTTCTCACACTTAAATCTTCCAAAATATCCCTAAATCATTTTCATTAGATAGGAAATTTTCTCACCTTTTCGGTGATATAAATAAGTCCTCCTAACTCCTCCAGAAACTCAAAATATGGGCAAGCGGACTTTAGGGGTCAAATTTTCCCCAAGGGGACATGTGTCAAGCAAGGGCAAAAAGTAAATTTCGGTAGGTGGGTCGCGGGGTTGTGTTTAAAAATTTCCTTACACGGGGAGAAAATTCAAAATTGCTTCTGCACCTCCGCGGGTCCTTTGGGGACACGTGGCGGCCTCTGAGTCATCACCGGAAAAAGTGAAGGGCGGGCGACAGGAGTCTTGTGGCAAATTCGCCAAAGGGGGAGGAAAATCCAATAAAGCGCCCACATGCCCGCGGGTCCATCAAGGACATGTGGCACCCAACCAAACAACATGGGGAAGAAGGAGAGGGAAAGGCACGGTGGCGGGAGTGATTGGGAAAATTCTCCAAGGGGGAGGGTGAAAGGGGTAAAAGCACGCATGGGTTCACGTGTTCGTGGAGGAGATTTCCCAAGGCAGGGTGGGAGTGTGGGGCCGCGGGAATTTTTATAAAAAATTTCCATTTTTTTAAAAGCGATGAAGTTCTCCCTCCTCCACTGTCACCCCAAGGTGCCACGTGGCACCCTTTGGTTGGTTGTGGGCCGGCGGGGTAAAAGTCAATTTTTTTAAAAGGCCCAAGGGCATAAATGATGCCACGCCTCCACCGCTGCCTCGTGAGGACATGTGGCAGCCTCTGATTGGCTGTGGGTAGGCGGAGGAAAAGATAAAAATTTTCCCAAGAAAATTTTCAAAATTTTTCCTAAGGATTTTTTGACGGGAAATTTTCGGGCCATGGGCCCGCCAGGGAAAATTTTCCCAAATTTTCCCGCCAAGGCATAAAAACTTCAAAGTGCCATAACTTTTGCTAGAAAGATCAATTTTGGGAAAACAAGGACTTTCTGGAAATCTCTTGATGCCCTCTTTGCACAAGAAACATAAATTTTACATTTTGATGAGGTTTAAGGGTTCAATTTTACAAAAACAATCTACAGGATTTTAAATGGCAAACTGGTAATTTTGACTTATAAATTTTTGTTCAATTTGATCTCCTTCTTCACTCAACATGCCAAATAGACATGGAGGATTACTCTAGGAAGGATTTAAAGTGTTTTAGGAAAGTAGATTTTCTTGCTTGATTTCCAATTCACGTTTTTCCGACAATTGACAGAAAATGACTGTGAAAGGGATTGGGTTCGATTTGGAAATGGTTAAATTGTTTTATTAAGTTTTCTTTGTCAATTTGAGTTCATTGATGTCTTAACATGCTAAATCATATCAATTTCAAGTTGATTATTATGTGCAGGTCCGAACTGTACATTTTGATTAAATTTTCCAGTTTTAAAATTTGCAGCAGAGATTCATTTCTAGGAAAAATTATGTATATCCAATTTATCATTTAAGTGTGATATTTTATTTCTAATCTGGTCTAATACATTTATTTGTTTGTAAGCAAATCATTTCAAAGCTAAATGGTAAAGTCTGATTTCCAATTTCATATATTTCCAAAAGAAACAAGCAATATACTTCCTTCATACGTATTTTCTTTCCTTTACAATTAAATAGAGATTCCAATCACAATTTGATATTCCAACTCAACCCAACAATGCAATGAGAGATGAACTTGCAATTCTTTATTAATTCAAAAGGAGATACATCTTTACATTCTTTCCATGTTTGAATGCAATAACACATTTCTATTTCTTTCTTTCCAATGTACAGAGCAAAATGTAAATGTCTTTCACAATTCGAATATCCACTTTCATAATCAATTACATACATCTTTTCTATACAAATATACATTACAATCTCATCCACATCAAGTGGGAAAGGATTACAAATGAGTATGTTTCACAAGGGACTGTCAAACTACATTTTCCTTTGCTCCAGAACAACAACATGCAAGTTTCCTTTTTCTCCAAGTTGATCACAACAAAAGTGGGGGAAAGGCAATGCTCTCCACCCAACCAAGACATCCAATGAAAGGAGAAGCCATCCTTCATCATTGGCCCTCAAGCCCCAACCAAAATATAATAAGAAGTGTGATTCAACCCATGGAAACAACTGGCTTCCACAACACACATCATTATTTCAACAAGCATAATTCATATAAAACATAGTTTAATACAAGATATCACTCACAATTGCATTTGAAGACATTCCAAAACAAAACTCAGGCTTGATCATGCAAGCCAAAGGAGCAAGGTCTATGGGGGAAGCTGCTTATGCCTCCCAATTGGGAATTGGGCATCCACCAGAACAAACCGCCAAAATAATTCATCACACACACATCTTTATGCCCCCACAAATTAAGAAATACAAGAATTTTTTTGCCATGGTGGATCCCAAACCCAAACTCCTCCAAAAATTTTGATGCCAATGACATTCCCTTATGCCCCCACATGGATTCCCCATAGCCTTCTCCTACACCATTCCTATGGCGGTCTACCCAACCAGCCAAACAAAGCATTACAACATTACCATTCACACAACACAACAAGAAAATAACAGCATGAAAGAAAGGTTAAGCTCATACCTTTCCATAGTAAATTTTGTTTCCAAACAACAAGCTTCAATGCCCAAAAACACCATCCCAAAACAACAATCTCCAAACATGCAAAGTTTTCTTCAAGCTCCTTCCAAAAGTAAGATCTCCAACACAAGAAAATGTGCCCTAAGGAAGTTGCAAAAAATGATTAAACAACCCAAAACAAGCGAAGAGTTTGAATTATATAGAAGAGGGAAGAGAAGAGGATGATGATGTGGCCATCCATCCTCATTCAAACACAAAAGACAAAATTCATTCTCCCAAGCACAATAAAGAGGTGGGTGAAAATATGACAAATTACGTGCACACTCTAAAATCCCACACTCCAAAGGACAACAAAATAAATAACATGCAAGAGAGTGCAATCCAAAACAAGTAACATGATGTATAAAATGCATTAAAAAGTCTAAACTCACCCTTCCAACCATAAGTATGGTTGGTAAATTAAATTTAGAGGTATGTGAAAAGTTTTACTTGTCCCAAAAGCCTCCTAAAACAACCCCCAAGGAAAAATTCGAATTTCCATAGAGGTGGAGTGTTTCATACTCCAAAACTGACTTACACACTCTTACACAAGCTTACACATCCCTTACATAATTAATACAAAGAACCAACAACTTCCATTATTACTTTCCCATATCCCAATTTAATTTATTTAAATTTTAACCATATGATTCCTCACATCAATAAACCACATTTTAATTAATTAAAAGAAAGGAACACATTACTAATAAAATACATACAAACAACAAATAAAACTAACCACATTAATAAAATACACAATACCCATGGTCACATGTAAATGTAATCCCCATGGGAATCCCTAACAACACAACACACAACACAATAAAACGAGTTGCCATGGTGACCTTGTCGAATTCACCTAGAATTCCATTGTGGTTGGTCTCCGATCCTTGATGTTTTGTTGTGATATTTTTAACCTGCAAAATACAAATACCTCCTTCAGCCTCGTGGCCATATCAGAACATCTAATATGATACAAATAAAATCATAAAATCATCTAAGTATGTGAATCACAACAACATCAAGGCAATTTAACATTATCACATACAATTTATATCAACAACTATGTCATCATCATATAATATCCATTTTCTAGATCTACTCATAATATCCAAAATCACATGTCCGAACAACATCCATAAAACATCCCTGTCAAATAGTATATCATCATCCACATATGAGTGTCTCTAATAATCATCATGTATCATAATCAAATCAAGATCAACAATAATCCATGATCAAATGTCTAACAACATACTAAATCAAAACATAATAATGTCCATAATGTGATCAATCAGTATCGAATAAGTATCGAAAGGTGGTAAAATGGAAGTGGGCACTACAAAAACAATAAATATGTATAATTGGTACTGCAAGGAATATGACATCAAAGGGTAACATGGGGTTTAATATAACAAAAAATGAATATTATTAATGATACATAAATCACACATCATTTCAAAATTCATTCTAATTACTTACGCCATATTTGTTCATAACAAATGTCTAATCCATGGAGATTATGAAATTGTGAATGTTGAACCATTCTCTCACACATCCACGGTGTTTGCAACCCCATAATGAATGGAACGATGGTTCCATTTGGGCGTTGATAGTAGAAAAAATGTCTCTTTCCTCCGCATGCCATAAGTTCATGCTCATGGCATCATCAACGTGCTTTTGAGACCTTCTGGAGCAAACTCTTTTCCATGTGTTCACCACATCCTTTCTTGTCAAGTATTCATCCCTCTTTCTCGCTCTATATACCCATGTTGGATGGATCCTCTATATATTTATTGTACACCATTTCCACGGTGACACCCATCAACAAAAGACTCTCGATATAAGTTTTGCATTCATTTGATAAGTACGGGCAACATTGACATGAGGATCGTTAATGGTATTTTTGTTCCTCCCATGACAACACTCATCATTTACATCACAATGAAACAAATTTTTGTATAATATTATGGCCATTGTCGGTCTCCCATAAAAACCTTCACATTGAAATGACATTGACAACCCCTTTTAATTATACACCTACTCACTTTTTCACCTATTGTCGGCTTATTTCTATTGTCGTATCTGGACCATATGAACACCAATAGTTGCAATTAAAAATGGTAACATCAAATGTTATACAAATGTTTACAAAAAGAACATAAAAAATAATTGTTAGAAAAGTTCTGAACCTAGTATATGACTTGGTTGTATGTGGTTTAGGATTTTCTATATTTGTTGACTTGTGATTTGTGCGGGCAAATGTAGTCTCAAAATTTTTAGAGAACCTTCCCCCTTTAGAAATGCTTGTAGTCTTGCGAGTGGTATGGTGGCACAAATGTCGACGTTCGGCTCATCCCCGATTGGTGTCCATTCTAGGTCATCATACGAAAACTGACTCTTTTCCTCTGTTATCTCTTGGACAGAAGATCGATCATGCTCTACCATTTGGGTCTCCTTCCCATCCTAAAAATTATTACATGTAGTTTTGCATCGTTAATGAATCAATTATTTCATACTTTCCGAAATAAATTTTGAGTTGTGATTGATCATCATCAACATGAATACCATCTTAAAACATTGGAAGCATTTGAATTTTTGGCTAATTCAAAAGCCACTTGTATAAAATACAATATTGAAATGCAAGGAAAACAACAATTTATAGGACTGCCTACTACTTCCAATGCACAAGCATATCACAATATGGTCATCTATAATGTGACAAAGAATGTGACATAATAAATATAATGTGACAAAGACTGTTACAAAATTAATATTATTTCAAATACATTTATTCAATGTTGAGAGAAACTTCCATAAAAATATTATAATTAACCTTATAAATATAATTCACATTGTATAATAATATATTTTATGGTGCTTATTTTATTTATAAAATAATATTTTTCAAAAATGATGTATATAAAATAGAAATTATTACATTTAGCTAAAAAAATAAAAACTAACAAAACAAAAACATGTTTATTTAAAACAAAAATTACAAAATTGAAAAATTAAAATATTAAAATATTAATAACATCTTTAATATATATATATATATATATATATATATATATACTATGCAAAACATAATAATTAAACAACAATAAAATAATAATCTTCGCAACACCCATGTACCCTACTTTTTGAAAAAGGTGAACTTACAAACTAAAATTGAAGAATATAGATATTTCAAAAAAAATAAATTGAAAAATGTGATTTCTCCACAATGAAATTTATAAAATATGGATATTTCAAAAAAATTTTTTTTGTCATGTATGAAATTATGAATATTATTCATGATTGAAAATTTTTACCTTGTTTAAGGATTTATCATCCGTGAGTAAATTATAATAGCGTAGACTATCTACATCTATAGTTTTACTTATATTTTGTTAGTGTATATTATTAAAAAATAGAAATCACTAGCATATTAAATTTCCCACAATGCATGTATTTCAAATTTTGTGGATAATACAAACTCAATATTATAATGTGTAGAATTTTCACACTTTTATTTGAAATTTAGAAATGGTGCTAAACTTTTGAATCGTAATAAAATTATTTACTATACATTCTGAACAACTAGTATTCAATGGCATACTAAATTGTCTATAATATACATATAATTTATAAATTGTTAATAAATTGAGGACTATTTTTAGGAACTCTTGCAGTTTTCAAACTTTCTATGCGAACTCCCTTCATCTTCAGTTTATGTGGAGGCTCATATTTCTATGTCTTCATTTTACAAATAGGATCGGGAGAAATTAGGCTCCTGGTATTCATATTCACTACACAAAAGAGTAACTAGTACACAAAAGAAGCATATAATTAATGTTAGTATGATACATGACAAATCTAATATACATCATCCAATATGATAAAATAATCACAATTTCAGAAAGCTTAATATCCATGAAAAATTCAAGTATGAATAAATGCCAATGGCTATCCTTCACTCAAAATGCACCCTCCCATAATATCACAACCATCCATTGCAAAAGGGATAGTTGTGATATTATGGGAGGGTGCATTTTGAGTGAAGGGTAACCTTGAAAGCTTTAAAAACTCTTCGGTGGTGGCTTTAAAACCTCTTTGTGCACATAGTATCTACCACCCAACTATTGATGTGGAATCCTAAGGGGCAAGCCCCTTCAACACACAATGATAGTTGGGTGTATCGATGTGGCATCCTAAGGGGCAAGCCCCTTCAACACACACCGATTCCTGTCTTTGCAGAGGCACTTGCCCCCATATGCCAAATTGAGAGTGAGAGTATGACAACACATAATTTTTATAGCTTCAACTTACATCAAACATTCACAACCTTACAATTACCAATATTTAACAACTAATAAAAAAATTATACATACAAATGATCTACACATTAGCAATATTTACAACTATAATGAATCCAAAAAATCAAACTTTTCCTAATGTATTCCATTTAACACAGCTAAGAGCAATGAAATTACAACTAAGAGCTCAAAGATCACATGCATATTTAAATGAAATTTTATATTTTCTTACGATAGTAACAGATCGACATGCAAATCTAGAACTTATTTATACTTATAGATAATATTAAGAATCATCTCAAACACTTATAACATTAAATGTGTTCAATTTGTTTAACTATAATTATATTAATGTTTGAGTTATAACTATAATAATGTTTGAGTTCAGATTTCAAGACATTTATTATTAAGGTTCTTGTTAACAAATATGAATTCAAATATTAAGGTCATACTAGTGTGACTTCAAAATTTTAATTTCGTAAATGAAAATGTGTGGAAATCCGTCATGTTTTTCAACGTGTTGAAAAACACACTGAGTTTTTCAGCATGTTGAAAAACACACTGTGTTTTTCATCAAGATGAAGAACACACTGTGATTTCCTCATATGTTAATCACCAAACATTAATTACCTAGTTGTTACATGGTTGTAGAAGTTTTAATACTACTTTTTTTGTTATCATAAGTAATTTGTACTTACATGAATTTGGAGCCCATGAAAACAAACGTCTGGATATATTTTTAGAAGCCCGAATATGAGGAGGTTATTGCATGGTTGTTGAAATTTATTAGTAAATTCTAAAAGTGCAAATGGATTTGAAATCTCTAATGAAATCCATAGATAGAGAACATAAATTCATGTGCAAACCCTAGTGTATGATATAACATATATCCGTGAGCATTGGGATCTAATTTTAGATACATGCAATTAGAATTACGAGACTTCATAAATTAGAATTTTCCTTGAACTATAGTATGGCATAAGAATCAGATTGGGAGTTTCTATTTCTAAAATTTCATATATGGATCGAGAAAGGGAATCCCCTATAGTGGAGTATGCACTCACCTTGGAGGTATATAAAGGACTCATCTAAGAATGTTCATCCTTTTCCCTTTTCTTGAGATCTATTAAGAGGTTCAATTCTACTTCTTAATACCCTAACATGTTATATTACATATACTTCTACCTTGGATATGAATGCGATAGAAAGTTATGGTTCTCTATATTATTACTTGCACATGGTTATATGCACTTGTAGATAAGTTTTTCATGTGTATAGGTACATACTCATGAAGTTTCCAACGTATCTTGATTGTTCCTTTTGTATAAGGTTGTGGATGTGCTCTAGTATTGCTATTAGGTGTGCATTTTGAGTGGATGTGTTCTACAATTATTATATGTTATATATGACATGAATACACCTCAATTATTTTGAGATGAGATATTTATAGTATATCTCACTCACCTCAAAAAAGGGAATTCAATGTGGTTATCGCAAAGCATAGAAATGCAATTCAGAGACACATAAAGATTACAAACTTTAGAATACAATAGAATATGTTATAGGGACATACTTACATGTACAAATAAAAACCATTCATAGATATTTGATCTAGATGGAATCATCCAACAGAGGGTGAAACCATTGGATTTTGTTGTCCCAAATATATTTTATTTTCCTAAGTTGCTGCAAACATCCAGAATGTCTTGCAAAAATACGGGTTTCTAAAGGTCTCTAATATAGCTTTAGGGATAGATACACAATTTCAACATAGATTTTACTACATCTTATGATAGAATGTAAGAGTCATACTGCAAGAGGATTTTGTCAAGATATTTACAATACATCTTATGAAAGTTCCAGGTGAGTTATGAAGAGATATTGACTAGCTTATGTAGGATTCCGTAGGTAAAATGTCAGTTCAAGAATGCCCCTTAGAAGATTAAATGACACATATAAGATAATCAAATTGAAAATACAATCATTGGAAAAAGGGGTCAAGACCATAGTCCTCTATGACATGCATATATGTATCAAATATCAAGTGGCAACTATTTGTTTCCATGTTTTCAATATGTATCAACTACTCTTTGTTTCCACTTCTTCTAT
This sequence comes from Taxus wallichiana var. yunnanensis, assembly GCA_018340775.1. Classification (NCBI taxonomy): domain Eukaryota; kingdom Viridiplantae; phylum Streptophyta; class Pinopsida; order Cupressales; family Taxaceae; genus Taxus; species Taxus wallichiana. Next base: position 8,066,823 of record CM031239.1, read on the forward strand.
CATTTATTACAAGACTTTTATACCTTTAACTTTTTTATCTATACCAAATGAATATACATTTTTATTTCCCATATTTATACATTCTATAATATTATATACTCTATCCTCTATCGAACAATCTATTGTAATTAACATTTTGTCACATCCCACAACAAAGAATTTTTTATCCTCAAAATGCCTATCAGTTTCCTTCCTTTACATGAAGGTGCATTCCTTTATTTGAGGGTTCATTCCTTTACCATAATCTACATAGCTCTTAGAATTTATTTAAATTTAATTTCATCAAACATTTTAATGATTTTGATTTGCATCAATTTGGTGTAATAACTTAGGTGTTGGCACTATATGTTTCATAACCCATTTTAGGCATCCTAGATTATGGTGTTTGAACAACCATGTAAGAATATATTGTTGATATATAATATGTTCCATGAATATTATCCCATGGGCACAAAGGACACATTAGACCCCTAGTGTGGGTAAGAAACATGTAAAGCAAGCACTTGATGTCAACCTAAACTCTTCTCGACCAACCCTAAATTTTATTGTTAAGTGACTAAAATTTTCTACGAGCACATTACTTTGCGTGAATTTAATTATTCAAATGTGAATGGTAATTAATGTTTAGTGATTAACATGTGGAAATTGTGTGTAGAAGCTTAGTTGTCATTGATGAGTCAATATGAAATTGATCTTGTCATATAGACATTTAGTTGTTAGTCAATGGAAATAGGACTTTTTTGTCTATATATGGAAAATATCTCTATGACCATGCTAGGAACCAATAACCACGATAAAACATGTTAAAGAATAACTACTTTCAATAAAATGGCATAAAGAGAGTTTAATTTAAATTAGTAATAGTGTTTAATGGTCAATCACAACTTGTCACATAGGTTGTAAGTTAACGAGACACCATTCACATATTTTACAATGTTATAAGTCATTTAATTGGTACTAAGTAAATTCAAAATATAATTTTTCACTTTAATTCAAAGAGTTCCAAAATAATAAATTAATGACACAATACTTGTATTATTTGATTTTTTAGTACAACATATAAGTATTATTTAAAAATTTTATGAATCCATTGTGTTTTTAACATTGTGTTTTTCAACACATTAAAACCACAATGTGTTTTGTAACAGTGTTTTAAAAAAACACTAAAATTTTCCACACAATATACACAATTTATTTCTAATTAGTGTGTTTATTTATAATTGTATTTCATTGAGTTCCATAATAATATATGATATTATTGCCCATTTGTTTTATGAATCCATTGTTTTTTTCAAACACATTAAAACCACATTATGGTGAATTGCTTTCATCTTATTGATCATGGTGTTTGATTACAATCTACACAATTTTTTCTAATTAGTGTGTTATCATTCCTTTCATTTTATACACAATATTTTTGCAATTAACATGTTGATTACACAAACAATTTCCCTTTCATTATGGGAATTTGAAAGAGTAAATTAAACTTGAAAGATTTCTTTCTCTTACAAAATTAATTCAGTGTAATCTAATTAAAGTTATGAAATTACTTGTGTGGGTGTGGAGAAACTGTGAAAGCTTGAATATACTGTAAAACTCGAAAAATCACTTGGATATATTAATTTCCTCCGCTTGCTAACTAGTAAACTCGCTTGGATTAATATTGCCTCCGGATTAGCACTTTAGTTTATTGCCTCCACATATAAAACTTTGAGCATCATCGATAATGCGAGAAGGTGGGCTAGGCGGTGCTGTTCACGATTTAATTTACTCCGCTATGTGGAAGAAAATAGGATATAAGCCGCTAGCAGTTGGATGGGAAACCAGATGAACCAGTTTAGGTGGGTAAACTTGCCTCCCCAAATGTATTTAATACGAGAAGTAACAACGGTGATACGAAGATTTGGCATATTTCATGAGGAGCTTCAAAACTAACACAACCCATCCTCTCCTTGCCACTTCATCCCATTCTCTCCCCGGAAACGATGGTCATGATGCATGTTTTTATGGGGGGCACACCATACGTAGGTGCAAATTGAGTGGAGGGTAGCCACTTCCTTACTTAACCTTTGTTTAATCTATAATTTTTTTCGTGATTGTTCACATTTGGTTTTTTCTAGTTAGTATAATATTATTGTATTCTTCAAATTTGGTTTTCAATTTAAAAAAATGATTTATTCATCCCAAACGTGTCATGGTCTATTTATTAGTTATGTGAATAGGCATAACTTTTATAGTCGATTTTGATGCACTATTTCAATCAATGGTGGAAAGTGATGTTTGGCCTTAGAAGACCATTGGGAAAGTGAGGACCGTCAATCATGGAATAGTGACTTTAGTTTAGTGGGAAGCCACTATTACAATAGTGTTGTCATGTGTTTTCGCATGGGCAAAACTCACCCGAAAACAAGACAACTATACCTTAGTGTCAAAATTTTTATGTCATACCTTTTCAGACACCCCTAGATTAACCTACCCTCAGTGTCAACTCTAGTATTTCCTTCCAAGAGTCTATTTGTGATGTCATAATTCCTCCCCTAAGTGATTTAGGAATGAGAAAATTCATTCAAGTATGTTGGAGTAGTTGTTTTCAAGGCCAGTTTGTAGTAAGCTTGGAAAGGGCTCCCATCAGCCTTTCTAAGCCAGGCACACCATCACCAAAGCAGTACATGAGGTTGATTTTCATCATGGAGGTATATCTAGGAGCCAGAAAACCGAGGAACTGATTTATGGAAAATATGGAAAGAACTAGAGGTTTATGAGCCTGGTCATCGAAAGTGGGTTTTTGGCCTAAAGGAGCTTGCACAAAAAAAAACACTTGATCTTCAAGGAATGATTCCAGAGCTCCGTAATGAGTCGAGATCTAAAAATATATCATTGGAAATCTCTTTCAAAGGCTGCCCACATGGTGGAAAAATAAGATCATCTTCAAGCACCATGCATTTCTTAGGCTAACTCGGTCTTTTCTATGCATAAGGCAATCTTGAGAAAAAGATATTTTTTTGGGTTTTATAGTCAAAATAAAGTCTTGGGAATCTCACCATTATTATCAAAAGGTAATTTTCACACAAAATCATATAAGGAATCATATGAAAACTCATCCAGAGCTAAAGTTATGACCTTCACTAGTCAACTCTCAAGGTGCGCTCTTCGATACGTAACCATCTTCACACCTAGACATGTGTCAAGTTGAGGTTAAGGTGAAATTTCATGTCCCTATTGCACCTTACCAAAGGAACATGAGGGAAATACAAAATTTCTCCCCCACCATTTAGTCTTCTAGTCACCCATATGACTTGAAACCACCTCTTTAGCCCCTTTGACCATGTTGATTAGCCCCTCCACCTAACCATGCATGTGTGACACTTAGCATTCCCAGAGCAGGGAAAATTTTCTCACACATATTATCCTTTTTTAAAGGGACACGAGGGACATAAAAATGTGCCCCACCATTTTTTTCCCTTTTGACACACATGTGACCATCTCCCGGCCCCCAGGTGCTCCAGTTTAGCCCCCTCCTCCACTTGCACAATGAATTATCATCCACCACTTGTCCTTATGAGGGAAAGGTGCATTTTTATGTCCCTATTTCACCAAAGAAAAGGGACATAAGGTGAAAAAAATGTGCCCTACCCTTTTCCCTCTCATTTCACACTATTTAAACACGAGGACTTAGCCATTTCACCATTCTTCATCCCCCACACCTCCGAGATGCTACCAAAATGATAGAATTTTTTTCCGAGATTAAATCCAACATTTTTGCCCTAAAAATACCATGAAGTATCCCATAATCTAAAATAAGAAAAAAATAGATTCAAACAAAGAAGAAATGAAGTTTTTTTCCTGAAAACCTCGAAGTCCATGGAGGAGAAAATTTTCATATCTCACAAACTGCTAAACGGATCGAGGTGTCATTTTTTGCATTCATCAAGTTTCTCAGGCGCCTTGAATCTCCTAGAAAAATCCCTCGCATGAAAAGTCTAGATTTTTTTGCAGCGAAGAAACCTCAAGTTTCCCATGATAAAAATTTAGAATTTTGAAATCTCTTAATTCGGCAACCAGTTTGAGCTGAAAAATTTGGAAGAGCAGTGTAGAGCAAAAACACATATCAAGAAAATTTGTTTCATCACAAACCAATGCCCAAAAACCACTTTCCAAAAATATTAAGCCTTCCTACACGGGTACTTGTTATTTTTGGTAAGCCATCTCCAAAAGTAGTTGCAACTAGGACAATGTGCACCACGAACATCCAGGAGAGCAGAATGATTGATCAATAATAGAAATGGTAAAAATGGAAACTTACTAAAAATAGTAAGTTTCCTATATGAGCACTGGCTATAAATAATAAGTCATCACAAAGGGTGGTTTTAGAGGAAACAATATACATAAGGGTAACTTGGAAGGCTAAACTCACTGGTGGGACCAAAAAGAGGGTAAATTTCCATTTACTAAAAATAGTAACCCCCTCTTTCCATATATAGTAAGTGCTCCAAGAAACATGAAGTTCAAGTTCATAGGGGTGAAACCAATGCAAACCCTCTCATCGGAGTATGCTGAGGTGGGTGACAATGATGTCACTTACATGGATCTTGACGATCTTAAGTCACACATGCTAGCTGACCCAAGGGGAAAAATTGAAGACAAAGTGTTCATAAGTAGGCTATTTGCAGTGGGTGGACATCCAATTTTTGTACAAAGAATCAAGTTGGTCTTGGCCTACTCACACCATTATGAACCAGAGACGAGGACCATTCGAGTAGATGAAAACACAAAAATGGTGGTGATTTCTCCCAAGGATATTTCTCTTTCTATACAGATTCCCACATGGAGTAACATGGTCGTCATATCGAAGGAAAACAGTGAATGAGTGGAACAACATGAATGCATATCTCGCAAGGTATCAGACCGTGCTCATGGATGAAGACAAGGAGAAAACCTTCCCGAATGCCCAAAACTCTCTCAAGGTGTGAATTTTGTGAAGGTTTTTTTGATGCAATCACTTTTCTCAAGTAGGGTGATGGGAGAAATAAACACAAGATATTTTCAAAATAGATGGCACTCTTCATCCCGACAATGAATGAATGATATCAAAAGATAGACTAGAGTCATATCATAAGAAATTTTCCATATGAAGCTTTCCAGATGCAATGAAGGTATCGTTTGCAACAACTCGTGTACAACTAAAGAACTTCTCTCCTGACAAACTCGTCTCAGTAGCATAAGAAAATCATTCACAATAAATAATTCAAAGGAGTTGAGATCTCCCAACCGGGGTTGGTTAGAGAAAGGTCGTGTAACAAAGTAGGATCGACGAGAGCAACTTCTTCATCCATGTAACATCCTCTCTCTCTTCTTTCTCTCTCTTCTCTTCCCTCCCACTTATTTTTCTCTCTCCTCAGATTCTAATTCTTCATTGGGGTTTTAATTTTTCATAACGCCTTATGTTTGTAATTAAAAAGTAACATTGAGATTTTAATGTAATAAGTCACCTTTGCTTTATAAAAAGGGACTTAATATTTCCTAGGAATGTGAAATTTTTATGTTGTGCAAAGGCATATGAAAAGTCATTGGAGGGTAGGTGAAGAGTCACCTCTCTTTCTATAAATTGTAAAGGCCTTCTCTTTTCAAAGGATGGTCATTTTGTGAGTTCATGAGAGAGTGATCCTTGTGAAGAAACAAGAGATAGTAATTTCTTCTACTTCCCACTTTTACATTCTTCCATTCTTGTAATGTACAATTTCTGCTCAAGCAATCAATACAAGGAGTTTATGGCCTTATTTGATTGGGGGATTTAATGATGCTTCATGGTCATAAATCCTAACCGGTATTTTTTCCATTTATAGGGTTATTTTATTCTATTTTAGAAGATGGATGAAATTATCCCAAAGATTCACCAACGAAATATATACCCGATGCAAACCTTGAAACTCTATCATCTTTTAATCATAAAATAGTTGTGGTAACCATTGTTGGTGAAAAAAATCCCTTAAACTGCTCCTATGTTATGATAGCTACATAAATGTTGATCTCCATATTCTTATTGTCCCACCATGACGAAGCTTCTCTAGATAATGGTAAGCTCCCAAAATGCCTTTGTTTCCACAGAGAAAGCCCTTATCTCAAAGTACTTATCCATCTCACTGAGCCAAGACTCAACACCATCTCCTAGGGTGGTTCCATCAAATTTAGGAGGACTAATCCTCTTTATATCCCTTGAAATATCTACAGCCATCCAATCCTTCTTGATTCTAACCTTTCTTCTTCCTCTTCTTCTTCATTCTCAAAACCCTCTTGGTCCTCACCACCTTACCTTTCCTCCTCAGGTTCTCCTTAAACCTTTGATCTAAGGTGGTGATGTGATCCCGTGTCTCATGGAGGGTAGCCAATATTTGATCTAATTTATCTTGTTGGTCTCTAGTATCATTACTGGATCCTAGATAAACATTTGTTCTTGTGTGAGCCATTATACCTATTGGCATTAAGAAATCTATTAACATAGTGAACTTACTGGGTCCGAGTGTAGAGAACCTAGTTAAAGGTCACTCTGATACCATTGTAATGACCCTTCATTAACACAAGATAAAAGTGTATTTTTTTAAATTTTAAATCTTATTAGGTAACTTAGAAATAACCATGCATATCATTAAATATTACAACAATACCTCTAAATAATTTGAAGTTCAAAACATCCTTTCATTACCATATTTCTAAATGTCAAACAAGAGTTTATCAATGTCATTTAAACTTTATACATTGCTTCCCACAATTTTTCGTACAAAATTTTGATCAAAAATCATTTCATAATACAATGATTAATATCATATTTAATTCATATTCTATATCAAATACATGAGACCATAAGCATGTCCATAGCCAAGTACAATAACGTAACTATATGTCTTAGTAAAAATAATATATTAGTTATTTAAAGAAGTTCCCGTGTACATGTATATCTATTTTGTGCAATTGTTTAGAGGGAGAGCATCATTGAAGTGATTTTCCTCCAACCACAAAACCTTTCGGTTCCCTACACACCTCTCACAAGTGAGAGGGGCCTGACCCTTCACGAGGAAGGAAAATAGAGATATTCAACTATAAAAAAGAATAGTAATTGAGAACCATGTGTAATATACCCAAATTCCAAAAATATAACCCATCATAAGATCACGACAACCAATACCATCATATGATTCCTGACTAGTACAAAATAAGGATAAGTGAACTAACAATGCATACAGCTAGATACATTACTTTGGCCAAAGTTTTCTAGCTATGCTAATGCAAGCTAATCTTATAGTTTACACAAATAAATAAGATTTTTCATCCTTCACAACACAACTATCTCATACACCACTTCCATAATCAAAAATCCTCATCAAGAGGCAATCCAGTCCAACATTTAAAGCAATATTTTATTTTCATAATAAAAGAGGAAAACTAACTATTTAGTTTAATTTTAAATCCATGTTTCCATATTTTATAATCATAAAGAAAACAACCCCCTTTAGCGTATGAATGTATGCTCATGTGGATTCCATAATGTCGTACCGGCATGGATTCATAGGCTTATGGTATGATAATAACATAACTAGTTTATCATTAAGTAAAACAAAACTTCCTTCTACACATTTACCGATGCACCAAACAACCATCACTTATCTACTTTTTTCTAAAAATCCTTCATATGCTATTTCATATTTCACTAAAGCTCTAATGCCTTTAATGTGATTTAAGAAGGAGAAGACTTATGTTATCACACTTGTGGCTTCACCACAAATGTGATAACATAAGCTACATTGTAACTATGATCATATCATATTTGGGACATAATGATAACTACATCCTCATGCCCAAAGAAAAAAACCAATAATAAACATAATATCACAAATAAATTACCCCAAGGTAAAATTTCTTTATAATCAAGAAGTTGTATTCATACAGCAAGACATTGACATAACTGATTATTTTACATAGTCATTCTTTTTGTATCTTTCCAATATGAGTTTAGTTTTTAATCAAAATAAAAAGTTTTCACAGACCCAAAATAGGTGAAACTGACCCAATAAAGAATGTTATAAATATACAAATATGCATACTTAGAAATGGGTACAAATTAAACAGAAAATGACCTCTAAAAAATGTATCACATTCTTACATGTACAACAAATCATGCTTTGAACCAAAGATGGATGAAAATCGAGCCAATAAAGAATGTATCAATTTTTATATAAATAAACAAATATACGATCTAAAATTGGGTTCCCAAATCGACCTAGAGAAAACATATTCTCGTCATAAATATACAAGATCATGTAGAACTAGAAATGGGTATATATAAATAATTGACTTTATTTAAAACATTTCACAACTATCATATTTTCACAAAAGTACATACCCAAATGGGTACATAAAAATCGACCTCCATAAAGGCATTTCACACTAGATAATTTACAAAATGTGTAGGCCTTAAATGGGTTTTTATTTCAAAAAGAAATTCCATTTTAACAACTATCCTTAAAAACGCAAACCCGTATGGGTATAAAATTTCAACAAATAATTCCATTTTAAAAACAATTTTTTCCTTCAAAATGTAGACCCAACAAATGGGTGTTTAACATATATATTTATTTCCAAAATGCAAACCAAAATGGGTGAAATTTCAACCTCTTACAATTTATTTTTCACAACCTAATAAATACCAAAAATGAAGACCCAAAAATAGGTACTAAACAAACTCTCAAAACATTTTTACGCTTAATGAAATACCAAATAAAAATTCCTAGAAAATGGGTTTTTAAACCATATATTTATATTAAAAATGAAGACTCGAAAATGGGTGTAAAACCATGTATTTGTTTTCTAAAACGTAGACCTAGAAATGGGTATGAATCAAACTCATGCAAAAATGTTTTCACACCCAAATACAACTAGATAATCTGGTCATAGAAATGTGTTTTTGACCATATATTTATTTTCACAAGAAAACAAAATAAAAATAAAAACCATGTTTGATAAAAATGCAATCAACTTGATCTTCGTCCAAAAATTTCCAATGCTTGTTGAGTAGAGAATACTTGACAAAATGCACACAAGAGGTCTCAAGGGAAAATAGGGCATGTTCAAAGGCGTGAATGGATAAGGGAAACACATGCGTGGAGGATAAGTTCATATTTCGGGACTTAGCCATTTTTGCAAATGAGGATCTATTTTTAGATATGGCATGCACAACACATAAACAAGGCAGAGACTTACGCGCCACACATTGGCCATTTTTTGAGGATCACTACAAAGTAATATACATGAATGTGGGCTAAGAATAGGTTTATCACTATCAGTTAACTAAAGGAAGTCTATTATTAGCACACTTGCATGTGGGGCTATGGCTGTAAAAAGTGTGTAGCTAATAATAGCATGCAACCTATTTTGGGATTAGATAAGTGGTGAAGGGAAAGTCCCCACCCTTATAAATATGTAGTGAACTACGTAGTAGAGGATATATAATATAATATAAAAGAATGAGAGAGAGACAAATATATGGATGTATGTGTGCAAGACTGACTATTGTATCAGATTTGTGCACGTATGGGCATAGAATGCCATTACTGTAAGAAGCTTCTATGTAATTTTCATATTTAATATAATGGAGGATATTGGCTGAATCTAAGTGTTAGTTCTGTGTGTATTTAGATCTAATATGTTCTTGATTTCATCATGGTTAATACTTAATTTTGTTCTCCCTTAGATATAGATCTACATGCTCTATAGAATGATGTATTAATAATGGAACTACATGTATTAAGTCTTCATCATGCTAACATCCTACAACAACAACCCTAAAGAGGGACCTGGTACCTTTGCACACTTTAGGTGAGTGCTCAGTCTAGGCTGAGTGATGTGCCAGCGTGCTTGGGGTCTTACTAGGGCTCAGTATTGTTGAATTCTAGGCTACATCATTGGTTCCATTGCTGGGACCTCTTTTTCAATTGTTTTCAGGATGGTTCATGTGATGAAGACATATCAGTTGACCTTAGAAAGTGTTGAAGAGTGGATACATGATTTGGAAGAAGAATACGCACAGTGGTTTAACACTGGATTTGAGTTTAACACACATGCGTATGGGTGGAACATAACCTATATGATAGTTTATATGAGAGCTTCTTCACTATCTTTCCAATAGAATTGTATGAGTGGCTGATTGCGTATGCATCTAAGTGGAATTGGAGGTATCACGCACTTGTTTGGACACAAGAAGAATTTTAGGCCCTTTATGATGTTGATCTGATTTGGACTCGAGTTGTGGATACATGGTTCCATGGTGTTTTGAATCAGTTATATTTTGGAGTACTCAATTTCCACTTATTCGTGTCTAAAGTAGTTGAATTCCTAGTTTTTACGATATCCAAGGGGAACTTACCTAAGACATTCCATTGGTCAATCAAGATCTTGATGGTAAATTTGAATTTGGAGAGTAAACCGATGGCTAACTAAACCCACCACGCACGGGGTAGGAGCAGGTTTGGTGAAAGATGGTAGACCTAGCGGTAGAAAGGCAGAGAGAGGAAAGGTGGACTTAAGTATAATGAGGCACATGAGAGGGAGATCGAGAAGCAGTGGGAGGTTGTAGAACAAATGGCATTGTGGAGAAAGATAGTTCGGGAAGGAGTTAAAGTTCACATAGAAGACGTGGAACCCGAGCCTCAGGAACTCCCCCATTTGGGAAAACATGATAGGGAACTCTCCTTGGCCTCACGTAGAAGCACGCCAGCAGAGACGACCTAGGATGTGGGTGTGCATCTGAATCCACCTAGAAACCTTGCCCTTGCGCTTGGTTTTCCAAAGATCTAGTATAACAAGTAGTTAATAAGCTAATTCAAGCAGTGGAAGAGTAGGAGCGAGTTTTATGAGGGGCATAGTCATGGCAATGTAAAATGACTTCATTGTTATATGGGAGTACTTTTTCAGGTGTATCATCAACATAGAATACAAGCGCGCCAATTTTTGGACTAACTTCTGGGAGTGGTAATGCTTCATAGACCATCGGGTACAATTCAGTTCTATTATTGGGACATAGGGAAGTACATCTTCTGGTCCAACCCCAAATACAGTTTGAGATCAAAGGCATAGTAGCTCTAGTTTTGGTGGATCTGGTGGTTTTAGGAGGTAGGGAAACACAGGAGGTTCTAGATTAGGTGGGCAAGGTCCATACCAACCCCAGAATATTTACATGGAGATGTCTCTTCATCTTCCATAGTATAGGGGCATAGAAGATGCTGCTGAACATGTGCATATGTGTGAAATATTGTGCGTAAAAGGAATCATGGATTTTGAGCGTAGGGCAAGCCAATTTGCTACTATGTTATAAGGGCACACACACAATTGGTACAGAAAATTTGACCCTGATCAGACTTGCGTAGACTATCAAGCTTTAAAATATGCATTCCTTAAAGAGTTTCACATCCCTGAGTTTGAGCAGAAGAGTATAAGTGCGCTCAAGGATATTAAGCAAGGCACTACTGAAAGTGTTAGAGAGTATGATGCCCATTTTAAAACACTTTTATCTAAGCTTTCTTATGATATACATGCAAGCCAACATGCACAGTGGTTTGTTGGGGGTCTAATTACCCCTTTCGAAGGGCATTATCATATAAGACATACACTGATCTATGCAAAGCACTTGAAGTAGCCTTATGTGCTTGAGGCAATTGGAAGCATAGATACTGGGGTGAGCCCATTTTTAGAAGCACATCATTGCAACTATGGAAAAATAGTTGGAGAAACTATCAATAAATTTAGCACATGAGACACACAGGGATTTGGTGTACAAATTGTGAAGTAGAAGGTCACACAAAGGATAGTTGTCCTCACAGATCAATACACTCATTGTTGTTGGATTGTGAGATATGCCATTTAAACCATGATGCTAGCCACTACCCATTATTACAATGTGTGATAAGGAAGAATGTTTCAAGCTACTTGTAAAATCTATAGGTCCATGACTCATGACATGGAAGATACTTCACTGATTGGTCAGATCCATGATGTTATAGATATTGGTGTATGACAGACAAGAGTTTTAGATAACTCTAAGGGAAGAATGAGCATCAGACCAAGATCACAATCAGGCATGCTATGATCAAAATGAAGGGAATTTTGAAGGTGGTCAGTGGTAGAGGTCGAGGATATCGTGGTGGATTTGGAGGACGAGGCCGTGGTAGTGGAAGAAGTGAGTTCCCTCATGGAACATGTTATACATGTGGATCTCTGACCACTATAGGCATGAATGTCCTCAAAATATTACATGTTCTTTTTGTGGAAAGAACCATAGCTATGAGGAGTGCCAGACTTGTATGAGCATCTTAGTAAGCAACATAAACAAGAAAACAAAGGCAGGGATGGTTAGGATACAACACGTTGTTGAGAATCAATGGATGCCTAAGTTGGCGGCAGAGTCCGAAGAGTTGCAAGTGAAGATTACGACCCACGCTAAGGCGGCACGTGCCCGAGAAGCATTGCAAAAAAGCCTACCATTACTAAGGAGGAGGTTCTACATGCATGGTACCTAGACCCGGCCCATCGAAGGAGGTTTATCAGAAACCATGGAAGTTCTCAGGAATCTTCAGGGTGAGATACAATACTTAAAAGAGCAATCATGGAAGATGGAGCAAAAGAAAGTATCAGAGATGGTCCAAACTGATATAGATGACTTAAGGGAAGTGTGTAAAATGTTGCGCCAGGAAAATATCATTCCATTGTTAGGGATTGGCTAAAGGGAAACACTCGCATGCACAAGTATTGAGACTAGATGATAGATCTTGCATATAAATCTCCCCCATAGCCTAGATTATGACAAGGAAATCACTCTGAATGTTGTTGTGGATGGGTGGCTATTAAGTAATATACTAATTGATATACAGTGTAGAAGTCAATGTTCTTACCTTAGATGCATGGGTACAAATGGGAAGACCCCCATTGCAGCCATCCTCTAATATATTGTTCATGGCTAATCAAACTAAGGCCACTCCCATCAAAGTTTTGAAAGATGCATCCATTACCATACAAGGAGCCAAGTTCACTGGAGACTTTGAGGTTTTAGCGCTGGTAGAGTCAAATAGCTTCCCAAATCTATTGGGGCGTCCTTGGTGCTATGAAATAATGCTTGATCTTTGGTTCAACAAGGGTTATATCAGTTTTGAAAATAAGGAGGAGAGAGTTATTATCCCTTTAACAAATGGAAAATCATGCCCCATGTTGAGCCCTTAAGTGAAGAAGATCTGAATAGGATTTATGTACGTGCCATCCGAGATCTAGAGATACTTGAGCCAACCAAAGAAGGACTAATTTAGTGTGAGGATACACAATCTATTAGCGATACTACAAGTGTTTCTTGTGATAATTGGGCTCACAACACTTATGAGTTGGTAGGCGTGAAGTAAAGAGCATATTTCCTAGAGGCAAAAAACCACATTATGTCAGGAGGATAGGTAATAACTTGATACCTTATTACACAAGAGAAGGAGATCCTATGGTATTCCTATGTGCCATGGAAGAATAATGGATAGACCCACTGGAAATAAGAAATATGCTAGCATATACACTACGTGGGACAACAACATGTTGGTGGGTGGCCCACAAGGATAATCTTGTAGGATGGAATGAAATTAGGATTGATCTTGCTACTAGGTTCTTCAAGAGAAATGCACCTACTCAAATATGTACTTATTATGGTAATCAACCTATTCAACACCATGTTCAGAAGTGTGAGAGACTCTAGACAGAAGGGCAGGAAGCTTTACCACCTTCACTATGGGTGCACAAGTTTTATTCCACTTTACACGGTTGCACGTGTGTTTGGTATGTATATGCAAAAATCCATCGAGAGACTAGAAATTGGAAGGATTTAATTGTAGGAATGGCCCAGACATTTGAATTCTTCTCTACAAAGCCTCTGGTGGAAGAAGCATTGAAAGTTATAAAGCGCTTAACTATGGGAGATAGTGCCAAGGCTGAAGAACTCCTTCAGAGTTATTAGATAAAGAAGACTCAGAGCACGTCTTGATGAAGAACCAGAGGCCGATGCAACATTACTTCAACGCACTTGCCTTGAGAAAGAAAAAGGAAAAATGGTCTACTTAGTGGATGATGAAGAAGTAGAAAATCTAGATGTAAATCATTCAACAAGTAGGCATGAGGTGTTGGATAGTGCAGATATGGCCACATGCACCTATCATGAACCTATGAAGACAAATAAGGTGAATATTGGAACAAATATTGAGCCTAAGGAAGCCATAATTGAGACTATTGGTCAGACTCTGAAGTGGCAAAAATCATAGAGTTACTAAGGGATTATCAGGATTTATTCCCTAGGGGGTACCATGAACTTAAAGGCATGCATGAATCATTAGGGAGATGAAGATAAAGCTTAAAGAGGGTGCACACCCAGTTAGAAAGAGACCCTACAGGATGAACCCCAACTTACGTGAAAAGGTCAAAGAAGAGATTGAAAAATGTTGAAGTCTAGGATCATCAAGCCCCTTGATGAGTCAAAATGGGTTAGTCCAATGGTGATTAGTATCAAGAAGGATGGATAGGATTAGGATTTGCATGGACTACAGAGAGCTGAATGTTGCATGTGTAACAGACCCATTTCCTACGCCATTCACTGAGGAAATACTAGAAGGCATGACAGGCATGGTGAAAATCTATTCATTTACGATGGATTTTCTCAGTATCATAAGGTTATGATTGCCCAGGAGGATCAGGAAAAGACTATGTTTACTACGAATGGGTAGCTTCACCTATACTGTAATGCCTTTTGGTCTGAAAATGTGCCTTCTTGTATTTTTCACATAGTTGTTCAAGATTCAAGGAGTTTATTCACAACTTCTTACAGGTCTATTTAGATGATTGGATGGTGTATGGATTAGTTAAGGATCATTGTGACAATCACGCTTAATGTTTGAAAGATGTAGATAGTTGAGTATCTCCTTAAACATCAAGAAGTGCATATTTGCTACACCGTTTGGGATACTTTTAGGACACATAATTTGCAAGGAAGGTTTGTTGGTTGATCCAGCTAAGGTTGTAGTCATTATAGGCCTAAGGGAGCCTATCATTAGAGTGAAGTGTGCATGGATTTTTGGTCATATAGGATATTATAGGAAGTTTATCAAAGGATATGCCAAAATTGCTACACCATTGGAAGAGTTACTAAAAGGGAAAGGTACATTCTACTGGGGAGAACCAGTAGTGCATGCATTCGAGACGTTAAAGGAGAAACTTACTACCGTGCCTATTCTACATTTTCCTTCATGGGACCAACCATTTCATGTACATGTTGATGCCTCTGGCATGGCCATTGGCGTGGTGTTGGATCAACCTAGAGAAGGTATTGTAGATCATCCTATCTGTTTTGCTAGTAGAAAGCTAACTCCTATAGAACAAAATTATACAACTACGAAGCACGAAGCTTTGTCAATGATCTATGTGCTACATAAATTCTTGCTAGTACCTACTAGCTACACCCTTTGTCTTTTATACAAATCACATGGCATTGAAGTATTTGGTAAACAAGCCCATTCTACAAGGGCACATATGTCGATGGGTGCTTTTGTTTCAAGAATTTGATTTCACAGTTGTGGTAAAACTAGGGAAAAGTAATTTTGGACCAAACCATCTATCAAGAATACAGTCAGAGAAGAAGCACATGAAATTAAGGATACCATGCCATATGCACAATTATATAGGTTACAACGAACACCATCAGAACTAGAAGACATTGTTGTATTCCTATGAACATGGATGACACCAGAAGGGATGAAATCCTTGGAGAAGAAACAACTTGCTATACGCGTAACCCCTATATGTTAATCAGTGGTGACTTGTAAAAATTAGGCTAGGATGAGATGATCGTGTCATCAGTGTATTGAACATGAGCACATGAAATTATGGAAGAGGCTCATGGTGGTATTACAGGTGGCCACTATGTCGGTGATGCCACTATGCGCAAAATTCTACTTGATGGATTATGGTGGGAGACCTTGTATAAGGATTGTAAGGAATTTTGTAAGGCTTGTGATCATTGTCAATGCCTTGGAAAACTAGGTCAATGAGATGAAATGCCTCTAAGACCCATTATTAGTGCAAAACCATTTGAAAAATGGGCTATAGATTTTGTGGGTCCTATTTCACCAGCTGCATGTAGAACTAGATCGCGCTACATCATAACTTGCATATATTATCTGACAAGGTGGGTAGAAGAAACACCTACAAAGGATTGTACAATGGCCACAACAACAACTGATTTCTATGGGAAAATATTATTACAAGGTATGGATGTCCTTTAAGTTTGACCAAGTGATAGGGGCACACATTTTCTTAATGAGACAGTCAGAATTTTATTGATGAATTCATGATTGCACACCATAAGACTACACCCTATCATCCTTAGGAAAATGGGACTGCTGAGGCTTTCAACAAAATTTTGGGCCACACATTGACAAAAATATGTGATGTTGGAAGAAAGGATTGGGATGATAAAGTATCTATAGTACTTTGGGCATATCGACAACATATAAAAGGTTAAACAAAGCCACACCATTTCAGTTAGTGTTTGGCACGAAAGCCATTCTTCCTATGGAATTTATGTTACCTTCTTTGTGTATTGTGTACATGCTAGAGGTCTTGCTAATGAGAAAGCATTAGAAGAATGGATTGAATAGTTAATCAAGTTGATGAGTGACGAGCCATAACATGTTGGAGTCAAAAACAAGAGAAGGCTAGGTAAAAATCATGGCATGACAGAACATCAAGATAAAAAGTTGGAGATAGACATATGGTGCTCCTTTATGATTCTAAGTTTTTGTGCCATCCAGGAAAACTCAAGGTACATTGGTTGGGACCATATGTTATCACTCACATACTCGAATCAAACTTGTCGCTAGAGGCCTTGATGGAATACAAGTTACTCTTACTTTAATGGGGAGTAGGCTGAAGCCCTACTATAAATAAGTCTTCTTGGTGTTTGTAATAAGGCAAGTGTTGCCATTTAGATTAGGTTTTCAATTCTGCATTCCCTTAATGTGTTTCCTTCTTTGTTTTATGCTTTGTCAATTTAGTTGGTGTGTTTGTGTAATAAGTGTGTTTACGAAGCTAATTACTATTTGAAGAATTTTTATGCACAGAGGACTACACATACTTTTAGTGTGGGGTGGTTGTTGATATCTAGGTACAAGACTGTTGGAATTGAATGATGAAAGGAATAAGATGCTAGGGTGCTATTCAAGTCAAAGGATTTCTTCTAAAAAGTGACCAAAGATGGAGATGAATGAAGGGACAATATAACATGAGGTAAGCGGATGCCATAACAACTACCAGTGGAAGGTGCAGTGACAAGGTACTCAGGCACGCAAGGAAGCACACTGAAGAGAAGTCTGTGACCAAAGGGTAGGAAGGTGCGCTAGAAGGTTATAATTGGGGCATGAAGATGTACCATGTGAAATGAACAAAGTTGGTCAATAAATGAGAGGACATTGGGTAGGTGAAGGAGTAATAAATGCATCAAAAATTTGAAAATCTATATAAGGATGGGATGCGAGTTCATTCTTACCATTGTGATTAAGATAATTTGAAAGAGCTAAGTGCGAAGAGCCGAGAAATCATGTTGAGGTGTGAAGAGTGTGAAACCAGATGTGGAAAGGAGGTTTGTGTGAAGGAGAAGCTTACGTTCCCACAAGAGAAGGGTTTGAGTGAAGCAGACATGCATTACAAACGAGATAGGGCACATGATTTCCACTAGGGCACAAGATTTGAGCTAGGGTTTGAGTTGCACATTGCAGAAGTCAAAAGATAAGTATTTTCAGAGGATTGTAGGGTAGAAATGGCACCAAAGAAGGCAACTGTAGTAGGAGTTAAGGGAAAGAAGAAGGTGGTCATGGAGGAAGAAGAAATGACCCCTGAGAGAAATTTTTCAGAGATGCAATATCCAGAGGGGGTTATAGTAGGCCAGAATGGGATTCCCACATTCGAGAAGCAAGATAAGTGAGTACAACCATCATACCATAAAAAACAAGGAGTCTGGATGCACTGTTGAACACAAAGACAAATAAGCGCATGACGGAGGACATGCTGGTCTATGACGAACATTAGGGAGAAGTTATTGAAAAATATTGGAGTATATCAGTTATACGAAGCTCCCCTACTTTGGAAAATATGAGCCCTTGTACCAATGGCTCATGAGAAAAGTACACAAAGACTTATTCTACTACTTTGCAGAGACATGTAGAGTAAGATTTCAAATTTGTGTTGATCTCCACAAAGGATAGGGTTGAAGGCTACAGGTGAAGACCTCAAGGGGGACTTAATAGATAAGGCTACAATTTTGGAGACTAGGAGGGAGCTAGGGTACACCAAGGGTCCATGGCATGGACATAGAATAAGCTGAAAAAGTACCCAATTGTGTAGGTAGCCACACACTTGTGACAAAATTAAATGACCAAGAGAGGTGGTCACAAGTGAATACCATGTGGTGCATGTTGCTAGAAGGATGTCTGAAGGAGTGGTCTACAAAATTTTAGGTTACATTATAGAAACTATCATCAAAGAAGTGCATTCAAGAGGAAAGATCAGTTTTGGGGCTGTTCTGTTGTCTGTCTCGTATTCATGGAGATTGGGGTGCCCGATGGACCAAAGGAGAAGATCTGGGAGTATCCCATGGAGAACAAGTCACCTACAGAATGATTCAACAAGTACTTGTGTGAAGGATCGATGACCAAACTAGTCAAGTAGAGGGTTGAGAAGTGGTATGATAGGCTCTGTGTGATTTGAAGAAGAGTGGCACATACCAAAGGATTTACCATCGGTGGTGGGTAAGGTAGTTTAGTTTTCCGTATACCAACATTTTTGCATCACATGATTTGTGATGAAGGATGAGGGCTTGGAGCCCATGGTGAAAATACCATATGCCTTCACAAGGTATTTTTAGGCATCGGTTCATAGGTTCTCAGATGCACATGCCACCTAACATTCAATGCAGACAAGGTAGACTGACTACCACACACTGAGGAAGAAGTATGTATATCCAAGATGTAATGCATATATTGAAAGGATCATCTCAGATGTGTTGAGCATAAAGCCAGTAAGTTTGGCTATTGGAGACATTGAGCAACACTTGTGTACCTCCAACTGAATCCCAAGATGGAAAACAACAAGTATGTGGAAGATGAGTTCACACTCCTAGGGCCACCAAAGGGTAAGCATACCATGGAGAACATTCCAGTGCCTAAGCCCACAGAGACAATCAAAGTAGAGGATGAGGAGGATGAGCACGAGGATAGTGGTGGTTTAGAGCACATGAGGAGGCAACCATCAGATAAAAGAGAATCAGAGTGCGTGACTATGCCAACTCATGGGTAGGAAGAAGAAGAGGATCCAAAAGTAGTTCAAGGAGAGCGCCGCTTTAAAAGAGTATTCAGGTAAACAAGGACTCAAGGTGCTACTCCACAATCAAGTGTAGGTCACCTCGACTATCTCCATAGAAGGAGACAACTAAGAAAAGAAGAAGGAAGTTGAAGTTGGGCAAAGAGGTGGAGGAATCCAAGGAAAGCACACCAGGGTCTCCTACACCACCTGAATATGAGGAGGAACCACAGAGTAGGGAGGATCCATAAGAGGAATCAAAGGATGAAGGAAGGAAGGATGGAGAGGAAGGAGAAAAGGAGACAATGAAGCCACACATGAGACTACTCGGGGTATGTTAGAACAAACTCCAAATCTTGAAGCTCCAGTTCCTAAGGGGCCTAGAACAAAGAGAATGAGTGGAGAACATAGTGCACCAATCATGGGCTACACTGAGGACACAGTAAATTGTTCGCGCCCATTTCTAGAGCACTGTGACACCAAAGGAGTTATATGGCTGGGAGTTGATGGATGAAGATATGGAAACCATACACACAAGGAAGAAACTATCGTGGTCGATGCACACACATATGGATGAACCAAACTTCAATGTGTGTGAGGAGTCATGTGTGTCGAGGAGGTTGAAAAAGACTCCCAAGATAGACACATAACAATAAAGCCTATTGTTATGTCCGATGAGCAAGTAAGTAATGCATTGGTAAAGGTCTCCATAGAGGTGGCTTGCAGGAACATGGATAAGGCCACAACCATTAGGGCATTGAGGGGAAATTAAAACAAAGAATGCAGAAATAATGCTCCTGATCCAGAAAAGGACTTGGAACAAAAGAGGAACCATGCCTTTGTCAGCATGGTAGAGACTATTGGGGACCATGTACTGAAAGTGCACACCCACATCTAGTGTCAAAGGTACCAAGAAATTTCCTTCAGCAATGCACTATGTCAAGACTTTGGTGGATTTGGTACTTGAAGATGAAACCATGTGAATGCCAACACCAAAGAATCCTTGAGCAAGAGGAAGAAAGGGCAAGGGCTATAGTGAAGAGAAAGATTTCATCTTATGAAGGACTCTAAAGTGCTACAGGGAAGAACTAAAGAAGGCAGACCAAGCCTTGAACATCTGTACAACTCCAGAGGTGCTCATCAAAATAAAAACCCTGAGGAGGAAAATGAGGTCTAGAAAGTGATGAAGGACGACACATTGGGCCACGTAGAAATGATTAGCACTAGTTAAATAGAAGCGTGAGGCCCTTACAATAACACAAGAACCACACAAGAATCAGCTAGAGGAGCTTGGGAAAATCATCGCACAGAAGATGGATTTACTAGAGGGAAGGATGACTATAATGTCCAACATTATGTTGGTCTTGTAGAATGAGAAGGAGAGATTGTGCAAGATGAACTGGAGTCCATTATTGTGGACATTCCAGAAAAAGTAGAGGAAGCACTCGTTGAGTGGAAAACCTTGAGGCTGAAATAAAGGAGGAATATCTGAATTAATTTTTTAGGTTGAAGCGGATGAAGCTGTAGAGTAACATCATTATTTTATGCATATAGATTTGTTC
The DNA here is from genome assembly GCA_018340775.1 of Taxus wallichiana var. yunnanensis. Lineage (NCBI taxonomy): Eukaryota > Viridiplantae > Streptophyta > Pinopsida > Cupressales > Taxaceae > Taxus > Taxus wallichiana. The sequence continues at coordinate 8,087,798 of CM031239.1, forward strand.
TTATCCTTTCCATTCAAATTCTTTAATTTTTTTGAGACAACCATTGTTGGGGCGGCAATACAATTAGTGTGGGGTAATGTTGAGCAGAGAATACTTAACAAAAGGCACACAAGAGGTCCATGTGGGAAAATAGGGCATGTTCAAAGGTCACAATGGATAAGGGAAACACACACACATGGAGGATAAGTTCATATTTTGGGACTTAGCCATTTTTGCACATGAGGATCTATTTTTAGAGATGGCATGTAGAGCACATAAACGAGGTAGAGACTTACGCGCCACACATTGGCTATTTTTGGAGGATCGGATACAAAGCACTTTGCATGGATGCAGGGCTAAGAATAGGTTTATCACTATCAGTTAACTAAAGGAAGTCTATTATTAGCACACTTGCATGTGGGGCTATGGCTATAAAAAGTGCATAGCTAATAATAACATGTGACCTATTTTGGGATTAGATAAGCGGTGAAGGGAAAGTCCCCACCCTTATAAATATGTAGTGAACTACATAGTAGAGGATATATAATATTATATAATATAAAATAATGAGAGAGAGACAGATATATGGATGTATGTGTGCAAGAATGGACTACTGTATCAGATATCTATGCATGTATGGGCATAAAATTCCATTACTCGTAAGAAGATTCTGTGTAATTGTCATATTTAATATAATGGAGGATATTGGATGAATCTAAGTGTTAGTTCTTGTGTGTATCTGGATCTAGTATGTTCTTTATTTCATCATGGTTAATACTTAATTTTTTCTCCCTTAGATATAGATATGGCATGCTCTATAGAATGATGTATTAATAATGGAACTACATGTATTAAGTCTTTATCATGCTAACATCCTACATCTATCATCTTCTAAAGCTCCATGTAAAGTGGCTAAGTGTATATGCATGACAACCGTAAACGATAATATTGTGAATACTATATAATGAATAACATATAATATTAGTTCAACAAACATGCCATGGTCAAATTACATGTAGACCATTACACGATAGTGAAAAATTCAACGAGATTCATAACGAACATTTTATAATGCCAATCAACCATCATCCACACACAAGTGAAATATAACACACAAACATGGTCCATTTGTCTTGTTACATTTTCCGACTTATATCCATAAGTATAATAAACTACCTATAAAAGGAATAAACCTTCACTCGCAACATCACATTAATAGGGATGTACAATGGTCATGTTATATTGGTCATTTCACAGCTTAGGTTCTCAGCCACCATGCCATGACTCGCCACATCTCTACCTCTGTGGCACCCATTACATCCACCGTCTGTCGATGACTACCCCAAACACAACCTCATCCGCCTGTAATGTCTCATACATACCTATAGCTACATTCCCACCTTCAATGTCGATGACTCCTACCCCATTTCTGAATGTGGTTCTTTCCATTCCAAAATCATTAGCCCCTATTGCCACTAGGATTACCACGAGCCTTCCACTTCCATAAACATACTACCAACAACTCTGCTTTTTCATCTATTATTCATTTCGTACATACCCCCTATTTCATTGCCTTCTTCTCCACCACCTTACATGGCAGCCCCATACATTGGAATGTCACCGGTATATGCCCAAAACCAACCTCCTCACGCTATAGGAGCCATCCAATCATCACAACCCACCAATGACCTAATTAAATTGATGTTGGACAAGATGCAGACATTGGAGGCATCGGTTTCCAGCTCCCGCAACACTCTCACCTACGATGAGATTTTTAACAAGCCTATTCACCCATCCATTCCTATCCGTTCATACCCTGTGCATTTGGAAATGCCGAAATTCAACCACTTCAATAGAAAGGAAGACCCACAATAACATTTGCATTCGTTCAAAAACGGGTGTTATCTGATCACTTATGATTATGCCCTACTTTTGAGAACCTTTCCCATGTCCCTCACTGGACCTGCATTAGATTGGTATAGTGGGTTACCTAAACACTCTATATTTTCATTCAATCAGATAGCCTAAGCTTTCTTGGATCATTTCTCTATCAATATCGCGAAGAAGGTTACCATGACCGATCTATAATCCACACACCAAGACGAGGATGAATCTATCGTGAGATTTTGTCACTTGTTGGTGTAGCCGATCAATCAACTTACCTTCTAACTGACACAAACTAAACTCATTAAGCTCTTCACATGAGCTTACGCCAGACATATCTCCCCGACCTTGTAGGTCAAAACTTTACGAACATTTGATGAGGCATTCAATATGGCACAAAATTTAGAGATTCGGGCCATCGAAGAAGAAAATCTAATTACGAAATAAGAATTTGGCATTCAAGTCAAATGAAACCTCTTCTTCTTCCAAACCACCAACAAATTATTCAAAGGATAAGGTACCGCTAATGCGGTGGTACTCAAGGCTGGCCTAGCTCATCTATTCTATCAGTGCTACACCTCATCTAATCTATCACTCCGTCAAGGATTTTCGATTAGACAAGAGCAACGAAAATATACCCCAATTGGGGAACCTTACTCTTCTATCTTAGAAAATCTTATCAAAGATGGAGCCATCATCCTTCTACCCATAAAACCACACACCGGTTTTGACCTGCTCTCCCCATGCACACATGGTATAAAGAGCATGATTTATGTAACAAGCTTACCAAGTAAAGGGTCATAGTGACGGCAACGCATCACTTTCAAGAATATTGTCCAAGAAATGCTCAAGAAAGGTGAGTTAACTATGGATAATCCCAACACCACCCCAACCATAATCTACAAATCTTCAAAAACCACTTCCCAATCATGCCCCTTCATCCAATCAAACCGGTGAGACATCCACTCATGATACCCATACCCGCGAGGTTCATGCTATATTTAATGAGGTACCTGTCACACTCTCAATTACCTCACATCCCTTCTATAGAGGAAATCCAGCTCCCATTACCTCCTCCACCCATGAGGAGCACCCATCACTTCCTCCACCCACGAGGAGCACCTATCTGTTCCTCCACTTATAGAGGATCTCCCATCATCTCTTCCACCCATCATAGACCTAGTGGAGATATCTTTGCTTCTTAGCAGCATTCTCCATTAGCTACTCAAAATCCAACAGACCTACTCTGACTCTCTTACCCACTAAGCTGAAGCCGGCCAATTCCCCATCTCTCGAGATAGGTTTTATGAGAATTCCTATTAGGTCCTCACCAACTCCACCCACAGACATGCCGTTCTCTCATTTGGATGATCACTTAGAATATGTGGATAGGGCTTTATTATGGGGGTACCTCTTACTTCCTATCTCAACACGTATGCGAGATATCCCTCAATGACACCTCCACTATCTACCAAAACACATTTCCACCAATCAAACCAAATACAACTACCGTTGCATGCAACCCCTTCCATGATACCCATTAGCACTCACACCACACCCTTATCCATAACCCGACCTATACCTAAACCCAAACCCATACCCATAGCATTTACCTCCACTAAACCTATTACCACTTTAGGGGTCACCCTGACCACCAGCCTTACTCATCCACCTATTAAACTAGATTTAGCTACATCCTCCAATGTCAATACCACACCTACTCGACACCCAAACCAAAGAAACAAACTCATCGACCTCATACCCCGACCGCACCAATCACACCCGCACTTGTCCCATCTACCTTAAGACCTCACTTCCTAACATGGTCAAGCATCCTTAACCCATCCATAAACTAATAACACACTAACCCATTCCTTCCTCACAAACCTCTAACCTTCCTAGGCACACAAAACGACTCATACCCACACATGCGGTCTCTTTACCACCAATACCTTCCTTCGGCCTATCACTTCACTACCCACTACACTACGGTCATTATCCCTCACACCCCAAGTATGACCCGTGTCATCTACCTTCATAACACCCTCGTTATCCCCATGGGTAACTCACCCTCTTCCTCCATCTACTTTTCCTTCTAGACCTCATACACCCACATCACCTTTACCCAAGAAGGTGCAACCCAAAAACAAAACCCCACTACCCCACAACAAGGTAGTCAAAAACAACCCCACACCCTCCTACCCATCCATGCAAATGAACCCAATTGATACCTCAAACCACATAGGCATCTAAACCCATAGCTCGACCCATTCCTACACTTCCAAAATAGTTCCTCAACAATCAACCACACCTACACCCAAACCCACATTCACTTCCCATTGTGATCCACTAACGTGGTCCTATGCCAAAATTTTAACCAACCTCCTTGAGACTTTTGTTATCACATTACCGCCACTCCGACCTTACGACCCCCTCAAACCCAAGCCAAAAGGGTTTGATGATACTAAAATTTGTGCATACCATCATGTGCCAGGGCATGATGTGGAGAACTAGGCCTTGAAAACTATCCTTATCCAATTGTGTCCACCAGAAACCAACTTTGATGATGATGAACTTCTTGATGAGGATCTTGCTTCACCAACACCCATTCCCACACTTCCTACTCAACAACCACAACCTCTGCCCTCATAGCTCCTAGAGCCACCCTCAAGATTTGAAATTAACATGGTTCGCATTAGAGAATTGGCCATGCCACCAAACAAATGTCATTACGCCCACCTGACCTCACAAGGTTTTCTCCTCCGGTAGGTTTTTTCCCTTCATGTCATTATACCACTCACCCTATACCTTCTCCATTTTCCAACTTCCCTCAAATCAACATGATACATGTCACTACATGTGCCCAAAAGGGAAAAGACAAGGCAACTGAACCACCAACCAATCCTATACCCAACATACCATCTACGTACCCCAATACCTAAGATAACTATCCGCAACCCCACATACCCCATTTATAATGGTGTCACACATCGCACCATGCTCAAACAACTACACCAATCTCCCTTAAAAATGTCCTTATACGACCTCATCCAAACCTCGAAATCCCATCGTCGAAGCCCTCATGGAGATTTTGAAATCTATTGAGGTTTTACCCAATGACCCTACACTCGTAGCCTTGATTATCACACCTCATCATGTAGCCTCTCTCACCAAATTACCACCTTCATCCTCACCTCACCTTGTCACCAAGTGGCCTCCCTTAGCTTCTCGAGAAGAGATTGTGCCATACCAAAACGATGACCCAAACCCACCCTCTTCATCTCTATCCACATTGATAACATAAGGGTATGCCATGTGATGATTGATGGAGGCACTAGCATTAACATCATTTCATCCCATGCATTTGCTCAAATGTGCATTCTTGAAAATTGCATGCATAAACATCCGGTCATGTTATGCTTCATTCAACGACACTATAAGTTCCACACAGGCACTTGTCATCCTTCACGCTTAGTGGGGACCTCTGACTATTCCTAAATTATTTTATGTTTTGGAGGGGAATTCCAATATAACTTGTTGCTTGGTAGACCCTAGATCCATTTCATGGGTTGCGTTCCTTCCACTTTGCATCGTTGTGTGAAATTTGAACATGAGGGACACACTTATACCATTCCAGCTGACCCATCACCTTTCAAAACATGCAACATGCTTTACTAACCCAATGATGTGCTCATACCTATCAAATTGTCTACCTCCACAACCAATACCACCTCACCTACACCTCCACCTACTAGTATAGCCACTACTTTCACCACACATACCTCCTCTATTCCTACCACTGCTATAACCTCCATGGCTGACCCATTAGCTTCCTAATCCGTTCACCCAGCCTCCGCATCGACCTTCGACACATCATCCATATGAGCTACCCACATACCAACCCATCCCCTTGATCCCTTGGAAGGTGTTTTTCAATGCCTCACTGGGGAGTACCACCTATAAAGTGTCAACACATTCCTTACTCCTATGGGGACTTGATACTACCACTTACACATTTGATACTGAACCACCATCACAACCTCACCCATTTTCCACCGACTTCAATCACTTACCAATCATCATTTTACCCACACCTTCCCCGCACTATGTGCATGGAAGGGTTTTGGTTTTCCTTTTATGAGCAAGGCCGCCATAACATTATTTCATGTACCACCCACAAACATAATGCCCCTAGTGGTATTGGCTTCCCCCAAACCTCCTACCAAACAGCCCGCATTGAACTCATTGAAGATCCTAGCCTTTTTCCACCTTCATCACCATCCTCACCGATGGAGTCGATGGATCCTAAATCTATGCCTCCTAACTTTTTTTTTTCATAAACACCATTTCCTTAGGGCCTTTGACTTATCAATGTGAAGGCGAGGCCCCTTCCACTCTTTCATTCCCGTATCCCGAGATGATCGATGACGACACACCTACCATTAACATCGCTTCAATGTCGACGATGAATCCATACTCACCTACCTTGGTGCGTAAGACTCATATATTCATCGGTCATTACCCTCTCGAGACACAAACCATGTTGAGTTAATCGACTATCAAAATCAACATTCATACTCATTTATGACCCGCACATCCTAAGATCGAGATAATCTTTAGATGCTACCGAAGCAGAAGCCATCACTTCTTTGCTCCAAGATCATAACCACGATTTTGCTTGGTCTTACATAGACATGCCCAATATTGACCCCACCATAGTGGTCCACAATATCGTAACCGCCTCCCGATGCCAAACCTATCAAACAAAAACCTAAGGAAAATGCACCCTCGCATTGCTCTTCTCTCACAAAGAAGAACTTCAACACCTTCTTTCCGTTTCCTTCATCTTACCCATTGATTATCCTTGTTGGATTTCTAACATTGTCCCTATTACTAAAACAACAGGGGAATCCACATTTATATAGACTTCCATGACCTCAACCTTGCCTCCGTCCAAAATATGACTTTCCCTTGCCCGGTATTGATTAATTGGTTGACCTTTACCGCTAGTCACAAGATGCTCTCACTCATGGATGGCTTCTCGTGCTATAACCAAATTTTTATTTCCTTGGAATATCAACACAAGACCATGTTCATTACCCCTAGGGAACCTTTAACTATCGAGTCATGCCTTTTGGCCTTAAAAATGTTGGTGCTACATATCGGCATGTTATGACTTACATCTTCCATGACATCATGCATCGCAATATTGGAAGATTACGTGGATGATCTCTTGGCTACCTAAACATCGTCATCGAGCACCTCGACCTGCCTCGACACCATTTTTGAATGCCTCATTAAATATGCATTTGCCTTCAATACTAAAGAGTGCGTCTTCGCGGTTCTCTCAGAAAACTCCTAGGATTTATTGTTTCCTCCATGGTATAGAAGTTGACCCTACTAAAGTCAAGGCCATTCTCGAAAATGCCTCCGCCCACTAACTTCAAACAACTCGTAGCAGTCAGCAAGGTAAATTACATCCATTTGTGTTTCATTTCACAATTATATGATCGGTGTCAACCATTTCATCATCTCACTTAGGAAGGATGTCTCCTTTAATTGGGATGATGATTGTCAAAAAAGCTTTTGAGGCCCTAAAACAATACCTTCTCCAACCACCCATACTCATTCCACCTAAATATGATCAACCTTTTTCACCTATACATATCAGCTCACTGTCATTCCTTTAGTGATACTTGCCATCACGATGAACAACACTAGGAGCGATGGTTTATTACATAAGCCGTACTCTTTTGGACTATGAAAACCTATATAACCATCTAGAAAATCTTTTCTTAGCCTTAGTTTTCATTGCCACCAAACTCCACCATTACCTACTCAACCACAAAACCTATGTCATGACCAACACCGATCCTTTAAACTTGATGACGCCATCAACTGCGGAAAAATCCATGACTTCCCAAATCTTCACTTTTTCTAAAACCCTCCCACATGTCCCTTTTACCCCACCTATAATGACCTACACTCCCCAAAACCCCTACCCACCCCACCTATCCAATTTACTACCCTTCCCCCTCTTTCTTGCCCGTTATTCCCTCCATACCTGATTTAACTTTTTCCCACCCCTAAAATATACAAAACCACACCAAAACCCAAAACAAACAACTATTACAACTTCCAATCTATCTAATTCACCCTATAGAGTTAGGCGACGTCCTCATGCTATCTCTGTCTCTTGGTGGCACGTCCTCCATCGTGCCGGTGGTCCACCCGATCCCTCTCCACCTTTACCATCCCCAATATCTACCCGTAACCTCCGACCAATCAACTCTCTTACCCCCGATCTCATGGACCCGCCGCTCACTAACCCAACCACCGTCAATCACATTGGCGACTCACCGTCGCTTCTCTTTCTGACACTTTTCTCCCCTTTCTCTCTTTTTGTCATTTCTTCACTTCGCAAATCACAAACGAATAATAAAAACGTGGATTTTTTTTGTTTGTATACAAAACCCAACCTAACCAATGCCGGGGCCTCGACCGACATCGGTCTCGTGCCCTACCTAACCGTCGCCGCTTTCCTATATTGACGTCGCTTATCCATAACCGCCATCGTCACCCTTACTTACAAATTGACCCCACTTTGCCATTTTACCCCACCCTCTACCTTGCTCTTTACCCCATCCACCCTTTTCCCAACCCCTTACCTTACCTTTCATGCCCTCATCATTTACTAGCCTCCATTTGTCCTCCTTTAGGGACTCATTATTTTACACCTACCTCACCTTACCCGCGGCCGTGACCTAGATATTTAGACCTGACCATCGCTAGTGACCTTTGACCTCATGTGTTCACTATACCTTGCGGCATTGTTACCTATGTTGATTGACCTAATGACCTTACCTAGCCTATTGCTATGACTATTTATCCTACCCTACCTTTGGTGTACCGAAACATACCTAAATGTTCCTGCACCTAACCTACGTTGTGTTTCCTGACCATATCCTATACTTGATACCTTGGATTCACTTCAACCTTGTTTGGATAAACCTATCGACCTTAGATGATGTAGAGTTTTCTTGCTCTCTAACCCTAGTGTCTTTGTAATTTATACGTGTGCATGCGTTTGACTATTGGTACCGATACCACTCGACCCATTACCTAGATTGCCCATGTAGACCTTTCTCCCCTTTCCCTATACCCACTTTCCTTTCCTCACATTTACCTTTTATCAAACCACTCACCGCTTCAGCCTATCCTTATCGCCTCTAGTTTGAGGGGGATCACCTTCACCCACACATGGGGCAACCACATCTTATTTTTGTTAGCATCACTTACCAATAAAAGCTAAGCAACAAAAGGGGAAAAATGTAGACACTAAAATTAGGTCACACTCCCCTTTCATCCCTTGACATATAAGCACCCTTTATTACATTTACCTAGCCATGACCCCCTTCACCCTACTAATATTAATTTAATTAAATTAATGCTTTATCCTCACTACATTTATTATTTAAATATCTTATTTAAATAATATCTACACATATAGTTAGCTTAGACACCTCACCAAGCTAACTCAACCTAAGACCTATTCTTAACAAAGTTGCCTTAACTAACTAAGACTTACCCAAACTTGAAAATCAATGCCTACATTCCTCTAACCACATTCCCGCATGCTCACAAGAGGCTCCGAGTCTAATCGTGGGATAATGACAAGAGATCCAAGGAAATCGGTGGATCTCCCTAGTTTAGTAAATCTAGGACATCCCGCCTCGACCGACGCTCTGCACCCTTAACCGTCGCCGGCTAAGACGGACCGTCCGGCCACCCCTTTTAACCCAAAACAACCTTATTCTCAAGGTTAGAACTTGAACTTGGAAGTTGAAGTAAAGGAGCTTGACGAGCAAGAACATCTCTCAGAGAGATAACACATCTTTAGAGAGCCAATTCCAAATGAAAACTCACATCCAAGGAAGGAGATTGAGCATCTTCTCCTACACACCATCGTAGCCACAGATCTAATCTATCCAAGAAAAGAGGCTCTCTTCTCTTCCCTCCCCTTATTTTTCTCTCTCCTCACATTCTAATTCTTCATTGGAATGTCAATTTTTCATAACGCCTTATGTTTGTAATTAAAAAGTAACATTCAGATTTGTAATGTAATAAGTCACCTTTGTTTTATAAAAAGGGACTTAATATTTCCTAGGAATGTGAAAATTTTTAAGTTGTGTAAAGGCATATGAAAAGTCATTGGGGGGTAGGTGAAGAGTCACCTCTCTTTCTATAAATTGTAAAGGCCTTCTCTTTTCAAAGGGATGGTCATTTTGTGAGTTCATGAGAGAGTGATCCTTGTGAAGAAACAAGAGATAGAAAATTCTTCTACTTCCCACTTTTGCATTCTTCCATTCTTGTCATGTACAATTTCTGCTCAAGCAATCAATACAAGGAGTTTATAGCCTTATTTGATTGGGGATTTAATGATGCTTCATGGTCATAAATCCTAACTGGTATTTTTTCCATTTATAGGGTTATTTTATTCTATTTTAGAAGATGGATGAAATTATCCCAAAGATTCACCACCTAAATATATACCTGATGCAAACCATGAAACTATATCATCTTTTAATCATAAAATAGTTGTGGTAACCATTGTTGGTGAAAAAATCCCTTAAACTGCTCCTATGTTATGATAGCTACATAAATGTTGATCTCCATATTCTTATTGTCTCACCATGATGAAGATTCTCTAGATAATGGTAAGCTCCCAAAATGCCTTTGTTTCCAAAGAGAAAGCCCTTGTCTCAAAGTACTTATCCATCTCACCGAGCTAAGACTCAAAGACCATCTCCTAGAGTGGTTCCATCAAATTTAGGAGGACTAATCCTCTTTATATCCCTTGAAAGCTCTACATCCATCCGAGCCTTCTTGGATTCTAACCTTTCTTCTTCCTCTTCTTCTTCATTCTCAAAACCCTCTTAGTCCTCACCACCTTCACTTTCCTCCTCAGGTTCTCCTTAGACCTTTTGATCTAAGGTGGTGATGCAATCAATTTTCTCATAGAGGGTAGCCAATATTTGATCTAATTTATCTTGTTGGTCTCTAGTATCACTAATGGATCCTAGATAAACAATTGTTCTTGTGTGAGCCATTACACCTATTGGCATTAAGAGATCTATTAACATAGTGAACTTTCTCGGGTCCGAGTGTAGAGACCTAGTTAAAGGTCAATCGATACCAAATTGTAACGACCCTTCATTAACACAAGATAAAAGTGTATTTTTTTAAATTTTAAATCTGATTAGGTAACTTAGAAATAACCATGCATATAATTAAATATTACACCAATACCTCTAAATAATTTGAGGTTCAAAACATCCTTTCATTACCATATTTCTAAATGTCAAACAAGAGTTTATCAATGTCATTTAAACTTTATACATTGCTTCCCACAATTTTTCGTACAAAATTTTGATCAAAAATCATTTCATAATACAATGATTAATATCATATTTAATTCATATTCTATATTAAATACATGAGACCATAAGCATGTCCATAGCCAAGTACAATAACGTAACTATATGTCTTAGTAAAAATAATATACTAGTTATTTAAAGAAGTTCTGTGTACATGTATATCTATTTTGTGCACTTATTTAGAGGAGAGCATCATTGAATTGTTGTTCCTCCAACTAGAAAACCTTTCGGTTCCCTATACACCTCTCACAAGTGAGAGTGGCATGACACTTCGAGAGGAAGGAAAATAGAGATATTCAACTATAAAAAATAATAGTAATTGAGAACCATGTGTAATATACCCAAATTCTTAAAATATAACCCATCATAAGATCACGACAACCAATACCATCATATGATTCATGACTAGTAAAGAATAAGGATAAGTGAACTAACAATGCATATAGCTAGATATATTACTTTGGCCAAAGTTTTCTAGCTATGCTAATGCAAGCTAATCTTATAGTTTGCACAAACAAATAAGATTTTTCATCCTTCACAACACAACTATCTCATACACCACTTCCATAATCAGAAATCCTCATCAAGAGGCAATCCATTCCAACATTTAAAGCAATGTTTTGATTTCATAATCAAAGAGGAAAAATAACCATCTATTCTAATTTTAAATCCATGTTTCCATATTTTATAATCATAAAGAAAACAACCCCATGAGCGTATGTATGTATGCTCATGTGGATTCCATAATGTCGTACTGACATGCATTCATAGGCTTATGGTATGATAATAACATAACTAGTTTAACATTAAGTAAAAAAGCTCCATTCTCGCACATTTACCGATGACAACCATCACTTATATATTATTTTCTAAAAATCCTTCATATGTGGTTTCATATTTCACTAAAGTTCTAATGCCTTTAATGTGATTTAAGAAGGAGAAGACTTATGTTATCACACTTGTGGCTTCACCACAAATGTGATAACATAAGCTACATCAGAACTACGATCATATCATATTTGAGACATAATGATAACTACATCCTCATGCCCAATAAAAAATGATAATAAACATAATATCACAAATCAATTACCACAAGGTAAAATTCCTTTATAATCAAGAAGTTGTATTCATACACCAAGACATCGACATAACCGATTATTTTACATAGTCATTCTTTTTGTATCTTTCTAATATGAGTTTAGTTTTTAATCAAAATAAAAGTTTTCACAGACTCCAAAATAGGTGAAACTCGACTCCAATAAAGAATGTTATAAATATACAAATATGCATACTTAGAAATGGGTACAAATTAAACAATAAAATGACCTCTAAAAATGTATCACAGTCCTACATGTACAACAAATCATGCAGACCCAAAAATGGGTGAAAATCGAGCCAATAAAGAATGTATCAATTTTTATATAAATAAACAAATATACAGATCTAAAATTGGGTTCCCAAATCGACTCTAGAGAAAACATATTCTCGCATAAATATACAAGATCATGTAGACCTAGAAATGGGTATATATAAATAATTGACTTTATTTAAAACATTTCACAGTCATATTTTTCACAAAAAGTACATACCCAAATGGGTACATAAAAATCGACCTCCATAAAGGCATTTCACACTAGATAATTTACAAAATGTGTAGGCCTAGAAATGGGTTTTTATTTCAAAAAGAAATTCCATTTTAACAACTATCCTTAAAAACGCAAACCCGGATGGGTATAAAATTTCAACAAATAATTCCATGTTAAAAACAATTTTTTCCTTCAAAATGTAGACCCAACAAATGGGTGTTTAACATATATATTTATTTCCAAAATACAAACCAAAATGGGTGAAATTTCAACCTCTTACAATTTATTTTTCATAACCTAATAAATACCAAAAATGAAGACCCAAAAATGGGTACTAAACAAACTCTCAAAACATTTTTACAATTAATGAAATACCAAATAAAAATTCCTAGAAAATGGGTTTTTAAACCATATATTTATATTAAAAATGAAGACTCAAAATGGGTGTAAAACCATGTATTTGTTTTCTAAAACGTAGACCTAGAAATGGGTATGAATCAAACTCATGCAAAAATGTTTTCACAAATCCAAATACAACTAGATAACTAGTCATAGAAATGTGTTTTCAACCATATATTTATTTTCACAAGAAAATAAAATAAAAGAAAAAAACCATGTTTGATAAAAATGCAATCAACTTGATCTTCGTCCAAAATTTCCAATGCTTGTTGAGCAGAGAATACTTGACAAAAGGCACACAAGAGGTCCGCATGGGAAAATAGGGCATGTTCAAAGGCGTGAATGGATAAGGGAAACACATGCGTGGAGGATAAGTTCATATTTCGGGACTTAGCCATTTTTGCACATGAGGATCTATTTTTAGAGATGGCATGTAGAGCACATAAACAAGGCAGAGACTTACGCGCCACACATTGGCTATTTTTGGAGGATCAACTACAAAGAAATTTACATGAATGTGGGCTAAGAATAGGTTTATCACTATCAGTTAACTAAAGGAAGTCTATTATTAGCACACTTGCATGTGGGCTATGGTGTAAAAGTGTGTAGCTAATAATAAGCATGTAACCTATTTTGGGATTAGATAAACGGTGAACTATAAGTACCCACTCGGGTAAATATGTAGTGAACTACGCAGTAGAGGATATATAATATAATATAAAAGAACGAGAGAGAGACAAATATATGGATGTATATGTGCAAGACTGGACTACTGATCGATCTATGCGCGTATGGGCATAGAATGCCATTACTGTAAGAAGCTTCTGTGTAATTGTCATATTTAATATAATGGAGGATATTGGTTGAATCTAAGTGTTAGTTCTGTGTGTATTTGGATCTAGTATGTTCTTGATTTCATCATGGTTAATACTTAATTCTGTTCTCCCTTAGATATAGATTTGGCATGCTCTGTAGAATGATGTATTAATAATGGAACTACATGTATTAAGTCTTCATCATGCTAACATCCTGCAACAACAACCCTAAAGAGGGACTTGGTACCTTTGCACACTTTAGGTGAGTGCTCAGTCTAGGCTAAGTGATGTGCTAGCGTGCCTGGGGTCTTACTTTGGGCTTGTATTGCTGAATTCTAGGCTGCATCATTAGTTCCATTGCCAGACCTCTTTTTTTCAATTATTTTCAAGATGGTTTGCGATGAATACATATCAGGTTGACCTTAGAAAGTGTCAAGAGTGGAAACATGATCTAGAAGATGAATACGCATGTGCAGCTTTAACACTTGATCTAGATTAATACACGCGTGTGGGTGGAACATAACTTGTATGATAGTTTATAAGAGAGCTTCTTCACTATCTTTCCAAAAGAATCGTACAAGTGGCTAATTGCGTATGCATCTAAGCGGAATTGGAGGTATTGCGCACTTGTTTGGACACAGAAGATTTTTAGGCCCTTTATTATGTTGATCTCGATTTGGACTCGAGCCGTGGATATGTGGTTCTATGGTGTTTTGAATCATTATATTTTGGAGTACTCAATTTCCACTTATTCATGTCCGTAAGTAGTTGAATTCCAGCTTTTATGATATCCAAGAGGAACTTACCCGTAAGACATTCCATTGGCAATCAAGATCTTGATGGTCTAAACCCACCACGCATGGGGGTAGGAGCGGTTTGGTGAACGATGGTACGAACTAGTCGTAGAAAGTCGAGAGAGGAAAGGAGGATTTAGTATAATGAGGCACACGAGAGGGAGATCAAGAAACAATGGGAGGTTATAGAACAAATGGCGTTGTGGAGAAAGATAGTTCGGGAAGGAGTTAAAGTTCATGCAGAAGACGTGGAACCCGAGTCTCAGGAACTCACCCATTTGGTAAAACATGATAGGGAACTCTTCTTGGCCTCACGTAGAAGCACACCCCAGGTAGAGACAACCTAGGCCACGAGTGTGCATTTGAATCCACCTGGCAAACTTACCCTTGCACTTGGTTTTCTAGCATCTAGTATAACAAGTAGTCAACAAGCTAATTCAAGCAGTGGAAGAGTAGGAGAAAGTTTTATGAGGGGCACGAATACACGGCAAAGGCAAAAACGACTTTGTTGTTATATGGGAGTAATTTTTAGGTGTATCATTAGTGTAGAATACAAGCACGCTGATTTTTGGACTAACTTATGGGAGTGGTAATGATTCATAGACCATCGAGGTACAATTTAGTTCTACTATTGGAACATAGGGAAGTACATCTTCTGGTCCAACCCCAAATACGGTTCGAGATCAAGAGGCATAGGTAGCTGTAGTTTAGGTAGATCTCGATGGTTTTGGAGGCGGGGAAATGTAGGAGGTTCTAGATTAGGTGGGTAAGGTCCGTACTAACCCTAGAATATTTACATGGAGATATCTCTTCATCTTCTAGAGTATAGGGGCATAGAAGATACTGCAACATGTACATATGTGTGAAATACTGTGACATGTAAAAGGAATCATGGATTTTGAGCATAGAGAAAGACAATTTGATACTATGTTACATGGGCACACACACAATTGGTATAGAAAATTTGACCCCGATCGTACTATTGTAGACTATTAAGCTTTAAAATATGCATTCCTTAAAGAGTTTCACATCCCTGAGTTTGAGCATAAGAGTATAAGTGCACTCAAGGATATTAAGCAAGGCACTACTGAAAGTGTTAGAGAGTATGATGCCCATTTTAAAACACTGTTATCTAAGCTTTCTTATGATATACACACAAGCCATCATGCATAGTAATTCGTTGGGGGTCTAATTACCCTTTCGTAGGGCATTATCATATAAGACATACACCGATCTACGTGGAAGGGCAGGAAGATTTACCATCTTTGCTATGGGTGCACAAGTTTTATTCCACTTTACATACATGGTGTGTGCGCGTGCTTGGTATGTATATGTAGAAATCCATCGAGAGACTAGAAATTGGAAGGATTTAATTGTAGGAATGGCCCAAACATTTGAATTCTTCTCTACAAAGCCTCCGGTGGAAGAAACATTGAAAGTTATAAAGCGCTTAACTATGGGAGATAGTGCCAAGGATGAAGAAATCCTTTAGGAGTTATTAGATAAAGAAGACTCAGGAGCGCGTCTTGATGAAGAACCAGAGGCCGATGTAACATTACTTCAACACGCTTGCCTTGAGAAAGAAAAAGGAAAAATGGTCTACTTAGTGGATGATGAAGAAGTAGAAAATCTAGATGTAAATCATTCAACAAGTAGGCATGAGGTGTTGGATAGTGCAGATACGGCCACATGCACCTATCATGAACCTATGAAGACAAAGAAGGTGAATATTGGAACAAATACTGAGCCTAAGGAAGCCATAATTGGAGACTATTGGTCAGACTCTGAAGTGGCAAAAATCATAGAGTTACTTAAGGGATTATCAGGACTTATTCCCTAGGGGTACCATGAACTTAAAGGCATGCATGAATCATTAGGGGAGATGAAGATAAAGCTTAAAGAGGGTGCACACCCAGTTAGAAAGAGACCCTACAGGATGAACCCCAACTTACGCAAAAAGGTCAAAGAAGAGATTGACAAAATGTTGAAGTCTGGAATAATCAAGCCCCTTGATGAGTCGAATGGGTTAGTCCAATGGTGATCAGTATCAAGAAGGATGGACGGATTAAGATTTGCATGGACTACAGAGAGTTGAATGTTGCATGTGTAATAGACCCATTTTCTATGCCATTAACTAAGGAAATACTTTGGAAGGCATGACAGGGCACAAAATCTATTAGTTTATAGATGGGTTTTCTACGGGTATCATAAGGTTAGGATTGCCCAGAGGATCGTGAAAAGACTACGTTTATAGGTCTATTTAGATGATTGGATGGTGTATGGATTAGTTAAGGATCATTATGAAAATCATGCTTAGTTTTTGAAATATGTAGATAGTTGAGTATCTCCTTAAACATCAAGAAGTGCATATTTGCTACACTGTTTGGGCTACTTTTAGGACCATAATTTGCAAGGAAGGTTTTTTGGTTGATCTAGCCAAGGTCGCAGTCATTATAGGCCTAAGGGATCCTATTATTCGAGTGAGGTGTGCAGAGTTTTGGGTCATACAAGTATTACAAGATGTTTATCAAAGGATATACCAAAATTGCTACACCATTGGAAGAGTTACTAAAAGGGAAAGGTACATTCTACCGGGAGAACCACAAAGAGCGCTCATTTGAGACGTTAAAGGAGAAACTTACTACCGCACCTATTCTACATTTTCCTTCATGGGACTAATAATTTCATGTACATGTTTATGCATCCGCAGTACAACCATTGGTGTGGTGTTCTCATACAAATCAGGTCGGGATGAGGTATTACATCATTTTGTATTTGAAACATGAGCACAATGAAATTATGGAAGAGGCTCATGGTGGTATTACAAGTGGCCACTATGCTTTGGTGATGCCATTTTGCATAAAATTCTACTTGTTCGATTATGGTGGGAGATCATGTATAAGGATTGTAAGGAATTTCGTAAGGCTTGTGATCATTGTCAACACCTTGGAAAACCAGGTCAATGAGATGAAATTCCTCTAAGACCCATTGTTAGTGTAGAACCATTTGAAAAATGGGCTATAGATTTTATGGGTCCTATTTCACCAGCTACGCGTAGAACTGGATTGCACTACATCAAAACTTACATAGATTATCTCGACAAGGTGGGCGACACATTACCTACAAAGGATTGTACAACAGCCACAACATCCGGTTTATATGGGAAAATATTATTACAAGGTATGGATGTCCTTTAAGTTTGACCAGTGATAGGGGCACACATTTTCTTAATGAGATAGTCATAATTTTATTGGATGAATTCATGATTGCACACCATAATACTACACCCTATCATCCTTAGGAAAATGGGACTGTTGAGGATTTCAAAATTTTTTTGGGCCACACATTGAAAAAAATCTATGATGTTGGATGAACGGATTGGGATGATAAAGTATCTATAGTACTTTAGGCATATTGGATAACATATAAAAGGTTAAACAAAGCCACACCATTTCAGTTAGTGTTTGGCATGGAAGCCATTCTTCCTATGGAATTTATGTTACATTCTTTGGGTATTGCGCCTGCACTGGAGGTCTTCTTTGATGAGAAAACATTATAATAATGAATTGAATAGTTAATCAAGTTAGATGAATGATGATCCATAACATGTTGGAGTCAAAAACAAGAGAAGGCCAGGCAAAAAGCATGGCATGACAGGAACATCAAGGATAAAATTTTGAGATAGGACAAATGGTGCTCCTTTATGATTCTAAGTTTTTGCGCCATCCAGAAAACTCAAGGTACATTGGTTGGGACCGTATGTTATCACTTACATACTCGAATTAGGAACTTGTCAGTTAGAGGCACTTGATGGAATACGGTTACTCAATTACTTCAACGGGAGTAGGCTGAAGCCCTACTATAAATAAGTCTTCTTTGTGTTTGTAATAAGGAAGTGTTGCCATTTAGATTAGGTTTTCAATTCTACATTCCCTTAATGTGTTTCCTTCTTTGTTGTTATGCTTTGTTAATTTAGTTGGTGTGTTGTGTAATAAGCGTGTTTACGCGCCAGAAGCTAATTACTATTTGAAGAATTTTTATGCGTAGAGGACTACACATACTTTTAGTGTGGGGTGGTTGTTGATATCTAGGTACAAGATTGTTGGAATTGAACGATGAAAGGAATAAGTCTACTACAGGTGCTATTCAAGTCAAAGGATTGCTTCTAAAAAGTGACCAAAGATGGAGATGAATGAAGGGACAATATAACGCGAGGTAAGCGATGCCATAACAACTACCAGTGGGAAGGTGCAAGGATGACAGGTACTCAGTGCAAAGAAGCACGCTGAAGAGAAGTCTCAGTGACCAAAGGGTAGGAAGGTGCATTAGAAGGTTATAACTGGGGCATAAAGATGTAAAACGTGGAATGAACAAAGTTGGTCAATGAATGAGAGGACATTGGGTACGTGAAGGAGCAATAAATGCATCAAAAATTTAAAAATCTATATAAGGATGGGATACGAGTTCATTCTTACCGCTGCGATTAAGATATTTTGAAATGAACTAAGTGTGAAGGGCCGAGAAATCATGTTGAGGTGTGAAGAGTGTGAAACCAGACATGGAAAGGAGGTTTGTACAAAGGAGAAGCTTGTGTTCCCACAAGAGAAGGGTTTAAGCAAAGCATACATGTTATAAACGAGATAGGGCACATGATTTCCACCAGGGCACATAGATTTGAGTTACACATTGCATAAGTCAAAAGATGAGTATTTTTATAGGATTGCAGGGTATCAATGGCACCAAAGAAGGCAACTGTAGAAGGAGTTAAGGGAAAGAAGAAAGTGGTCGTGGAGGAAGAAGAAATGACCCCTGAGAGAAATTTTTCAGAGATGCAATATCCAGAGGGGGTTATAGTAGGCCAGGAATGGGATTCCCACATTCGAGAAGCAAGATAAGTGAGTACAACCATCGTACCATAGAAAACAAGGAGATGGATGCACTGTTGAACACAAAGACAAATCATCGCACAATGGAGGACATGTCGGTTTATGACGATGCTGGGGAGAAGTTATTGAAGAAGATTGAGTATATTAGTTATACGAACTCCCCTACTTCATAAAATATGAGCCCTTGTACCAATGGATCATGAGAAAAGTACATGAGGATTTCTTCTACTTTGCAGGACATAGATTTAGGATTTCATCCACGCTGATATCCATAGTGACAAGGTCGAAGGCTATAGGTCAAGACCTCAAGGGGGACTTAACAAACAAGGCCACAATGTTGGAGACTAGGAGGGAGTTGGGGTACACCAACGGTTTGTATGGCATGGACATAGAATAGAATGAAAAAGTACCTAGTTATGTAGGTAGCTGTACACCTTGTGACAAAATTAAATGACCAAGAGAGGTGGTCACAAGTGAATACCATGTGGCTGCACATTGCTAGAAGGATGTCTGAAGGAGTGGTCTATAACATTTTAGGTTACATTACGTAGAAACTATCATCGAAGAAGCACGTTCAAGAGGAAAGATCAATTTTGGGGCTGTTCTATTGTCTCTGGTATTCATGGAGATTGGGGTGCCCGATGGACCAAAGGAGAAGATCTGGGAGTATCCCATGGAGAACAAGTCACCTGCAGAATGATTCAACAAGTACTTGTGTGAAGGATCGATGACCGAACTAGTCAAGTAGAGGGCTGAGAAGTGGTATGATAGGCTCCGCGACGTTCAAAGAATAGTGGCACATACCAAAGGATTTACCATCAATGGTGGGTAAGGTAGTTCAGTTTTGCGATGTATACCAACATTTTTACATCGCACAATTTGCAATGAAGGATGGGGCTTGGAGCCCATGGTACAAACTACCATATGCCTTCATAGCGAGGTATTTTTAGGAATCGGTTCATAAGTTCTCAGATGCGTGCCAACTAATATTCAATGCAAACAAGGTAGACTGCGGGACTACCACACACTAAGGAAGAAGTATGTATATCCAAGTCGTAATGCATATATTGAAAGGATCATGTCAGATGTGTTAAGCATAAATCTAATAAGTTTGGATATTGGAGACATTGGAGCAGCACTTATGTACCTCCAACTGAAGCCCAAGTTGGAAAAAAAAAGTATGTGGAAGATGAGTTCGTGCTCCTAGGGCCGCCGAAGGGTAAGCATACCATGGAGAACATTCCAGTGCCTAAGCCCACATAGACAATCAAAGTAGAGGATAAGGAGGATGAGTGCAAGGATAGTGGTGGTTTGGAGCACAGGAGGAGGCAACCATCAGATAAAATAGAATTAGAGCACGTGACTACACCAACTCATGGGTAGGAAGAAGAAGAGGATCCAGAAGCAGTTCAAGGAGAGCACCACTTTAAAAGAGTATTCAGCAAACAAGGACTCAAGGTGCTACTCCATAATCAGTGCGTAAGTCACCTCGACTATCTCCATAGAAGGAGAGAACTAAGAAAATAAGAAGGAAGTTGAATTTGGGGAAGAGGTGGAGGAATATGAGGAAAGTGCACTAGGGTCTCCTACACAACTTGAATATGAGGAGGAACCATAGAGCAGGGAGGAGCCACAAGAGGAATCAAAGGATGAAGGAAGGAAGGATAGAGAGGAAGGAGAAAAGGAGACAACGGAAGCAACATATGAGATTTCTCGGGGTATGTTAGAACAAACTCCAAATCTTGAAGCTCTAGTTCCTAAGGGGCCTAGAACAAAGAGAATGAGTGGAGAACATATTTCACCAATTATGGGTTATGCTGAAGACATAGGTAAAATTGTTTGCACTCATTTCTAGAGCACTGTGACACCAAAGGAGTTATATGATTGGGAGTTGATGGATGAATATATGGCAACCACACACAAGGAAGCAACTTTTATGGTCGATGTACACAATTATGGATGAACTAAAATTCGATGTGTGTGAGGAGTCATGCATGTCGAGGAGGTTGAAAAATACTCCCCAAGCTAGACACATAACAATAAAGCCTCTGTTATGTCCGACGAGCAAGTAAGTAATGCATTGGTAAAGGTCTCCATAGAGTGGCTTGCAGAACATGGATAAGGCCACAACCATCGTGGCGCTGCGAGGGGAAATAAAATGAAGAATGTAAAAATAATGCTCCCGATCTAGGAAAAGGACTTGGAACAGAAGAGGAACCATGCCTTTGTCAGCATGGTAGAGACTATTGGGGACCATGTATTGAAAGCGCTACCCCATCTAGCATCAAAGGTACTAGAGCAATTTCCTTCAACAATGCACTATGTCAAGACTTTGGTGGATTTGGTACTTGAAGATGAAACCATGCAAATGCCAACACCAAAGAATCCTGAGAAAGAGGCAGAAAGGGCAAGGGCTGCAGTGAAGAGAAATATTTCATCTTATGAATGACTCCTACAAGCACCTCAGCAGAAGAACTAAAGAAGGTAGACCAAGCCTTGAACATCTGTACAACTCCTAGAGGTGCTCATTAAAATAAAAACCCTAGAGGACAATGAGGTCTAGAAAGTGATGAAGGATGACACATTGGGCCGCGTAGAAAGATTAGCACAAGTTAAATCAAGCACGAGGCCTTGCAAGAGTAAAAAAGAACCACACAAGAATCAGCTAGAGGAGCTTGGGAAACTCATCACATAGAAGATGGATTTGCTAGAGGGAAGGATGAATGTAATGTCCAACATTGTGTTGGTCTTGCAGAATGAGAAGGGAGAGATTACACAAGATGAACTGGAGTCCATTGTTGTGGACATTCCAGAAAAAGTAGAGGAAGCACTTGTTGAGTGATAGACCTTGGAGGCTGAAATAAAGGAGGAATATCCCGAATTAATTTTTTAGGTTGAAGTGGATGAAGCTGCAGAGTAACATCATTCTTTTATGCATATAGATTCATTCTTATTCTTTCCATTTAGATTCTTTAATTCATTTTTGAGACAACCATTTCGGGGCAGCAATACAATTAGTGTGGGGTAATGTTGAGCAGAGAATACTTAACAAAAGGAACACAAGAGGTCCGCATGGGAAAATAGGGCATGTTCAAAGGCACAAATGGATAAGGGAAACACACGCATGGAGGATAAGTTCATATTTCAGGGACTTAGCCATTTTTGCACATGAGGATCTATTTTTAGAGATGGCATGCAGAGCACATAAACGAGGTAGAGACTTGCATGCCACACATTGGCTATTTTTGGAGGATCGGCTACAAAGAACTTTGCATGGATGCAGGCTAAGAATAGGTTTATCACTATCAGTTAACTAAAGGAAGTCTATTATTAGCACACTTGGTCATGTGGGCTATGGCTATAAAAAGTGCATAGCTAATAATAACATGCGACCTATTTTGGGATTAGATAAGTGATGAATGGAAAGTCCCCACTCTTATAAATATGTAGTGAACTACATAGTAGAGGAAATATAATATAATATAATATAAAAAATGATAGAGAGATAGATATATGGATGTATGTGTGCAAAACTGGACTATCAGATCATATACGTAGCGTATGGGCATAGAATGCCATTACTATAAGAATATTATGTGTAATTTTCATATTTAATATAATGGAGGATATTGGCTGAATCTAAGTGTATGTTCTATGTGTATCTGGATCTAGTATGTTCTTGATTTCATCATGGTTAATACTTAATTTTGTTCTCCCTTAGATATAGATATGGCATGCTCTATAGAATGATGTATTAATAATGGAATTACATGTATTAAGTCTTCATCATGCTAACATCCTACAACAACAACCCTAAAGAGGGACTTGGTACCTTTGTGTGCTTCGAGTGTCTCGCTCGCTTTAGGATGAGTGATGTGCCAAAGACGTCTGGGTCTTATTGGGCATGTATTGCTGAATATGAGGCTGCATGGATGCTCCACCCTCCAAGTCCAAGAAAAAACATTAATGCCAAAATAAAACCAAAACCAAAATTAAATGGTCTACTTCCAACCGTCCCTCCATTTTATCCTGCAAATCCTGGTTTGATTTTTTTCTTCCCCATTTTCCCGCTAAAAAAAAAAACATGCCCGCATAAAAGTCCATATTACTCACAATCAAAAATCAAAACAACTTCTCTTTAACTCTCCACTTACAACTCATTATTCCAATTAACATACCCAATGATTATTGACACATATACTATTTAAAACAATTAAAATTTAAAAACAACACTTATCTCCCACCTTACTATCTATCATCTTCTAAAGCTCCATGCAAAGTGGTAAAGTCTATATGCATGACAACCGTAAACGACAATATTGTGAATACTATATACCGAATAATATATTATATTATTTCAACAAACATGCCATGGTCAACTTATATGTAGACCATTCCACGATAACGAAAAATTCAATGAGATTCATAACGAATATTTTATAATGCCAATCAACCATCATCCACACACAAGTGAAATATAACACACAAACATGGTCCATTTGACTTACATTTTCCGACTTATATCCATAAGTCTAATAAACTACCTATAAAAGGAATAAACCTTCACTCGCAACATCGCATTAATAGTGATGTATGATGGTCATGTTATAATGGTGGTGTTTAACCATGTTAGCCTAATCATCTCATCTACTATCGATATCAACCAAATAAATGCGAGCATAAAGCAAAACATAAAGAAGTCACACATCACACAAGTAAACTAAATGATACTTGATCCCATGGCACGTGTTGATTCTAATATCAGCTTCACTATTTTAAGTTTAACATCTTGATCTAACAACCTCTCTTTGATGATTCCCTCCCTCACCATTTCAACAAGGGTGTACCTACTCCTACATCCACCTCATGTCACCATGCTAATTTCCACATTTGAAATGATCATAAAAAATAATGATCAAAATTAAGGATTTTATTTTAATAATCATGATTAGACATGTATTGATTTTTAAAATCCAAATAGGAGGCATATGACACCATGTTCCCACACTTCATTAGATTTTTGCCTTGTTTTGCACCTTGAAAGACCCAAAAACACATGCCATGTTTACAAACTTGTCGAACACCTTTACAAAACTGAAATAGGTTTTTCAAAATTTTACCTTGCTCAACACCTTCGTAAACTTGAAAAACTACGTTAGAGTTTAGGCCTTGTTGAACACCTCCCTAATTAAGCAAAATGTGAATTTATATGCCTAATTTGATTGTTATTGCAACAGTAAATACATAAATAATTAAGTACATAAAATTAACCCAATCAAACTAAGAAATATAGTGTGAAACCCTAATTACAAAAGGGCGTAAGAAGATCCTTTTTGATTTGTAGTGAAATCTAAACTGTGACAAAGTATTGACCCGATGAAATGAAATCTAGAGGTGTCACACAAGAATCTGAAAAATGTAGATCTAGAGGAGCATGCTAGACTGGGATGCCTGGAGAGGGTGTAGACACTAAAATTAGGTCACACTCCCCTTTCGTCCCTCGACATATAAGAACACTTTATTACATTTACCTAGCCTTGACCCCTTCACCCTACTAATATTAATTTAATTAAATTAATGCTTTATCCTCACTACATTTATTATTTGAATATCTCGATTTAAATATCTACGCATATAGTTCACTTAAACACCTCACCAAGCTAACTCAACCTAAGACTTATTCTTAGCAAGTTCCCATAACTATTTAAGACGTACCCAAACCCAAAAAATCGATGCCTACATTCCCTCTAACCACATTCTTGAATGCTCACAAGAGGCTCCAAGTCTAAGCCACGGGATAACGACAAGAGATCTAAGGAAATCAAGAGGATCTCCCTAGTTTAGTAAACATAGGAAATTCCACCTTGACCGACATTGGTTACCCCTAACGTCGCTGGTTAAGATGGACCATCGTCGGTTACCCCTTTTAACCCAAAACAACCTTATTCTCAAGGTTGGAACTTGGAACTTGGAACTTGGAAGCAAAGGAGGTTGACGAGCAAGAACACATCTCAGAGAGATAACGCATCTTCAGAGAGCCAATTCCAGCGAAAACTCACATCCAAGGAAGGAGATTGAGCATCTTCTCCTACACAGCCATCCCAACCATGATCTGATCTATCCAAGCAAAGAGGAGTGTGCATACAACCCATGTAGAAGATTTTATTCAGTTGGTGATCACTTGCAGCCTTTAAACCCATCATCAGCACCTCCATCCTTCACACACAGACCTTTAGGAATGAAATCCAAGTAAGTATAATGTCATACTTCTCTGGTTTATTTCATTTCATCATTATTTTATCACCCATTGTTTATCTTGCTCCCTATTGACCTTCTCCAACATTTTCACCTCTATAGACCCATTAAAACCTCACAAAATCCTACTCCAGTCACCCAATACCTCATCTCGACCAACCAAAATCCTTTGTGCAATCACAAAGGAGACCAAAACCCTATTTTGTGACATTTCCAGATCTCACAGTAACTGGCACTGGTTATACCTAACTATCGTCAGTCACCCCTGACCGACACCAGTCTCTGTGTTTGCCCACACAGCCTTAAACAAAGACCTACCCACCTAATTTTACCTCACCCTCATTCACCTGTGACCGACCTAAGACCTTTATCAGACCTGCAGAGACCCAAAACCAATCATTTGACCTTTGGATTCTATTCTAGCTTAGCATGTTAGATTAGATCTATTTTCTTATTATGTTTTAAGTGAGATACCTAAATCATTTCAAAATAACAATAGGATTTAATTTGTTTACAACATTAATTTGTTTAAAATAGTGGACTGAAAGCCATCTAGGAAGTATCATACTTCCTGATCTAGCTTACGCTAGGCAGCCTTCCTTTGCATATTGTTTAATTTCTTCTGGTGGTCTTGTTTTCATTATAGGTAGTTCCTCCTAGCCAAAAGGAAGCTCTCACGATCAGTTGTGGATTCAGAAGTCATATGCGCACAACAACCCATCAACCGACATTTGAACATAGGTATTCCTCTTATGCCCGTTACCCTATCTGTTTCGTCAACACTTCAAAGAAACAATCTAAGAAAAAGGTGAAACATTTTGGCACGCCCAGTGGGACCCATCCAGGGTTCCTTGCATTTCATTCATTCCTAGGAAAAAATTGTGTTTTTTTTTCCCTTCTAAAAAGTGTACACACTAATTTTCTTCTTTGGTAATCCACCTCTCCTTTCTATTTTATCTAAAGGAAACTCTTCTTTTGGTGTAATTAAAAAGAACCATTTCTTCATGTTTTCTCCATTGTAGTGAATGAGCATCCCTCTTGCTCTTCATCTTATTGTGTCCTCCAATTTCACATTTTCGATTTGGGTTTTAAAATCATTGCATTTCATTCTGATTTTCTGCATTAGCTAACATTAATTGAGGGCAACCTATACGCTGGAAGTCATTACCAGATGATGGTTGACAATCGAATCATAGAAAAGCACTTCTATTCTTTTCTCTTTCTCTGTGTCTTACCAAACCTCACAAAAATTCAAAATAAATACATTCTTGAACAACATCTTACTTGGAAGAAGCTGTAGGTGATCACACGATCACGACATAGTGGGCACCCAACTCACTACTTGTCAAGTCATACTTCGAGTGAAGCATGCCCCCACCATAACATACTAAACCTCACCTTTTAGATCTCCTTCTTTGTAGGAAGTCATCTTCGCCAAAAATCTATTTCACAATTCATGTGTCATTCCTTAAATAGCATAAGCTAAAAAACATAACAAAAAGGGCACTCCAGGATCACATTTTCTTAGTGTTTCTGCTTGGCTTGTGTTTTGAGGTGAAAGATCACGTTCATCACTTTTTTTTGTTCATCCTTACATGCTCCTCATCATAGCTGGTGTATTCTAGCTTCACCTGAGTGTGCCTGGGCCATATCATCATCATTTCTAGAATTCTAGGTCTGATTCTACATCATATTTTAATTCACAACCACTTTCTTTCATCACTGTTTCAATTTCATAGTAACCATCATCGGTTACCTTTGACCGCCATTGGTTATACCCAACCGATGTCGGTTCCAGGTCCTTTTTCTAACCTACTCAAAAGGAAATTTTCACTTCACTTTCTTCCACTTTCCACAGTCTCTGTCACTTTGTCATTTTTCCCATTGACGTTTTACACATCTTCAAATTTGGCATACCTATCAGATTTTACCTTCTACCTCACTTGTTGTTTACTCACTATCCATTTTCTACACCGACCGGCAAGCATTACCCCGACCAACGTTGGTTTTACCTAACCAACATCGGTTAGCTGTTTCACATTCCACCCACCATTTGTTACTTCATCCATTTTTTATCACCAAATTCACCTATTCTTGTTGTTCTTTGTATCATTTACAGAGAAGTAGCCCTACCTGATCAATACTGGTTCACATGGTGCTAACCCGAAGACAAGAAAACACCCTCGTGTTCCACGCCAGTTGTCCCACCACTCCCACCTAGTCCTCACCACCTTCTATTTTATCACCAGCCATGGATCCCATCCATCCTACTACTATTGCTACTAGAGATGAGGAGTTTGCACGACTCCTTGACTAAAACCCTGCCGCCTTGCAGTTTTACCTTTCCCACTCATGCACTTGAAGACGCCTCGGGTCAATTCATATACGGCATGCCCGTATCTATCCCCCAACTCTCACACCCACTTCCACATCAGGTCCCATCTAGTTCCGTGTTGCCCACATCCACTTTACCCCCAGTCATTTCACAATTAGGTTCTATACCCACTATGACTGCCGCATCTGTTACCTCTGTGGCACCCATTACATCCACCGTACCCTTGATGACTACCCCAAACACAACCTCATCCACCCCTAATGTCTCATACATACCTGTAGCTACATTCCCACCTCTAGTTGTCGGTGACTCTACCCCATTTCGTAACGTGGTTCTTTCCATTCCACAATCATTAGCCCCTATTGCTATTAGGGTTACCACGACCATTCCACCCCTATATACATACTACCAACAACCTCATGTTTAATCTATTATTCATTCCGGTACTTAACCCGTATTTTGTTGCCTTCTTCTCCACTACCTTACATGACCTCCATACACTGGAATGCCACCCCCATTATATGCCCAAAACCAACCTCCTCACATGCTATAGGAGCCATCCAATCATCACAACCCACTAATGACCTAATTAAATTGATGTTGGACAAGATGTAAACACTGGAGGCATTGGTTTCTGGCTCCCGCAATACTCTCACCTACGATGAGATTTGCAACAAGCCTATTCACCCATCCATTCCTATCCGTTCATACCCATGCATTGGGAAATGCCTAAATTCAACCGCTTCAATAGCAAGGAAGACCCACAATAACATTTGCGCTCGTTCAAACACGGGTGTTATCTAATCACTCATGATGATGCCCTTGCTTTTGAGAACCTTTCCCATGTCCCTCATTGGACCTGCATTAGATTGGTATAGTGGGTTACCTAAACACTCTATATTTTCATTCAATCAAGTAGCCCAAGCTTTCTTGGATCATTTCTCTATCAATATCACCAAGAAGGTTACCATGACCGATCTATATTCCACACGCCAGTATGAGGATGAATCTATCGTAGATTTTGTCGCTCACTGGCGTAACCTGATCAATCAACTTACCTTCTAACTACCACAAACTGAACTCATCGAGCTCTTCACATGAGCTTGTGCCAGACATATCTCCTCGACCTTGCAGGTCCAAAATTTTCGAACATTCGATGAGGCATTCACTATGGCATGAAAGTTAGAGATTCGGGCCATCGAAGAGAAGAAAATCCAATTACGAAATAAGAATTCAGCATTCAAGTCAAATGAAACCTCTTCTTATTCCAAACCACCAACCAATTATTCAAAGGCTAAGGGTACCGCTAATGCAGTGGTACTCAAGGCCGCCCAACTCATCCATCCAATCAGATACACCCTCATCTAATCTATCACCTATCCAGGCTTTTCGATTTAGACAAGAGCAATGAAAATATACCCCAATTAGGGAACCTTACTCTTCTATCTTAGAAAAGCTTATCAAAGTCTGGAGCCATCACCCTTCCACCATAAAACCACACAACTAGTTTTAACCTACTCACCCCATGCCCGCATGGTATAAAGAGCATGATTTTGTAACTATCACCGAGTAAAGGGTCATAGTGACGAAACTACATCACTTTCAAGAATATTGTCCAAGAAATGCTCGAGAAAGGTGAGTTAACTATGGATAATCCCAACGCCACCCCTAACTAATCTAAAATCTTCAAAAAACCACTTCCCAATCATGCCCCTTCATCCAATCAAACCGGTGAGACATCCACTCATGATACCCATACCCGCGAGGTTCATGCTATCTTTAATGAGGTACCTATCACCTCTCAATTACCTCACATCCCTTCCATAGAGGAAATCCTAGCCTGAAATCCTCCTTCCACATTGGAACCAACCTTCACTGTTCCTTCACCAACAGAGGAACACCTTTCATCTCCTTCATCACCAACGGAGGGGTCTTCCACTAACATTGAGCCCCTCTCACCCCTGGCTTCTCCACTTAGAGAACCTTTACCTACCATACCTCCTCCACCCATAGAGGAGCTCCCATTACCTCCTCCACCCATAGAGGAGCACCCATCACTTCCTCCACCCATAGAGGAGAACCTATCTATTCCTCCACTTATAGAGGAGATCCCATCATCTCTTCCACCCATCATAGACCCAGTGGAGTTTTCTTTGCCTCTTGGTGAGCATTCTCCATTAGATACCCAAAATCCATAGACCTACTTTCGACTCTCTTACCCACGGAAGTTGAAGTTGCCAATTCCCGTATCTCGAGATGGATTTTATGAGAATTCCTATTAGGTCCTCACCAACTCCACCTACGATATTCTATTCTCACATTTGGCCAATCACTTAGATTATGTGGATAGGGCTTTATTATGGGGTGCCTTTTACTTCATGTCTCAACATAGATGCAGAGATCCCTCGATGACACCTCCACTATCTACGCAAATACATTTCCACCCATCAAACCAAATACATAATCACCTTGTCAAACCCCTTCCATGATACCCATTAGAGCTCACACCACACCCTTACCCATAACCCGACCTATACAAACCTAAACCCATACCCATTTGCATTTATCTCCATAAACCTATTACCACTTTAGGGGTCACCCCAACCACCAGCCTTACTCATCCACCTATTAAACTAGATTTAGCTACATCCTCCAACATCAATACCACACCTACTCCGACACCCAAACCAAAGAAACAAACCCATCAACCTCATACCCCGACCACACCAATCACACCTACGCACTTGTCATCCTTAAGACCTCACTTCCCCAACATGGTCAAGCAACCTCCACCCATCCATAAACCAATAACATAACAACCCATTCCTTCCTCACAAACCTCTAACCTTCCAAGATGCACACAACCCGACTACATACTATACCTCATACCCTCATACCTTCACTACCCACTACACTTCGATTTCTTATGTCCCTCACACCCCAAGCAACCCACGTCATCTACCTTCATAACACCCCGTTATCCCCATGGGTAACTCACCTCTTCCTCCATTACCTTTTCCTTCTAGACCTCATACACCCATATCACCTTTACCTAAGAATGTGCAACCCAAAAACAAAACTCCACTACCCCACAATAAGGTAGTCAAAATGACAACCCACACCCTCCTACCCATCCATCTACTATACCCATACCTAAACAAACATGAACAACATACCTAAAACCACATCAGCACCTAAACCCATGGCTCAACCCATTCTTCTAAATATCATTCCAAAAATCACCTACACCAACCACACCTACACCCAAACCTATGTTTACTTCACCATTGTGATCCACTAGTAGGGTCTTATGCCAAAATTTTAACTAACCTCTTTAGACTTCTCATATCACATTACCGCCACTCAGACCTTATGACCCCCTCAAACCCAAGCCAAAAGGGTTTGATGATACTAAAATTTTTGCATACCATAAATGTGCCAGGACATGTTGTGGAGAGCTGTAAGGCCTTGAAAATCATTCTTATCCGATTGGGTCCACCAGAAACCAACTTTGATGATGACGACCTTCTCAATGAGGATCCTGTTTCACCAACACCCATTCCCACACTTCCCACTCAACAACCACAACCTCCACCCTCACCTCTCCTAGAGCCATCCCCAAGATTTCAAATTAACATGGTTCACATTAGAAAAATTTCCACACCACCACCCAAATGTCATTGCGCCCAACTGACCTCACTAGGTTTTTCTCCTCCAAAGTATTTTTTTTTCCCATGTGTCGTTATACAACTCATCCTACACCTTCTCCATTTACCTTCTCCTCAAATAAACATGATACATGTCACTACACATGCACAGAAGGGTAAAGAAAAGGCAACTGACCCACCAACCAATCCTATACCCAACATACCATCTACACCCATACCTAAAATAACTATCCACAACCCCACATACCCCATTTCTAATGGCATCACACATCGCACCATGCTCAAACAATTACACCAATCACCCCTCAAAATTCCTTATATGACCTCATCCAAACCTCAAATCCCATTGTCAAGCCCTCATGGAGGTTCTTGCAATTATTGAGGTTTTACCTAATGACCCTACACATGTAGCCTCCATTATCACACCCCATCATGCAGCCTCTCTCACCAAATTACCACCTTTATCTTCACCCCACCTTGTTCACCAAGTGGCCTCCCTTAGCTTCTCAAAGGAAGAGATCGCACCACACCAAAATGATGACCCAAACCCAGCCCTCTTCATATTTTCCATATTGATGACATACGGGTACGCCATGTGATGATTGATGGGGGCACTAGCATTAACATCATTTCATCCATTGCATTTTCTAAAATGCGCATACCTATCAATTACATGCATAAACACCCGGTCATGTTGCGTTCATTCAATGATGCTATCACCTCTACACTAGGACTATCATCCTCCACATTCACATGGGCCCCCGCACTATTCCCGAATTGTTTTATGTTTTAGAGGGGGAATTCCAATATAACCTGTTGCTTGGTAGACCCTAGATCCATGTCATGGGTTGCGTTCCTTCACTTTGCATCGTTGTGTAAATTTTGAACACGAAGGACACACCTATACCATTCCAGCTGAACCATCACCTTTTAAAACATGCAACATGCTTTATCGACCCAATGATGTGCTCATACCTATCAAATTGTCATCTACCACAACCAATACCATGTGACACCACTTCACCTACACCTTCACCTACTAGTACAAATGACCATCTGCTTTCACCACACATACCTCCTCCATTCCTACCACTACTATAAACTCCACGGTTGACCCATTAGCTTCCTAATCTATTAACTCCACCTCCACATTGACCTTTAACACATTATCCATATTGGCTACCTACATACCAACCACCGATCTCTTGTAAGGTGTTTTTAAATGCCTCACTTTGGGGAGTACCACATGTATAGTGTTAACACATTTTTACTCCACAAGAGTATGGAATCCTTAACCAATACCCTCGCTATGATTACCATATAGGATAATGTCTCCTTTATGGTCCTCCCCACCTTTATACTAGTCTCACCTATGGGGGACTTGATACTACCACTTACACACCCGAACCACCATCACAAACCTACCCATTTTCCACTGACTTCCAATCACTGTTTCACCCACACCTTCCTACACCATCAGACGTGGAAGGGTTTTGGTTTTTTTTTACGAGCAAGGCCACCATACCATTATTCCATGTACCACCCGTAAACATAATGACATAAAGTGGTATCGGCTTCCTTGAACCACCTACCAAACATGACCACATTGAAATATTTAAGGACCCCCTTCTCCACCTTCCTCACCCACCCACCTTCATCACCACCTTTCCAACATGAGTCGATGGATCCTCAATCTATCCCTCCTAAATTTTTTTTTCATAAACACCATTTCCTTGGGGCCTCTAACTTATCAATGTGAGGGCAGGCCCCTTTTACCACTTCCCATTCCCGTATCCGAGATGATCGATGACATCACACCTACAATTAACATCGCTTCAATGTCGGATGATGAATCCATACTCACCTACCTTGGTGTAGAAGACTCATATATTCATCATTCGTTACCCTTTGAGATGTAAACCATGTTGAATGAATTGACTATCGAGATCAACATTCATACTCAGGATGACCCGCACATCCTAAAGATCAAAAATCTTTAGATGCTGCTGAACAGGAAGCCATCACTTCTTTTCTTAGAAATCATAACCACGCTTTTGCTTGGTCTTACACAGACATGCCCAGTATTGGCCCCACCATAGTGGTCCACAATATCATAACCGTTCACGATGCCAAACCCATCAAACAAAAGCTGAGGAAAATGCACCCTCGTATTGCTCTTCTCGTCAAAGAAGAACAACGCATTTCTTTCATCTTAGCGGTGGTTGATTATCCTCATTGGATTTATAACATTGTCCCGTTACTAAAAACAATAGGGGACTTGATTTATGAAACTTGATGACACCCACCCCAAAAAACTTTGCTTAGCCTTAGTTTTGCCACCAAACTTCTGCACATTGCTCGCACTTAACCTCAAAACCTATGTTTCGCCTCGTATGACTCAACACAAGGCCCTTTACACTTCATGTATGCCAAACCTTATCAAAACCTTTTGTGCCTTACCACGATGGCTATACATTTAGCTGATCTTGACCTCCATGAATCATCATTCATAAAATTCCATCAAGGATCCAAGCTATCAAACGACCAATTGGCACCTGATGCACCATATTTATGGGGATTAGCCTTCTAATTTGACATTTCAGGTTCTCTCAATTGCTACTCTTTTATTGTTTCCTCCGTGGTATAAAGTTGAACCTACTTATCAAGGACATTCTAGAAACCTTATTAACCTCAAACAACTTCTAAGTGTCGAAGGTAAATTATGGTATTATCCATCATTCCTCTCTAGGGATAACCCATCATCCTTTTCTTTCAAACTAGATTTTGAATGCACCAACAATACCTTCTCCAATACCCAACTCACTTGTACTAGGTCTCCAACCTTTTTATGCCCTAGATGTCAAATCAATTAACATCTTTGGTGATTCTCACTTGGTCACGTGAAAACAAGTCACATGGTTTATTACATGCCGTACATTGTCTAATGAGATACTACAAAAGTATAAACATCATGTAGACATACTTTTGACCACCTTTGATCATTACACCAACTTCAAAACCATCCCACATTCCACTTCAATAAATTTATACATAATGCTTTTAGCTTCCCAAATACTTGAATTCATTCACCCACCATGTTCCAACCAAATCTTTGGTTGACGTGCCTATTTCCAAGGATCACCGTATAATGCCTCCATTCACCTTCTTATTTACCTCACAATGTTCACTCGTGTCATGTAACCAAGTTATCCTCACTTTCTCTAGTGACCTTTGGTATTGTTGGTCGTCAAATAGGACTTTACGAAGAAACAATCGGGGGACAAGAAGTCCCTCCTCTTTAATGGGAGAGGTTCCTTATTCGAAATGAACTTATTTACAAATGTACAAGGCATGATTTGTTGGTTAAACTTGGATATCATGAAAGTGTTTTCTATGAAGATCATCAATTACAAAAGGAATGAGGAAAAGAGTACGGGAAAGAGCAGAAAGGCAACATGCAGAATTATAGATATCAGAGTAATTCTTTATGTATGCGAAAGTCACAATGAATTGAAACAAGATCATTTGTATTGGATAAATAAGATGGAATTCAAAGACACAAAGTTCTATAAATAACATCTACTAGAACACAAAGTTTCTTAACATAACACAGATTCATTAATCAAGGACACAAAGTTCCTTCTTGGTTATACAAGATCACCGGGCTTGCAAAGTTGAAGAGTATGCAATCGGTAAGACTAACGAACTTGAGACAAATGATCTTCACAAAGAAAATAAATGAAAGCTTAGGAATAACAGAGATCAGATAGACAAAGAATGGGAAAGTCCTTCTGTATTGATTTCTTTATAATCTATTTACACTTTTCGAAAATAAGCCAAGTTCTTCCTCCTTTTTTGAATGGCGTGAAGAAGGCCATTATATAACTTACAAATCAGTTACTCTTCGTAACCATTTCTTTAACCAAGAACAGTTAAAGACCGCCTATCGATACCTCGACCCTTACAAGAAAATGGCAAAGAAATGGAAGAAGAGAAAAGAATGAGGAGAAGAAGACAGGTGGCCAGTCACTTGGAGGGACCCACTGACTTCAGAATCCGCTGCCTGAAATTCTTTTGACGCCTCAGCTATGTCTCAGAAGTCTCATTCTAAAGATGACAGCGTATGTCTTTGAAAATAGAGATGACCAGTGTCTTGAAAACTTCATCCTTCTACCCGCTGTCCTTGGAATTTGGTCTTCAGATTGATAGTATCAGAGCCGCAACTTAAATTCATATTTAGTTTGAAAAACAACATATTCGGGTAGAGCGGGAAAAACTAAGTATGGATGGCATTTGGTTCGTTTGGGACATGTGAGACGCGAATGCACGAAACACGCGGCTCGGCCGATTCGGGCGAAACAAGGAGAAGACGCACAAATGCATTTTGGGACATTTGGGATGAAAACGCGCGAAGTACGCGGTTCGGGTGCTTCGGCTGAAAATGGAACAACTTGCACTTTTTGACTTGGGACATTTGGGCGCGAAAGGGAAACTTTCTGCAAAATTTGATTCGGGTGAATCGGCCAAAAATGGAACAGTTTGCACAATCTGACTTGGGACATTTGGGACAAAAAGTTCCGAAGTACGCGACTCGGGTGGTTCGGGTGAAAATGGAACAGCTCGCACGGAAAGTTTGGGACACTTGGAACATGAAAGAGCGAAGTACGTGGTTCGGGGATTTCGGCCGATCGGGGAACAGAGCGCACTTTTGAACTTGGGACAGGCGGGACAAAAATGTCCGACAGGCCCGAAAATGGAACAACTTCGGGGATTTCGGCCGATCGGGGAACAGAGCGCACTTTTGAACTTGGGACAGGCGGGACAAAAATGTCCGACAGGCCCGAAATACATACAAAATGACCCAAAACATAGATTTTTTCAATTTCATGACTTTTCTCCTACTACCAGCTTGACAGAAAAGACACTTAAACTCAAAATTTCGAAAGTTCACCTTCTTCAGAGCAGGGGGAATTTTGAGTGTACAACAGCTGGCTCCTTTTGGGGATGACTTGACATGAATTCAAGGAATGAGGCAAGGCAAGAACTTAGACAAACTCAGGGGAAGCAGACCAGTACCTTATCCATTGGGCAACGGAGTCAAAAAGTAGATCAATACAGAGGACAACACACCAAAACAAAAAGGAAGACAAGAAAAATGCAAAATATACAAGGGACTTCCTAATCACCTAGGACTTGAACAACTTGAGATACTGCCCACTGTAAGGAAGTGGTAGAGAAGAACCATCCATGTAATCAAGATAGAAAGAATTCTCACCAAGTAAGTGTCACGATCTTGAAGGGTCCGAGCCACAGGGAATCAAACTTTCCATGGCTGCCACGAGGTTCATGTCTTTTGTCCCATAACAGCACGGTGTCTCCAACTTGGAAATCTCTGAACCTGGCTTTCTTGTCAAACAGGACCTTTACCTTCTGCTGGTGAACAGATATCCTATCAGCAACCTCAATCTATCCTCATTCAGTTTGTGCAGGTACATAATTCTCTTGTCCAAAGCATCTCTGAAACTAGTATCTTCAATGGCCTTCATTAGGTGCAGGTGGCGGTTCACCTTTGTCACTGGCAATTGAGCTTCTACTCCATATACCACTTGAAAAGGAGACATTCCAATAGCTCTCTTTGGTGTAATCCTGTCTGCCCAAAGAGCATCATAGAGCTTCTTGTGCCAGTTTCGTTGAGACTCATTTACTAATTTTCTTATAATAGTCACCAAATTTTTGTTAGTGGATTCAGCTTGCCCATTTCCCTGAGGGTAGTAATCTGAAGAGTGAGCCAAAGAAATGCCATACCCATAGCAGAAGTCCATTATCTCAGCTGAAGAG
Source organism: Taxus wallichiana var. yunnanensis (assembly GCA_018340775.1). Classification (NCBI taxonomy): domain Eukaryota; kingdom Viridiplantae; phylum Streptophyta; class Pinopsida; order Cupressales; family Taxaceae; genus Taxus; species Taxus wallichiana. The sequence continues at coordinate 8,125,677 of CM031239.1, forward strand.
AAATTCGAGGCATTATCTGTTACAATCTTGTTAGGTACACCATACCTTACCAAGATGTTCTCTTTGATGAAGCTGCATACCACTTCAGAAGTAGTGCTCTTGACTGGAATAGCTTCCACCCATTTGGTGAAGTAGTCCGTGGCAGTTAGTACATGAGTGTGACCAGCACTAGAAGCAGGATTAAGTGTACCAATGAAGTCCAAACCCCACTGTTGAAATGGTTCCTCAATCACAACTGGCTTGAGAGGCAAAGAAGCCAATTTAGGTCTTCCCACAAAAGTCTGACAAGCCTCACATTTATCCACCCACTTGGATGCATCTCTGAACAAGGAAGGCCAGTAGTATCCTCCACGGAGTATCTTATGAGCTGTAACCATTGATGAATAGTGCCCTCCACATGCCTGATCGTGAAAAGCTGAGAGCAACTTTCTCTGCTTGTTCCTTGTCCACACACTTCAAAAATCTCCCATCTAAGCCACGCTTGAACAAAGCATTTTCCCATAATACATATTGCACTGACCTCAATTTAACAGTCCTCTTTTCTTTGGCAGTTAAATGAGAGGGGCATTCCCCATAGGTGAGAAAATGGGTGATGTCAGCATACCATTCATCAACTGAACTAAGGAACAGAACAGTAGGAAGGTCAACTTTCTCCTCCAGCAACTCATGTTTGGCTCCTTCAGCAATGAGCTCACAAAGACCTTTTCCACGAACCAGCTTGGTCGGCTTGATGTCAATGTCATACTCTTGGACCTTAGCAACCCAGTTCCCTCTCTTAGATCCAAATTCTTGTTGTGTGAGAATTGACTTAACAGTTGTATCCGGGACCAATACCATGGAATGAGAGTTGAGGATGTAAAAGCGAAACTGCTTGACAGCTTTAACCACTGCAAAAGCATGTTTCTCCATCATGGTGTATTTCAACTCGTGATCTTTCAGAATATAGCTCATGAACATGATTGGTAGCTCATGCTCATTAGAGTCTTCTTGAGTTAACACAGCGCCAAGGTATTATCTGTAGCATAGCAATAGATGATGAAATCTTTACTGAAATCAGGACAGGCTAAAACAGGAGTTCTAGCAATAGCTCTCTTGATACCTTCAAAGGATTCCTTTCCTTCAGAAGACCAACCAAATGTTTGCTTCCCTTTCATCATCTGAGAAATATTCAAAGTTAACTCTGCAAAATCAGGGATGAATCTCCTCAAGAAATTTATCTTACCAAAGAAGGAGTGCACGCCCTTTTTGCTGGTTGGGAGAGGAATTTGTCGGATGGCTTGAACTCGTTCAGGATCAATCTTAATACCATCCTTGGAAACGATGTGCCCTAATAACTTTCCCTCTGTGACACAAAAGACAGATTTTTTAGGGTTCAGAGAGATCCCATGCTCCTGCATCTCGAAGCGAAGCTGTCTAGGTGATCAAAATGATCCGCTCTTGTCTTGAAAACACTTTGTCAGTCATCAAGATATATGACAATACACTTCCCTTTCAAGCTTCCAAAAGCCAGATCCATGGCTCTCTGAAAAGTGGCACCAGCGTTAATGAGCCCAAAAGGCATCCTCTTGTAAGCAAAGGTGCCCCAAGGAGTAGTGAAAGCTGTCTTGTGTTGATCTGCAGTATCAACCTCTACCTGATTGTATCCCGAGAATCCATCGAGCATGGATAACATTTCAGATCACTCATGTTACTATTACTTGCAAGACTTGATCCATCATAGGCAAAGGATAATTATCTTTCAAGACGCTTTGATTCAGTTCACGAAATCAACACGAGATGCGGATCTCACCATTCTTCTTCCTAACAGGCACAATATTTGCAATCCATGTTGAATGGTGAATGGGAAAGATGATTTTAGCCTTCAACAACTTCTGAATTTCCTGAAAGATTGTGTCAGCTATTTTGGGATTGTATTGCCTCTGTTTACTTGAAAGGCTTAATTCTGGCTTAAGAGGAATAGAATGCTGCATATCTTTTGGCCTGAAGGCTTTTAGATCCTCATAAGAATAAGCAAGAACATCCTTATACCTCCTTAGAAGATCAATTGCTTTTCTCCTCTCATCTGCTGTGCAACATTTTCCAATGTTCACCAGCTTAGGGTCATTAGGACTCCCAATATTGATTTTGTCACACTCAGCTGATTGTTGAGGTCCGGTAGAAGCCCTAGACTTCACATACCTGTCATGTTTGTCAAACAGTTCCTCTAAGCTTACCAATCCTTTAGGAATCTTATTCCCCTTGAGTCTAATGCACCCTTCCTGATCTGTTTCTTCCCCTTGGGTGACTGCCTTGTCAAATGGCACACTTTCACGAGGCAGGTTGTCACTTCCCTCAAAATACAGTTGTTTGAAATTACCCTTGAGTTCCAGGAAGGAAAGCAAATGTTGATCATCATTGAAAACCTGCCAGTTATTGGTGTTATCAGGTACACTGGGCCGATGGACCATCTCAATGGTGAACTTGTCCTGAGAGAAATCAGGATGAGGGATCAGCAGTGACCCTGAGACAGCTAGTGAATCAGCCCTGCTGTTCTTTTCCCTAGGTACTGCTTCGATAGAGAAAGCATCAAGGAATTCAATGGAATCCCAAACCTGATTCCGGTAATGTTTCAGCCTTCCATTTTTCACTTGAAAAAGGTTTCTGACCTGCTTTACTATCAACTCTGCATCACCACGAGCCAGAAGATTCTTTACACCTTGTTCTTTGGCCACTTGCAATCCGAGAATGAGAGCCTCATACTCTGCTGTGTTATTAGTATTCTCGAACTGCAACTTAAATGAAAAGGGGTGTAGGCCTCCTTCAGGTGACACCAGCAGGACACCAGCTCCAGAACCAGCTGAGGAACAACTTCCATCAAACTCTAAAATCCAAACCCCATTAGGACCTTAGGAGACACTTTGGGGGGTCGGATTTCATCAGGGGACATAATCATGTAGTTTCCATGCCCCATATCCTCATAAAGTATTTGTGCTCTAGGGTCATCCGTTTTCTGCACAATATACTCAGACTGCTTCTCAGGCAGCAACTTCTTCATGTGTCCATTGACAGGTATGAGTGCATGTGACCAGTCCATTTGGATTTCCCCACCCACGTCTTTGCAGAAGTTCCTACTTAGCAACATCCCGTATGAAGGAGGGATATCTGCTACTAAGATGGTAGCCAACACTTTCTTCTCGGGCAAGGCAGCAAAAGCCACTTGTGCATCTTTAATTCTCCCGACCAGGGGCACTTCTTTACTCTCCATGGAGTAACAAGATCCATAAGTGCGTGTGAGGGTCAGGCCTAAAGCATGAGCTACTTTAGCAGGCATCACATTATCTGAGGCTCCTGAGTCAATGACACAATTACTGAGCCTATGGCCAGCTATAAGAAGTGTTACATAAAATGGTTTGATTTTGTCATTAGGCGAGGTGACAGCAGCTACCAGACTAGGCTGTGGTGCAGAAGAAGGAGTAGGTAAAAGGCCTTTAGAGGTGGTCTTGGAGTGGGAATTGACAAAGTGGATCATTTTGGCAAAAGCTTTGGGATGGGTTTGATAGTACTCAGCTTCTGAGATTTGGACCTTGGTCTTTTTCAGGTGATCAACAATATCAAAGGATCCAGAAGTGGATGGGCCATCATCATTCGGTACTCTAGGCTTATCAACTTTAGGAGAGAAAGAAGAAGCAACTTTAGTAGTAGGATTGATAGGACTCACCTTTGGTGTAGATGAAGTAGGGATAGGAGATCCTCTTTTTGCAATCACGGGAATAGTTGTCGACTGCTCCTTAGATTTCTTGATAGGCTGTGTCACTTTCTCCCTCTCGACTTGTCTGCTCTCGAGTCATGACAGCGAATGATTCGCTATTCATGTCTGCTACCACTTCATCATAATCATCTCCATCATCAATGCCCTCAGTGGTGAAGAAATTTACTCGAGATCCCTCAAGTTCACCTGCTTCATCATCAACTTCTCTCGCAAACTCTTCGCAAGCTTCATTATCCTCATCATCATCTGGCTCTTCAACCTCACAGGTTGCATTCACAGGAACTTTAACAGGAGGTCCTTCAAGTGCTAGTCTTGTTTGAGAAGCAGGCAAATGATTCCTGGGCTGGAAATTTCTCCTTGGAACATCTGCATAAGGAGCATGCTGAGCTAATTGTTTCTTTATAGCAATGAGATCATTCGCAAGCTTCTGGACTAACGGATCAGTATTAGGTCCAGGAGTGGAGGAGGAAGAAGCAGCAGACTTAGATTTGGGAGGGTCTCTTCTCAACTTCCCTGACATGATCAAGTCATCCTCGATACTAACAGCGAGAGTTTGATCCTCGACCAATGTTGTGAGATTAGCCCTTCTTAGTGCATAACTAACTTTGGGTGATTGAGCATTTAGGAAGAAACATTTTTGAATTTGATCAACAGGTCGGGTAGGCTGCGGAATTTTATTGATCAATTTGTTGAACCGGGCCACAAATTCTCTCATGGGTTCTGATGAATCTTTCTTTATCTGAGAAATTTGGGCAAGCAAGGCATGCACATCTTCTGCTGGTTTGAAATGGTTTTCAAACTGAGTTCTCATTGTGCCCCAGTCGGTGATAGCGCCAGCTGGAAGGTGGTAGAACCAATCAGCAGCATTATCTTGTAACGTCTCAATGAACAGTCTCACGGAGACGTCTTCATGCTCAACTCCCAGGACTCCACATGCAACAATGAAGGCTGCGATGTGTTCATCAGGATGCACTTTGCCATCACCTTTGAATTTGGGGAAGTTCTTCCGGTTACCTCTAGGTAACTCATGCAAAGGCTGAGGAAGAGCAAGGGGCCCGACACGATGACCCCATGGTAATGGTGCCGCCATTCTTGGAAAAATGGCTTGGAGAGGAACTGCAACACCAGCAAGAATCAAAGCTCGAAGATTAGGGCTAGCTGGCTCTGAAGGAATACCACCCGTAGGACTTCTATCTTGAACAGGTGGAGTGCTTGTCGAATGAGTTCTTCTATCTCTTGTTGAAGGGAAAGGAAAACCCTGCTGCTCCAAAATCTGGAACTGAGAATCTTCAATACCAAGGGCCCTTCTCCCTCGAGTAAAACGCGGAGTCGCCAGATCAAAAGATGATCGAAAAATTACAGAACTGGAATGTGATTTTCCCCAGCGGAGTCGCCAAAAACTGTTGGTCGTCAGATAGGACTTTAAGAAGAGCAACAGTCAGGGGACAAGAAGTCCCTCCTCTTTAATGGGAGAGGTTCCCTTATTCAGAAATGAACTTATTTACAAATGTACAAGGCATGATTTGTTGGTTAAACTTGGATATCACGAAAGTGTTTTCTATGAAGATCATCAATTACAAAAGGACTGAGGAAAAAGAGTACGGGAAAGAGCAGAAAGGCAACATGCAGAATTATAGATATCAGAGTAATTCTTTATGTATGCGAAAGTCACAATGAATTGAAACAAGATCATTTGTATTGGATAAATAAGATGGAATTCAAAGACACAAAGTTCTGTAAATAACATCTGCTTAGAACACAAAGTTTCTTAACATAACACAGATTCATTAATCAAGGACACAAAGTTCCTTCTTGGTTATACAAGATCACCGGCTTGCAAAGTTGAAGAGTATGCAATCGGTAAGACTAACGAACTTGAGACAAATGATCTTCACAAAGAAAATAAATGAAAGCTTAGGAATAACAGAGATCAGATAGACAAAGAATGGGAAAGTCCTTCTGTATTGATTTCTTTATAATCTATTTACACTTTTCAGAAAATAAGCCAAGTTCTTCCTCCTTTTTTTTTTATTTTGAATGGCGTGAAGAAGGCCATTATATAACTTACAAATCAGTTACTCTTCGTAACCGTTTCTTTAACCAAGAACAGTTAAAGACCACCTATCGCAGTACCTCAACCCGTTACAAAGAAAACGGCAAAAGAAATGGAAGAAGAGAAAAGAATGAGGAGAAGAAGACAGGTGGCCAGTCACTTGGAGGGACCCACTGACTTCAGAATCCGCTGACTGAAATTCTTTTGACGCCTCAGCTATGTCTCAGAAGTCTCATTCTAAAGATGACAGCGTATGTCTTTGAAAACAGAGATGACCAGTGTCTTGAAAACTTCATCCTTCTGCCCCAGTTGTCCTTGGAATTTGGTCTTCAGATTGATAGTATCAGAGCCGCAACTTAAATTCATATTTAGTTTGAAAAACAACATATTCGGGTAGAGCGGGAAAAACTAAGTATGGATGGCATTTGGTTCATTTGGGACATGTGAGACGCGAATGCGCGAAACACGCGGCTTGGCCGATTCGGGTGAAACAAGGAGAAGACGCACAAATGCATTTTGGGACATTTGGGACAAAACGCGCTTTGAAGTACGCGGTTCGGGTGTTCGGCCAAAATGGAACAGCTTTGCACAATTTGATTTGGGACATTTGGGACGAAGGATTTGGGAATCGGCCAAAAATGGAACAACTTGGAACACTTGGGACATTTGGGACAAAAAGTTCCAAGTATCGACTTGGGTTTTCGCGAAAATGGAATAGCTCGCACGGAAAGTTTGGGACACTTGGAACATGAAAGAAAGTATGCGGTTCAGGGATTTAGCCGATCGGGAATAGAGCGCACTTTTGAACTTGGGACAGGCGGGACAAAAATGTCCGACAGGCCCGAAAATGGAACAACTTCGGGGATTTCGCCGATCGGGGAACAGAGCGCACTTTTGAACTTGGGACAAGCGGGACAAAAATGTCCGACGATTCCCGAAATACATACAAAATGACCCAAAACATAGATTTTTTCAATTTCATGACTTTTTTCCTACTACCAACCGGCTCGATGAAAAGACACTTAAACTTGAAATTTCGAAAGTTCACCTTCTTGAGTAGGGGGAATTTTGAGTGTACAACAATGCACCAAGACAATATCACCGAGTAAAGCAAAAGCCGTACACTAGGTCTCCGAGAGCCACCTATGCCCTAGATGTCAAATCAATCCACATCTTTGGTGATTCAAAATTGGTCGTGAACCAAGTCAATTATATGTACTAATGTCGTACGAGATAATTCAATCGTATACACATCATGTAGACATAATTTTGACCACCTTTGATCATGACACCCTTCAAACCATCCCACATTTAACCAACAAATTTACAGATACCATGGCCTACTTAGCTTCCAAAATACCCGCTTCCCTTATCGATTCCAAAATATTTTTCACCTCACAATGCCTCCATTCACCTCCTTATTTACCTCATGATGTTTACTCAATCGGAAATGAGGAAATGCACTCTTGACATGAGTGACCTTTGGTATAAACAATACTTACTACCTTTCCCTCTCCATCTTTCCACCTGATCTCACCCGTAATGGAAAACGCACCTTCCTTAAAAAGGTCTCCCATTTCATCATTCTGGGGGAGCTCCTCTATAAGCATGGCTTTGATGGTATTCTTTTACGATGCCTCAAAAGTTATGAAAGTCCTTATACCATTAAGGAGGTTCATGATGGCATATGTGGGGGTCACTTTAGTGGCCTTTCCGTTGCTAAGCGTATTCTCTACCTAAGCTATTCTTGGCCGACCTTTAACCATGATTGTTGTGACTATGTCAAACGTTGTGTGAAATGTCAACAAAATTCCAATCTTCATCATACACCTAGTCATTTCTTATAGGTTTCTCGTGACCTTTGGCCGTTCTCTCAATGGGGTTTGGATCTTGTCGGAGAAATAAATCCTCATTCTTCCCAACACCATCAATGGATCATAAATGCTACTAAATACTACTAAATACTACAAAATGGGTGGAAGCCATACCACTCAACTCCACGAAAGACAGAAAATATGTGAGTTGATTAACCATCACATCATTTGTTGCTTTGGTGTTCCTCATCGCCTCATCATTGACAATGGAAAACAATTCAAAAATAAAACATTACAAAAAATTTGCGACGCCTTTGGCATTCAACTTAGTTTCTCATCACCTTATTACCCACAAACCAATGGCCAAGCTGAATCTACTAATAAAACCCTCAACAAAATTCTCATGAAAGTGGTTGATGATACTGGGGATGGATTGGCATACGCACATTCCTTTTTCCCTATGGGCATACCACACAACTATTCACACTTGCACTGCAGCCACACCCTTTTCGTTGGTCTATGGTATGGAGGTTGTTCTACATCTCAAAGTCCAGATCCCCTCACTCCACATTTCTCTCCATGACATGCTTATTGCGATGATGACTTTCATCAGAACACTTAGCACACTAGAGTTATTAGATGAACATCATCTTAATGCTCTGATCACCTTCAAGTTTATCAATAACGTATCAAACATGCTTATGACAAATGGGTTCATGAACAACCTTCCAAGTCGGTGACCTTGTCTTGAAAGAAAATCAACATGTAACCAAAGTAGAAAAAAATGTAAACGGGAAAATTCACTCTCCTAATCGGCTTGACCATACATCGTAACTCATACCTATGGATCGGGTGCCTACCATTTGTCCTCACTTGAGGGTAAACCCAAACCTCGAGCCTCTTAAGACATTACATCTTCAACCATTATATTGTTGACTCATTGTCCTACCTCACCTTTTATCTCTTTATAGGATCGCTCCTTGAGCACTATCCACTCCATACACCACCCTAATGATTAAAAAAGAATCATGTGAGTAACCTACATCGTCATTTGTTATCCTCTCTTGAATATGTGTACCACGACACTACACATAACATGATTCTCATGGATACTTTTCATCTACCTTTAGATGAGATCCCAAGGTCGTTCCACCTTACCTTTTGGCCACTTTTGAACAAGAGTCCTATCCTTCACCTTGGTCTTGTCCATGATTTCAAAGACCTCACAATGGGACCAAACTCCTTGAGTCAAAATTCTAATAAAAAGATTACTCCCTCAAAAGGACATCTTCCTCTTGACCAAATTACTACTATAAATAGACTGCTCCCTCGAAGGACAACCTAGTGAAGTTTTCAAAAAAAAAACATAAAACCGAAGCTTCCCGCATCGATCACTTCACGAATACCTCAAGGAGTACCATATTATTTATCCCATTTAGACTTCCCGCATCGATCGACTATCAAAAAAAAAAACACTTTTTAGTCATGGACTTGCCCATTGTGACCTTAGACCTCTTACCCAAAAGACCTGTCACTCCAAACATATACAATTAACTACCTTTCACCCACCTTACCATTTCCACTCTCATTTCCTAAATCACCTCAAGGGACATCTTGGAATTTCACATTTGGTGATCTTGTGACTACTTTCACCATATAACAGTTAATCGTGTAATGCCTTTCAGGTCTTGTGTTCATCACCCCCTTTAAGGTATGATCTACTCGGTATGATCCTACCCAATCAGGTGGCTTTATCGCCCCTCTTATCTTTTAACCATCTTTGTTGACATTTTGATTACCTTATACATGACTTGGTCCTCGACACTTACCTTTGAGGTAACCCTCCCTTTCACCATAATCACCTTCACCTACATCATTTTACCTATAATCTACCCACACCTATTAAACCTAAACCCACAACATGCCCAAAGAACCTACCAACTCATTCTCATATTCTTCCCTAGCTCATGGGAGAACTACATCGACCTGAGGTCCCTTTTTGCCGGACTATGTAGGTAGCACTCCGAGGGCATGGGGCCCTTGGAGGTTAGCTCGGCCATTCTCTACCCTAAACAATTCATCAACCATGCCTAACTCACCATTTACCCCACATTTCACTTAGTTCCCCTTTTCTAACAAAATTGGAAATTAAGCCACATACATAACAAGTTGTTTACCATAGCATACATTTATTACACCTACCATCTCTCTATAATCACTATGCATAGGTTATAGAACATTTCACATATGACCCATAGTATCATTCATTACCAACATAATGAATCATAACTAAACCTACTTTCGACTCCACCATGCCTATAACCTAACTCAACCATGCCTATAACCTGACTCGATCCATGCCTATAACTTGACTCAACCATGCCTATAACCTCACTCAATCCATGCCTAAACCAACCCGACTTGACCATGCCTATAACCTAACTCAACCATGCCTATAACAAGACTCCGATCCATGCCTAACTAATCCCGATCGATCCATGCCTAACCAAACCTGACTCGATCCATGCCTAAACCAACCTAACTCCATCATGCCTAACTCACCTAATTTCCATCCATAATCAAAACAACAAATCCATATCTCATCTAATACAAGCCATACATCTAATATCTCATAAACATATTAGCGCATCACAATCATAACATGTATCTCATCATATAAATCAATAATTGTGTATCTCAAAATACATGTCTATCTCATGGCCATCATCTCAAAATGTCGGCACACAGGCCGATCTACTATAAAAATGTCATCGGCACGCAGAGCCGGTCTCATATATACAAAAGAATGAATCCATACAAAAATCTTCGGCACACACGCAGGCTGGTATATGCTCAAAATACACAAAAATCACTCATACATCCTCACTTTCTTCGGCATGTAGGCTGTATGTGATCAAAAATACAAAAATCTACAACACACAGGCCGACATATATATCAAAAAATAACCACTAGTATACATCAAAAATCAGGGGCGCATATCAGACATCTCGCAGTATGTCCTCCATCTCTGTGTCCCTGCACCCTCAGCCTCCTATGCCCCTGTTGGCACATCACCTCACTCTAGTCATCATGCACTAGTGGCCTCTCCCTGATCAGGCCTCGAGCTCGCTGACCCTCCTATGCTCTCCACACTATGTGTGTGGGATCTCGTCCTCTCACTAGACACCTGCTATGCTCTGTACTCTCCGTAAGAGAGGAAGTCTATCCCAGCTACCATGAGCTAGTCCTGATAGTATCACACCTCACCTAGGGCATCCCGTAACATGGATATAGGCATGGTCTATGGTGGTACCATAGGTCTCGGCCCCAATACCCTCGCTGCCACCCTTGAACTGGGACCAGGACTCCTCGCTTGTGTTGGTGCCCCCTATCTCTGTGCCTGTGATGGTGCCCCCTATCCTTGTGCCTTTATCTGGGCCTATAAGGCCCTAATCTGTGTCTAGGTGGTGGCCAACTGGCCATGTAAACCTACCACCTGATCCTGCAGGGCTGCCACCTGACCATCTCATCTCCTCCATCTCCTCCATCCACCATCTAGGCCTACAGACTGGCCACCTGTACTCGTAGCTCTACCACCTCTACCTCGACACCTCCAACCGTGTCTCATAGTATACCTATTTGTGTGATCAACATTGCTACCTGCCCCTGTAGGGTGTCTCTCTACACTGTCATGGTAGCTAAGTCTCAAGCTACCCTCTAGGTGGTATGGCTCATAATCGAGCTGCCCACATCTACCTATACCTATATGCACATCCAAAGATCATCAATCCATCGATCCACTAGCTTCTCCTCCTCTCCTGTAAGCATTGTAGGCTATGGTAGAGGGAGAGGCCTCTCCATGTCATCTCTCTGATATTGTGGGAAGGGCGGAGGAATATCCTATACAAGCCCAAACTACTACCGTCGGACCACCAACGGCAGGATCATCTCATCCTCCCCAACATGGTGACCATGTATCCACCTCTCTAGCTGGAGCTCAGCTAGCTCCTCATGCATGTTCCTATATGAGGGGAATCCCACATATGGCCTCCATATAATGTCCACTCCGGATAACCCCTCTAATAACTGCCGAAAATGGGCCACATCATATATCACCCTATCTAACCTCCGTTTTACTTCAACCAATCGACCCATCTCCTATATCCCAACCGCAAACATCTTGGTGGGAATGCATCTTGCTCGGGGCATCCCTACAGGTTGAACACGTACTATGTGTTCGTAGGCCTAACAATGTAGTATAAATGTACAACACATGCTAAACCTGCACAATCGCCCATACGACCACAACTCTCTGTATAACTGCACCAAGAATGTTGGTGCCCAGGTGAAGTGTGTCTCATGCACCATCATATCGTGGAGCACCCCCATCAGTGATTAGGAAAGTATCCACCCTCTGCATCGGGTAGTGCATAGTAGCACACTACCTCCATCAATAAAACTACTAGCCTCGTCTCATCTGGATGGGCTAGGTACATCTCACCATAGCTCAAACTAGTGCTATGGAAGCTTAGTTCTGCTACCCCCTCACCAAATACTATCCCGATCAGCTCCTCTGAGGCCTTAGAGGAGATAGAGTACACCTAGGCCCCCAATATGGGTAACCTCAGAATCTAGAACACGTCCTCCAGGGTGATGGTCATCTCACCCGTCGGAAGGTGGAATGTGTTGGTTGCGAGTCCCATCTATTGATGAGCGCGACCATCAAACTAGGCTACCGAACAACATGTCGGTAGCATTGAATACCACTCAAGCCCACTACCTCTATGCGCTACAGCTCTAAAGGGCTCGGTAGGCCATGTAATGTCACTAGCAACAAGCGGCGAACCCTATCTCGCATATGCAACTGCGATCAACCCTGCATCCAATCCAAACACAACATTAATCTACCTTTACCATGACCATATTCATCACTTATTATTACCCACCACCCTATTTTTACCCTACCCATCTCAACCACCTCACCTGCATCATTTTTTGGACCCTTTAGCCTAAAATCCCGACCGGTGCCGATTCATCCTAACCGACTCCGGTCACCCTTAAACCGGCATCGGTCACCTATTTGGTGATCGATACTCAGTTCAACTTGACCGACCACGGTTACCACATAACCAGCATCGGTCATCGATAGGTGACCGATCCCGCTCTACGCTCGACCAATGCCGACTAAACTTGACCAATGCCGGTCACATCGTCGAGAAAAATCGTGACTTCATAAACCCCCTTTTTCTAAAACCCTCCCACCTATCCCTTTTACCCCACCTACAATGACCTACACTACACCAAAACCCCTACCTAACCCCACCTATCCAATTTACTACCCTCCCCCTCTTTCTTTCTCATTATTCCCTCCATACCCAATTTAACTTTTTCCCACCCCCAAAATACAAAACCACACCAAAACCCAAAACAAACAACTATTATAACTTTTACTCTATCTAATTCACCCTATAGAGGTAGCGCTTACCTTGTTGCATTGTCGCCATCTTGGTGGCACGTTTGGCCACTTGTCTTTGGTGGTCCACCCAATCCCTCTCTAGCCTTTGCCATCCCCGAATATCTACCCATAACCTCCAACCAATCAACTCTCTCACCCTGATCTCATGGACCCGCTGCTCACCAACCCAACCACCATCCAATCACACTGGCAGCTCACTGTCCCGTTTCCTCTAGACACTTTTCTCACTTTTCTCTCTTTTTATCATTTCTTGACTTCGAAAATCACAAATGAATAATAAAAATGTGTATTTTTGTTTTTATACAAAACCCAACCTAACCGACGTCGGTTCCCCTTGATTGACATCGGTCTCGTGCCCTACTAACCATCACCGGTTTTACTTATCTTGACGTTGGTTATCTATGATCGCCACCGGTCACCCTTACCTACACATTGACCCCACTTTACCATTTTACCCCACCCTTTACCTCACTCTTTACCCCATCCACTCTTTACCCAACCCCTTACCTTACCTTTCATGCCCTCATCATTTACTAGCTCCGTTTGTCCTTCTTTTTGGGGACTCATTATTTTACCCCTACCTCGGCCTTACCCATGCCATGACCTAGATATTTGGACCTGGACCATCACTAGTGACCTTTGACCTCATGTGTTTGCTATACCTTGCGGCACTATTACCTGTGTTGATTGACCTAATGACCTTACCTAGCCTATTACCGTGACCGTTTATCCTGACCCTACCTTTGGTGTATCGAAACATACCTAAATGCTCCTGTACCTAACCTACATTGTGTTTCCTGACCATATCCTATACCTTGGATACCAGATTCACTTTAACCTTGTTTGGATAAACCTATTGACCTTAGATGATGTAGAGCTTTCCTGCTCTCTAACTCGATAGCGTCTTTGCGGTTTATATGTGTGCATGCATTTGATTGTTGCTACCTGTGACCCTGACCCATTACCTAGATTGCCTGCGTAGACCTTTCACCCCTTTTCCCCTATACCCACTTGCCTTTTCCTCACATTTACCTTTTATCAAACCACTCACCGCTTCAGCCTGTTGCCTTGTCAGTTCCTGGTTTGAGGGGGATCACCTTCACCCACACATGGGGCAACCACATCTTATTTTTGTTAGCATCACTTACCAATACAAGCTATGAAACAAAAAGGGGCAAAATGTAAACACTAAAATTAGGTCACACTCCCCTTTTGTCCCTCGACATATAAGCACCCTTTATTACATTTACCTAGCCATGACCCCCTTCACCCTACTAATATTAATTTAATTAAATTAATGCTTTATCCTCACTACATTTATTATTTAAATAATATCTACACATATAGTTCACTTAGACACCTCACCAAGCTAACTCAACCTAAGACCTATTCATAGCAAGTTCCCATAACTAACTAAGACTTACCCAAAGCCTAAAAATCAATGCCTACATTCCCTCTAATCACATTCCCGCATGCTCATAAGAGGCTTTGAGTCTAATCCATGGGATAATGAAACGAGATCCAAGGAAATCAAGAGGATCTCCCTAGTTTAGTAAACCTAGGAAATCCCACCTTGACCGACGTCGGTTACCCCTAACTATCGCCGGTTAAGACGGACCGCCGTCGGTTACCCCTTTTAACCCAAAACAACCTTATTATCAAGGTTAGAACTTGGAACTTGGAACTTGCAAGAAAAGGAGGTTGATGAGCAAGAACACATCTCGAGAGAGATAACGCATCTTCGAGAGAGCCAATTCCAAAGAAAAACTCACATCCAAGGAAGGAGATTGAGCATCTTCTCCTACACACCATCCCAAACCATGATCCGATCTATCCAAACAAAGAGGAGTGTGTATGCGCAGCCCATGCGAAAGATTTTCTTCAACTTGGTGATCACTTGCAGCCTTCAAACCCATTATCGCACCTCCATCCTTCACACACAGACCTTCAGGAATGAAATCCAAGTAAGTATAATGTCATACTCCTCTGGTTTATTTCATTTCATCATTATTTTATCACCCATTGTTTATCTTGCTCCCTATTGACCTTCTCCAACATTTTCACCTCTATAGACCCATTAAAACCTCACAAAATCCTACTCCAGTCACCCAATACCTTGTCCCAACCAACCAAAATCCTTTTTGTAATCATGTAAAGGAGACCAAAACCATGTTCTGTGACATTTCCAGATCTCACAGTAACTGGCACCTTGGTTATACCTAACTACCATCAGTCCTCCCGACCGACACCGGGCCTCTCGTGTTTGCCCACACACCTTAAACAAAGACCTACCCACCTAATTTTACCTCACCCTCATTCATCTCGTGACCGAATTAAAACCTTTATCGACTGCGCAGAGACCCAAAATCAATCATTTGACCTTTGGATTCTATTCTAGCTTAGCATGTTAGATTAGATCTATTTTCTTATTGTGTTTTAAGTGAGATACCTAAATCATTTCAAAATAACAATAGGATTTACTTTGTTTACAACATTAATTTGTTTAAAACAATGGACTGATAGCCATCTAGGAAGTATCATACTTCCTGGATCTAGCTTCTGTTAGGCGGCGTTCACTTTGCCCATATTGTTTAATTTCTTTTGGTGGTCTTGTTTTCATTACAAGTAGTTCCTCCTAGCCAAAAGGAAGCTCTCACGATCAGCTATGGATTCGAAGTCATACGCACAACAACCCATCAACCAAAATTTGAACAAGTATTCCTCCTATGCCCGTTACCCTATCTGTTTCGTCAACACTTCAAAGAAACAATCTAAGAAAAAGGTGAAATAGAGGGATAGAGATTCCCGTGGATGCCCTAGGCTTGTTTCAGTACACTGTGTCTGCAAAATTGTCAAAAACATGTTATGAGTAGTCATTTTTTTGTTGTTGTTTATCTTTGGTCACTATGAGGTCGCACCAAGATCACAAAAGTTTCTTGAAACTTAAAATAAAATAATGACCTCGCAAAACCCTCAAAGAGACATCATATCCTAAAAAGAAAGATGTAGAATGAGGGGTCGAATGTTATCACTATCAAAATGGTGATCTTACAAATGAGCACTTTGCACTACATATCATACCCAATGTCATTCTCTCTCTCTGTGTGTATGTAATTTTACCTTAGGTGGCTCTTGTGTGTGTTGCGGTTGATAGTGAGCAAGTAAGCTAGATGTAAAGAAATGTAATAGATGTGTGTATGGAATAAAATGAACTCCCATCCTATGAAGTGTATGTAGAATAACCAGCCCTTATGTCCCTTGAATTGTGTTAGATGAATGAAATGAAGCTCTTAGATTCTTGATGAATGCAATCTTATGTGGTTATAGCAAATGCTTAGTGCTTGGTCCCTTATTATGATCACATAACTTTATATTTATATAATTCCCTTACTTGAATGTCAAAATTAACCTCGAAAAGGATGAATACCAAAAAGATAATATGCCTAAGCGGTTAGAAAGGACCCAAAATATGTGAACAAAGTATAAAGAGGTTAGGGGTGCCCAGAGGGGATGAGGGTGCCTAACGTTGGTGTCCTGGTTGGGCATTGGTGTCCAAGATGATAAATGCCAAAGTATAAAAAGGTAGACTGAGAAAGTAAGGGTGCAAGACCAAAAGTGGCAACAGAAAGAAAAGAAAGGTGGCCAAAGACATGGGTTAATTAGTACTTTTCTTACTTAGGAATCATATGAATAGTAATATGCAATTAGGACTAGATAATTACCCAAAGTGTGTGATTTTGTGTCTACATTACCCCCACTTTATGTTGGTGAGTGGAAATCTCGATAACATAAAGTAAATAGAGATGTGTACTTGATAACCATGTAAATCAATGTAGAAAGAGAATGCCGAGGGATGAGACAAAGCATGGAGTGATAAAAGTGTGAAGCATGGATGCTAAGGAGGAAAACGTATAAAAAGTGATGATGAAAATGAACCTAGGATAGAAGCACATGTGTAGATGTCGTGATGTACTTTTGATGTTGTCGATGTTGTGAATGATGTTGACTACCACTTCCCATATGAACGGACTTGCAAAAGAGAAGAATGAACAAGTGGTCAAATACACATGTATATGTATAGAAAACATGTAAAAACATTGAAAATGTGAAAAAGGAACATGTACACATGATTTGTGATGAGGAAAGAGTGTAGAGAGGATCCTTAGGATGTTGTAGATGTACAATTTTTTGGGTGATCTCACACTAGCTGTGTGCCCAACTTTTGGGTGATCTCACGCCAATGATATGGAAGAAGTGTAGGGAGAAAAGTCTCGGTGTTATCCTCCAACCTTTAACATATTCCCAAAATGTAGAACACCACTACAAATGGTGTGTAAAATTTGATTCAACGTGAAATTGTGTAGTGCATGCATGCCAAAATGCTAAGGACTGTGTTCCCTATAAAATCCATTGTGTGGAGTTACGAGACTGTTATAAACTTCTAAAATGTTGTGTAACTTCTCCCCCAGTTATAGGCATCCGGGGAAGGGCTTTGGTGATTGTGTTGTGCTAAGGACCCAATTCTGATTCTGAGCCTTGGCTCAAATCACATGTTGTACCAGTACGTGTGTTGTGTTGTGTGATGAATGTATAATGATGTATGGGTGATGGTTCACCTAAATGATGCCTCACTCATTTGGGGTGCATGTGATGTCATTAAAGGAGTACGTGGGCCAAAGGAGGACTGAGTGTTGTGCTGAAATTGTGCCCTGCAGGGGGATGGAGTGTTCTTAGTAGAAACTAAGGCAAATGTAGAAAAAAGTGGTTGAGAGACAAGTGTTAGTAAAAGAAAATACAAACACACATGTGGAAGACAAGTGCAAAAAATGTGTAAGATAAGATGTAAGAAGATAATGTAAACACGTAAGAAGACAATGTAGACCATGAAAAACAAGTTGTAAACATGAGACACCACTCATAATGTCACAAGACAATTAAGGATGATGAATCCAAAATCAGACATTATGCACACAAGACAAAGAGAAAATCCAAAACAAAGGGTAAATAATGACAAGTAAAAACAAGCAATGTAACAAATAATCATGGTGGTAAATAGACTTGCAATAAAAATACTACACATGAAGCATCCATTAGCATGTTAGAAAGATAAAAGGTATGCCAAAACGTTTATAATCCTATATAGTAGTGTTTTATGAAAAAAATGAAACAATAATACCTATAGCGTATGAAAGTGGATGCCCCAAGAGCCACTGTGGGAATGGTAATAGGTATTGCGCCAAACATCCATGCTGCGTGTGTGTATCTTTAGCATCAACAATCACAACTAGAAAGGAAAGTAACGTGCATGGGTGTATGATAAAGATAATGACATACAAGATATATATCTAACATGTGTAATAAGATGTACATGTAATAAGGAAATGTAAGCATGACTAAATGCAACCAAGATATGAAGTATGTTGTGGATGAGATGAAATGGAATGCAAAGTGAATAATAGGAGATGCGTGCCCCCCCGAGTGGATGTGTATGTATGCAATGAGGTTCATTTGTTTATCCCCCTCGGGAGTGAATAATGAACCGCAAAGAAGAGTGTGTCATCGAAGAAATGGTTTGAAATGTGTATATTTGAGATATGTGATCATGAGAGCACAAATTACAGTAAATGGAAATGTGTGAGTGATTGAATGCGTGAGTGTGGTGAGGCCCATTCAGATGTATAGACCCTTAGTAGTTGAGTATGGACCATGGAACAAGAGTGTGTCATAGGGTAGTTAGTGTAGCACATAGAAATAGATGGGAAAAATATATGTCGCAAATGTGTAGATTAGATGTTGCGTGAAATGAGATGAATGTGTGAAATGTTTAGCATACATTGTGTATGCTAAGAAAGAGTTGTTTAATGCGTAAAGTTTTTGGTTGAAAAGATTTATTGTAGACACATTGAGTGTGTGATGTATATTGTCAATATGTGTAAGTGTTGGATGTGTTATGTATTGTGTTGGTTGTGCGTAATAGAAAAAGGTGTTGTGAATGTGTTGATTATATAGTAGGATGTGCAAGATAAATATGTCATGAGAGCACCGAATGTGTATTGTGTTGTAGAGGTGTAGATTGTATATGATATTTTTATTGATTGCACGCATATAGATATGTAATATGAAAGAGGTATGTGATGTAAAGGATATATGTTGTAAAAGGCACTATGTGTGTCAAGTGTGTGGTTTGTTTTGTTGAGTTTGTATGGATGAATAAAATGAGAAGTTTGTATGTTGAGTATGTAGAAGGTGTCGTATGTGTGTTGATTGTGATGAATATGTGTGAGAAATAAGATGATGTGTAATGTGGTAGGTCATGTAATGTGTAACGTGTTGTGTGTGAGGTTCATGTGTATAGGATGCCCTCAACAGTCAAGTGTGAACTAAGACACTAGAGTGCATCATTAGGTAATGATGATACAAACATGTATCAGGATGTGTATGTCAAATGTGAAAGCTTAGATGTGAAATTACGAGAGAATACGAAACATGTTAATGCTGGGGGGAGAAATAAGTGTGATTCCCCCAAAGTGTGTGATGATAAGAATGATTAAGTAATGTCATCTAAAAGGTCATCGTTGTCATGGTCAAAGCTAAATGGTGAAGCATCAGAAACTTGATAAGCGAAAGTGTAGGGTTAATCAAACAAATATCCATTGAGACATAAAGTATACATGCCCATAGTGTATTCTTCATCTGTAAAAGAAGGTAATGGACATCAATGTGCATACCAACGAGTGAGATTTTGTGAATAGCCAAGGAATGAGTCATTGTAAATAAAAATGGCCAAACGACATGAGAAATGATATATCATTTTGATTAGGGTATAATGTAATCGAACCAATACTTTCCAAGCATAAGTGGAGAAGTACGTGGAGCACGTGTAAGAAAAACTATGAGATAAAAGACTCAAAGACCATAAGCAGTGGTGATGTGAACAAACCCATGGTAGAGATGATGATCATGAGGTGGAGGAAAAATGTCATCAACTGTAAAGCCTAGCCAAATCAACCCATCATGTGTGCATATAGATTCTGAGAAAGTAGGATCGAATGGAATGTGTTCCCAATAAGAATCATTCATGAAAAATGTGCATGTAAATAGAGGTCATACTAATGAAGATGACGCATGAGAAGGTGTAGTAGGTGGAATGATGTCCGATGGTGGGACAAATCCCTGATAAATAATCATATCAATAGTAGCAGGAGGATGTGGTATTGCAGATAAGACTGTATCTAGCATGTAAATAACACCTTCAAGTGGTGGTAAATGATCTAGAGTATCCATGGGTTATGGATCATTAGTAGTATCATAACATGGAGTATGAATTGTAGTATTGGGATCATGATCACAATATTTGAATGGGTCACGATCACTAGGAATTGTATACTCTATGCCCTCATGTATGAATTTTACATAGTGATGTATTGTAGAAAGGAACGACTTGCATGACATGAAGTCATGACCTACCAAGTAAACGGTTATACAAAACTAGAAAGTCAATGAGAAAGAAGACGGTGTTAAGGGTTTTTGGCCCTACAGTGATGGGAAGATTAATGTGACCTATGCATGGATGAACAAAACCATCATATGCACGAAGAGAGATACATGATGGAATAATATTAGCAATAGAAAGACCAAGCTTTTCGAGGAATGACATAAGACAAAATATTAAGTTCAAATCCATTATC
The DNA here is from genome assembly GCA_018340775.1 of Taxus wallichiana var. yunnanensis. Classification (NCBI taxonomy): domain Eukaryota; kingdom Viridiplantae; phylum Streptophyta; class Pinopsida; order Cupressales; family Taxaceae; genus Taxus; species Taxus wallichiana. The sequence continues at coordinate 8,146,457 of CM031239.1, forward strand.
AATTAAAGTACGCTTGACACCCACATTGTAAATGTAAATCATGATATGAAGATGTGGGTTATTATCGAAAAATAGACAGATCGAAATTAGGATTAGACAAAAAAGCAATATGTTGAGAGAATGCATCTATGAATGTTTAATATACTGTATCATGGATGAATATTATTAGGAATGCGAGTGGTAGCTAGGAGAGTTTTGATTCTATCTCTTAATTTAGGATTGATGAGAAAGAAATCATTAATAGAGATACTCATGATGAAGATAACCTTTAAATATAGGAGAAATGAAAGGATTAGGATCCTAAGAGAATTCAAATTGAGTTTGGGTTTACCAAAATGATTAAGAAAAATTTGAATTTATATGCCTAATTTGATTGCTATTATTGTAACAGTAAATAAATAAACAATTATGTACAAAAATTAACCCAAGAAAACTAAACAATAAAGTATGAAACCCTAGTTTCAAAGAAGGGCTAAGAAGATCCTTAGCTGATTCACATTGAAATATGGATTGTGTTCAAGTATTGAATAGATGAAAAGAGAGTTGGATGTGTCACACATGAACCCTAAAAAATGCGAGATATGGAGGAACAGGCTAGACTAGGGCGCCTGGAGAGGGATAGGGGTGCTGTTGGTGCCCTAGGCCTATTTCAGGGCACTTGTGTCGTGAAAATTCTCAAAACCTACTTTGAGTGGTTGGTATTTGTTATTTTTATTCACCTTTGGGTGTTATGAGGTCGAACCAAGATTTCAAGTCGCTTGAAACTCCGCAATGAAATGATGACCTATAAAACCCTCAAAGAGACATCAAATAATAAAAAATAAAGATGTAGAATGAGGGGTCGAACGTCCTCAACTTTCATAATGGTGATCTTACGATTGAGCACTGCACTACGTCTCGGACCCATATATTTTTGTGTGTGTTTATGGAATTGTGCCCTAGGTGGCTCTTGTGTGTCACACTTGATAACGAACAAGTAAGATAGATGTAAATAAATGTAATAGATGTCTACATGGAATATAGTGAACTCCCCTCCTATGAAGTGTATGTAGAATAATTAGCTCTTGTGTACCTTGAATGCTATTATGGATGTAGTGAAGCTCTTAGATGCTTGATGGATGGAACCTTATGTGATTATAACTAATAATTTTTGTTTGGTCCCTTATTATGATCACATAAATTTATATTTATATGATTCCCTTGCTTGAATTTCATAATTAACCCCAAAAGTCGACTACCAAAAAGATAAGATGATCGAATGGCTAGAAAGGACCCAAAAGATGTGAACAAAGTACAAAGAGGTCAGCGGCACAGGTGTGACATCCCGATCAGATGCTTAGTGTCCAAGATGATAAATGCTGAATTATAAAAAGGTAGAATTATCAAGTAAGAGTGCAAGACCAAAGGTTGCAACAAAAAGAAAAGAAAGGTGGCAAAATACATGGGTTAATTAGTAAATTTCTTGCTTAGGAATCATATGAATAGTAGTATGCAATTAGGACTAGATAATTACCCAAAGTGCGTGATTTTTGTCTACACTCCCAAAACTCGACATACTTGCATTAGAGTTTTTACCTTTCTTGACACCTTTGAAAACAAAAAAAAAACGTCAGAATTTTCCACTTGATAAACAAGATGTGGGACCCAAAACATGATAAAAGGGTCGATGAGCGAAAGGTGTTAGATAGGTGTTAAAAAAATGCTTGTGCATAATAGAGAGATAAACAAATCAACAAAATTTATCCTCCATGTCTTCGTTGCAAACCTCAATGATAAGGTTGTGGAAACTTTAAGCTTATGGAACCTTGTACGAGTTTAAATTGTGGGTATTCTTGAATGTGATCTCCAAATTTGGATTTGATAATGCTACAAACACAAATTTGGATTTGAGAAAGCTTCCAATATGCATATATTGGATAGAAAAATAGAAGAGTTATTGTATAGGAATCTAAGAGGATGTGTAAAGGATAATATTTCTCTTTTACGAGAGGTTAAGTAGTGGTGTGAGAGTATTTGCAAGTGGTTACATGTGGTTGAATGCACATGCTAAAAATAACACTTGAGGGAGATTAAAATGTTTGGATGAATTAATTCCCATTTTAGGGGCAGTAAATTAATTCAGTTGGTAGAAGTTACATCTAGAAAGGTGGTTGTACGTGTAATTTAATTGCTCCCACATTTCTAGGATTCTAAAAGTGGAGTTAGATTGAAATGGGGAAGTGAAATCCAAGTGGAGTCTAAGTGGTAGTTGAATAGGAAAATAGGTGTATTTTCCTAATTAAGTAACTAATTTAATTAGCTACAATGTGCAAGATAATTAATTAATCATTTATTTAATAAATGATAATTAAGTTAGCTAAAGTGGGTTAGGAACTAATTTAATTAATCCCAACAAGGTGTAATGATTAATTAATTTGATTAATCAATCATAAGGGGTATGAACAACATGATGTGAACTAGGATAATATTGGAAACAAGTGTGTGATTTTGGGGTGTCTACATTTTCCCCTATTTAAAGTGTTATTATGAAGTAATATCATTTTAAATATATTAGGCATATGCAGGCTCGGTGAACGAATGACGGGAAAAATGATAAATGTTTACATTTTCCCCATTGAAGCATTTATATGCACCAGTGAGTAGGATAGTAAGGGAGTTCCCCTTAACGAGTGGGTGATGTAAAAGTGGTGGATAGCCACTTGATAGGAAGAAGACAAGGGATTTGAACAAGGATGGGAAGGACTATGCTCATAACATGAGCGTCATTTAGAGAGTGAAATTTAGAGCAACCTTATTTTTTTGTTGCATAATAGAGTTGTCACCATGATTATGAAAGAATCATGATGGGTAACCCAAATGTGCGTAAACAAACATACACACAATAAAGAAAAGATAAAAAGGAAAACAAACCCAATATACACTGCAAAAAGTATGCACCATGACTATGAAGAAGCCAAGATGATAACACGTAATTGGTTCAAAAAGAAAACATCAACAATGTAACACAACTTCAAAAAAGAAGACAATTAACTATGCCCCTAATGCGTGCCACAATGATGATTAAGCAGATCTAAATTCCCCCAAGCACCAAAATTTATGAAATGCATTGGGAAAGGATCAAACTGAAGAGTGGAGTGATGCTTAGATACTCCTAATGAAAATCTTGTTGGATCCGCATCGAAGAGTGATCTGAAAAAAGGATCATTGCCTCTGTGCAATAAAATTGGATTGTAGGAGAGGTAGAATGAGAGCCTAAATTTCCCCAGGTGAAGTTATATCACGAAGGAAAAATAATTGATTGTCATGAGCATAGATATACACCACGGGAAAGAAAAGTGATAGTCATAAGATTGGAATGATCACTAGGGTAGTAGATAAATGTATGAATTTATCAAGATTGTGTTGAAATGTTGAAATATTAACTTCAAGGGTTTTCCAATTGTATGATTTTTGTGATAAGTGAATGTTTGTTCAAATTTTTTAATATAGGTTTTTTTTTGGATTTGCGAAGATTTAGAAAAAAATTGAAATACAAAATAAAATTAAATGTAAACAAACCTTAATACACGAAAAAAGGAAAACACACCATGGCTTATTTAATAAACCACGATGAAAACACAACATTTGCAAGCGACACAAAGACGTGAGACCAACATTGTAAACAAACTCAATGTGAACAAGAATGAATGAAACCAAAGTTCTTTATGAACTAAGATCCAAAGAACTTTCCTTAAATTGGTCTATTAGAAAGGTAAACAAAGTACATCAAAATAATAAACTAAAAAAATTAAAAACAACGTCACAATGTTGAAAAAATACAACAATACAACACCATTTGTAATAACAATGTCTAATGACACTCCTAATGTGTTCCTCATTGAAGAATTAGACATATTTGAATGCCCCCAAGTGATAAATTAGAACATAAGAGGATCAGATCGGGATAAAGAGTGAAGTGATGTTTAGATACTCCAAAAATACTATTTTCAAATCCCATTAAAGTTTGATCTATTTTGGATTAAAAATTTGAAATCCAATTGTGCCCTAAGCAAAGTTATATTGCGAAAGGAGTAATTGATTACTTCAAGCATATATATACACCATGGGTATGAAAAACGATTATCGATAAATGATATGGAATGATCATGAAGAGCACCGTTAAATGACAAAATTGTTGAACTATATTATTCAGTTGTAGAAATTTGGTCAAACATTATCCTCGAATGTTTTGTTTTTACAAATTTTATATTATTTTTGGTTTTGGAATAGTTTTACTATTTTTGAATTTTAGAATAATTTTTATACTTTTTTTTTGTATTTTTGAACATATTTGAATGTTTTTTTGGTATTTTGAAACATATTTTAATGTTTTTGTAGTTTTGAGAAACATATTTGAATGTTTTTTTATTTTTGACTTGGTAAAACGGGTGTACTACTTGAACACATGTTTAAACAATTAAAAACATTCCACTCCATTACAAAATGTAAATGATGTAATAATAGGATGTTTCACTCCATTCGTGACTCCACGTAACTAGGAATATGTGAGGGCTCATCACCGAGAGCCAAGAAGGACGTGAAAACTAGGTGAATAGTGATATGAAAATGAAGATGATGGATGCTAAGACACAAGGTGTAACAATGATCCATGTAAGAAAAATGTAACTCATCTCTAGTCAATATTATTTGAACAATTCCAAGATGATTCCACTTTATAGGTTTTGACTAGACTTAGATCTATAGATGGCCTATTGATTGACAAGATTCAGATTAAAGGAATTATTTTCTCTCTTTAACATAAGCAACTTCTTGGGATATTTTTGATTAAGCACTTTTGATTCATGTTTCTGAAGGATTTATTTTGTTTGATTTTTTTGAAAGGAACCCCTACATCTTGACCCATGCCATCAATAAGGTAAAGGCTCAACACCAAATACAAAATGTAGGTGAGTAAGGATATATTCCTTCGTTCCCAATCTCATACTACTAGTAAGAAGTATGGGCTCATCACCGAAGACTATGAAGGATGAAAGGTGTAATGATTATATATATGTTTTAATTTTATATTTATTTTACCTTATATTGTCGATATTGTTCTTGTTAGGAATTGTAGACACAAAATCTATGCACTTGGGTACATTTCTAGGTCCTAAAAGCATGCTAGCATTTACATGATTCCTAAGAAAGAAAAATAGTAATTGAAAACTCCCTTTATCCTTTTTCTTTGTCTTTTGCACTTTTATTAGCTTTATACATCTTACAATCTTGTTGACATTTGATTGTTTTATTTTTCTATGGCCTCGGAAACTAGTGCCTAGTTGGGACACTAGCGCCAAGTGCTCTTGTCCTCATGGGAACTCCTGTCCCTCTTTACCTTTTTCTTATCCTTTTGGACCCCTTTCAATTATTAATTAATTTTTACTACTTTGGGTTGGCCTTTCAATTGTCAATTATGAAATTCAAACAAGGGAATCATATAAATACATAGTTATGTTTTTAAAATAAAGGACCAAGCACTAAGCATTACATACTATCACCTAAGCTTACATTTAAAGGCACAAAAGCACTTCAAAGCATCCATCTAGCACACTCATTCAAGGGACAAGGGATGCATTCTTCTACATACATATCATAAGATGGGAAGTTTATTATATTCCATCACACACATTCTATACATTTGCTAGATTATAGATCTATCCCGCTATCATTGGTGAAACTTGTACAAGGGAATCTAGGGCATCATTATATACATTCTCGCATAGACCTACAAGGAGTTTGAGATGTAGTGTAGTACTTGGTTGTAATTCACTCTTTAGGTGACTTGGGGTCAATCCAACTCTCCATTCCACATTTCCCTTATTAGGTTTGATGTAGTTTGTGGGTATGTACAGGTGAACTATTTTCATACAAGTTATAGGTACATTCACATATCGATAGAGAATCTATAGTGACAGATAGAAAATGATAGTAAAAATCATCCAAACTTGAAATAACCAAGTCTAAAGTAGCTACTTAGACACTAGTGCCCAAATCCAGACACTAGCACCAAACAATCCTGTCCTCTCTCAGGAACTTCACATCATGTGTAATTTTAGAGTCCAGAACCCTCACCGAGCCTCTGTGACACTCCTTCTAGTCAAATCCAATAGTTACATAACCTAGATCACATCCATATCCTCCGAAATCGGCTAAGTCTCCTCATTTCTTGCATTTCCTTAGGGTTTTAACATTGAATTATCATTGTTGTGTCATTACTATATTTTATCATTTATACATCATTTATCACAGTAGTTACTTTGTAATTATATTTAATCCCATTTATATTAAATCATTTAGTGAACCCCACTTGTGAGAAAACATATGGATCCTTATTTTTCCTATTCTATCCGATCTTCTTTCATGGCTCCCGAAGTCTCCTTGTATCAATTACTTCAAATTCACCCACCTTGTAAATATGTTCCCTAAAAATACCAAGATACTATGTATCTCCCTCACAATATGCCACCTACACAAGTAAGTGCAATATTTGATTGTTTCTCTGATGACTCTATTGGTCCTAACATCCCAACCAAACAATCCATTTACAAGTCAATTCAAGCTTTACATTGTTTATTTTAAGATAAAAGTCAAGCTATGGAAACCATGATTACATCTCTCAAACTGAAATCCAATATCTCAAGGATGCTTCTCAGGCCCATGCTAGTTCTTCTTCTACACCTCATCTTAATCCTATGTCTTCTACATGTGCTCATATAAGTGAACCCTAAGTCTTACCACTACTAACACCTCTCAAGTTTGATTAAAATGCTAAGCAACATGACATTTTTCTTGAGCTCCTCAATCACCGCTAATAAAATTTCCAACTACTCATTGCTACCCTCCTTATCGACTTGCCAAATACATAGGTCTCCCATTTTGTAATTATCACATAATTAATGGAAATAATAACAATGATTACAATTCTTTAAAATGAAGAATTAGGAACCTTGAGCATCAAGGTTTTATTTCATTTATTGCACAACATTATACTACATGCTCATCTCTCGATTGCTAAGCCCCTTGGGCTCCTAAATCTGACCCATATATGTATAATGAGTATCATGCCATAATTACTAATGTACCTTCTTTGGTCTATCAAGATCCACCTATCTAACCCAATGTCATACCACCTTTCAAAATCTGTACCTTATCACCCCCTCATATCAATTATTCTATAACAACTAGGCAACTACCTCTCAAAATCCATACCCCATCACCCCCTCATATCAAGTATTCTACAACAACTAAGCAACAACCTCTCAAAATCTATATCCCATCACCTTCTCCTATCACCTCTTCTACAACAAAGACTACCAATTCCAACCAAGAAACCACCAACCAAGCAAGACCAACCAATTCACCCTGTGATAGCTAACCTCTTTAAAATTCCTCTTGTCAACCCAAAATCCAACCCTGGTTCTACTCTTGCTTCTACCTCTCGTTGTGACAACAATATATTTTCTTATAATAAATTTCAAACTCCGTCACCATCGCAATCTCTCTCTTACATTATTACATAGATCTCTATTACTCACACAATTTGGGGGAATTACACTTACTTCCCTCCCTTCCATCACTATTAGATATCTATAGTACTACACTTCAAACTCCGTCCTTCACATCTACACTTTATACACATACTCACTTCACTAGTACACACATTTTACCATCATTACCCGATGCCACACTCTAGTGCTACGGTTCACACTTGATTCTTTGAGGGCACACTTCATCTATGAACCTCATATCACACATTTCATGCTCTATACCTCACAATAAATCTTTCTAGCATATAATCTCACACAACACATTCATTTCTAATGAAACACTCTTGTTCTAGGTTCATTCTTGATTTTTGACAAAAATTTATAAATGAACCTCATCTCATTACTTCCAATGGGAGCAATACTACTCATACTATCTTCACACCTTACATATCACACCATGACACTCATACATCATATGTATATCTTAGTTGTATTTATTCTTGCTAACGTATACTACTTACATCCTTCACTTTGGTTATTATGTTAGATAGACACTCAATATGTCATTATATTTATCATATACACATGCACATTCACTTGGTCTCTATAAGTGAATGCATATCTCTTACTGATGCCTTACAAAATGCATAATGCTCGACACTAAATCCCTTCACCGTCTTGTTGAGGATTATGGGGACATCTACCTTGACTACTCTCACACACTACATGTTCTATTATTTCATCATTTACTACTTCTTCTTACTAGCACTTACTTTTCACTGATATATACATGCTTTGACATAATATTTATATTTCTAACATACTAATGGGTGCTTTATGTGTAACATTTTCCTTGCAAGATTACATACAACCATGGTTATCTAATACATTTTGTTACTATTTTTTACTATTATATGTTATTTTTACAAGCTATTCCCTATATATTATGTGATCATTGTATGGTTTCACCACTTCAGCCCTCGATAGTCTTGTGAAATTATGAGTGATGTCTCATGTATGAAACTTTCCTCTTGCCTTCTATCTTGTCTTCTTACTTGCTTGTTACATTGTCTTATTTTGCATGCTAGCTACTTTTACTACTAACACTTGTACCATCTGTATTGTTTTTATGTGCTTTGGATTTTACCATGAAAATCCCCTACCCCCTATAGGTACCTCCACTTAGATATGTATATCAGATCGAGGTCCTCTCTTTATGCCACATTCTCCTACAATCGTCACATGCAACCAAAATGAGGGGGAATCTAATGGGTGAAAAAAACACCCTAATTTTTTTAGAGTTATAGTACATATCAACACAGAATACAATCATAGGACGGTCAAGAATCAAACTTGGACCTTACACACAGAGTGAAAACTAGCGCCCAAGTAATAGATAGTATTGCTTGTGTCCTCCTCTTGGGTAATAATGTCATGGGGGAAATAGGCATTTTCACAAATTCAACATGATCTCCAACAATTTTTAGAATAGTTCTACAACAACAAGAACTTTCCCCATTTATAGAATCCACTTTATCAAGTACATTTTAGTTATAATTGAGACTAATCAAAATAATCAGAATAAATAGGGATGTACCATCTACAAATGATTATTATTCAGAAGAACCATGGAAGGAGAGAAAAACTAGACCTCTCTTGGTGCAAAGAAATTAAATAATCATGTTTACATTTAACAAACAAGGAGGTTCAAACAAAAATTCATTATTACTCTTTTGTCATCCGAGGATGATGCTCTAGTCTAAAATTATCAAACTTTCTTGAATTAAAATAGGAATGTAAATCAACACCAATATACGTTGCTTACGATTCTATTTACCTTTGATTCAATCACTAAACTTATTCAGCCAATCACTTCCCCTCCGGAACTCACCTCTCTTTGTCTTATCAACTCTTAACTCCTTGTTGCTTTTTCCAGAATATACTTTTGGATCCGAGGCCTTTCCACTACTCCTTGTCTCGGTTTGCCTACTTTCTTACTTCAAATATGGCTAGATTTAACAAAACAAATCAATTCAAATCACCACATTATTTTCTATTGCATTAGACTGACCCTTAAGCACCCTTAAGACATGTAATTAGACACAACCATGGTCAAAATAAAATACACATATACCCAAAGGGCCCTTCTAACCTCCTTAGTTATCTTTTTTAAAGTTTGAGGTGTGCCCAAAATTTAAAGCTCTAACTCCCATTACTTCTCCTTGAATTCACTCTTTGCTCCTTTGACTCATAAGGTTCAATTAGCCATGTCTCTACTAACTATAAACTCTAGAATTTGATAGGTAAGGTCTTAAGACATGATTCCCACATTATTAGGCACCCATTAAGCCCATATTTCAATGTTCCAAGTTTAAAATTTTTATTGCAAGTTTAGGGACCATTTCCTTTGTAAAGCTATTATTTAGAATAGGTCTAAGACAATGTTATCCTATCTTGGAGAGGACTGTCAAGTACTCTTACAAATTTCAACCTTGGTTCTAAAAAATTCCTTCACTAAGTCCTTTTAAGGTTCATTGGCATGCTAATTTGAGAATTTTGGGTCATAATAATGTTTGAGTCTCTAATGGTCATGCCCTAGATGTACTTGGGTGTGTAACTTAGAATAGCCTTGAGAGGAATGAAATATCTATAATTTTATCTAAGGTGTGACTTAAGGATTCAATTTTTGTATGAGGGCCTATAACAACTATGAAAATGATGTTATTTTACAAGTAGATCATGGAAACTAACAAATCCCTTTCATCCCGACCAAACATTGAATGATATACATTTACAATATAGAGATTCTTCATAATTGCAGGATACAAGCTTATAAGGATGGTAACATTTCTCGAATGCTTGAATCACCTATTCATTTTCTTATGTCAACAATGTCAAACTCCTTTATCAATGGATATAGAGTCAAAAAGACTTTTCCTTGATCAACTTCCAAGGTAGAGTTTAGTTTAGGGTTTTCTCTATAAACCATAACATACAAGAAAGAAAATAGTTATGTTACCTTAACTCCTTGCATTTTATTTATCAACACTTTCTCAGTCACTATGCTATCGTAGTAGTTCTTACACATTTCTAGTGGTAAATATAATCACAAGGATGATTCACCTCTCTTCACAACCACAACCCTTCAACATTCCAACATGTAATGACCTTTAGCATTAAGAGGAACATGATAGTCTATTTTCTCGAGAATAAATACTATATGCTCATCATAGTTTATAAACCATTCCTTCTAACCTATGAATAGATGCTCAAACTATTATAAGGTTAACAAGGTACAAGAACCATAAATTTTTTTATCTATTGTCACTTACAAAAATTCATCACTAAGCTTAAATCAATTTACCTTCATTTCTAAGGACAATAAGTTCATTCAAAGATCAAGAACCATTCGCCTACACACTAGAAAAAAATTGTTTCCCACCTTGTGTCATGTTGTCATTGATGTCCTAAAGCATGTCTTGTCATATTTTTCATGGAAGTGGGTGTGCCCATAGAGTCACAGAGTGTCAAGTCCATGTTAATCTATGCTGATTCAAATTGATGTTCTCAAGGTGCATGCGAGTCTTGTAGGTTGTTTCTCTATGGTTTGCATCACCTTTATGGATTGGATCAGGTACTTTATGGATTGTTCACAATGCTCAGTCAAAGATGGAAGAATTCCAAACTCAAGCAACTCAAGTCATCTTCCTACTCAAATAGGTGATCTTGTAAAAATGTCTCTTGTACACATTCCTAATCCTCGGGGTCTAAGTAGAGTGAAGTAGTGAAGGAGATAAAATGAGGCCAATCATTTGGAAATGTGTATTACAGGTGGATAAACTCATTTCAGGGCTCATAAGGTCAAGAAATGTGCTTTAGAAGCAAAATGTCACTTCTACCTAAAACTACCCTCAAGAACTCAAACTGTACTTACATACAAATGGGATGGGATAGAAAAATTCAGGGATATTTTTGAAAAACCAACCATGGGATATGGTGGAGGCATGTTTCCTTCAGATCCATGTAAAACTTTAGCTTCACAATATGTCATTTGAGTAAGTTATTCAAGTTTTTGCAAGTCCAGTTTTGTGAAAGACTCATTCAGAGCACATGGACTTCTTAGGTGTCAAATGAAAGTATGAAGAAATGATCAGATAAGTCATAAGATAATTTTTTTATAATATTTTCCTATAGTTCTATGTAATTAAGTTCTCACCATTTTCCTAAGCATGTTTTTTTGGTTTTCAAGCAAGGGCTAGAATCGATAAGAAAAAGTTGTATCAGTGGGAGTTATCACAATCGTTATACATAATATATCAGATCTAAGCATACATGAAAATAAAAGTGGATATTCTACCAAGAAATATATAAAAACAAGAGATATAAATCAACACCATATTTAATTAAGAAGTTCTCACCATTTTCAAGCATGTTTTTGGTTTTCTACAGGCTAGAACCGAAGAAAAAAGTTGTAATCTATTATCCAAAGCTTCGAGATCTAAGATACATGAAAATAAAAGATATACAATGAAGATTTAAATCAATCTAAATCAACACCATATTTAACGATGTTCACCTAGTGTGGGCTACCACTCAAGCCCTTATCAAAGCTTTGACAAGATTCTTCTTTTCACCAAGAATGTTCAATACTTTCTTCCTTCACCACCACCTTATCTCTCACCAACAAGTTCTTTCTAATTCTTGTTGATCATCACTTCTAAACCCTAGATTTTGTACTTATATAGTCATTTATAGACTTAGGGTAAGCCATGTAATTACAATTAATAAATATATTTTAATGCTAAAAATAGATATAATTCCTGAGAGTTAATTAAAACTTCATCGCACAGGTAACCGACACCAGTTCTACCTAACTGTCACTGGTTCCTACTTTCCCTTGATTGATGCCGGTCTTCCCCTGATCGATGCCACCACTACCTAACCGATGCCGGTTATTGTGTTTTCTAGTAAGTTCTAATTACATGCTAAAATGAAGTAATTGAGATCCACAACTCAACAATCTCCCACTTGGAGTTTAATTACTACACCATACCTATACAACATCATTCTTAGATTCTTCCTTAGCTTTGTTTCTTCCTATTCAAGTCTCAAACTCAAAGACCAACAGAAGTGGAGTGTAGCTCCAACTTATCCTTTGCTAATGGCTTCATTAGCATATCCATAGGGTTCTTGCTCGTATGTATATTTTCCAGATTTAACTATCCATCCTCCAATACCTGCTATATGAAGTGATACCTCAACTAAATGTGTTTTGTTCTCGAATGAAACACTGAGTTCTTTGCCAAATGAATTACACTATGACTATCACTAAACAATTTACAATCACTTTACTCTCTTTCCCAACTCTTCCATAAACCTACTCATCCATATCATCTCCTTACTATCCTCTGTAGCTACAACATACTCTACCTCTGTAGTAGACAAAGCCACAACCTTCTGTAATCTTGAAATCTAGCTAACTTCCATTCCACCTACTGTGAAAATATATCTAGTAGTGCTCCTCCTACCATCCAGATCTCCAGCCATATCCGAATCAACATAGCCACATAATGAAATATCTGAACCTCCATAACATAACTGCATACTAGATGTCCCTTTAAAATACCTAAGTATCCATTGGACTACTTTCCAATGCTCTTTACCTAGATTATCCATATATCTACTCACAACTCCCACTTCCTATGCAATGTATGGTCTAGTATAAACCATAGCATACATGAGACTTCCAACTGTTGAAGCATATGGCACTTGTGTCATGTATTTGACCTCCTCATGTGATGAAGGACACTAATCTTTTCTCAATTTTAAGTTTCTAGCCATAGGTGTGCTAACAGGTTTTGCATTCTACATGTTGAACCTTTTTAACACCTTGTAGATATAAACCTCCTGAGACAAATACAATTTATTATTTTTCCTGTCTCTATGTATTTGCATGCCAAGGATTATTTTTACAGCTCCTAAATCCTTCATTGCAAATGTGTGAGCTAGCTTTCTCTTAAGCTCACCAATGTCCTGCATACTAGATCCTACAATAAGCATATCATCCACATACAATAAAAAAATAATATAGCTCCCATTTTCAAGCTTCTTGAAATAAACACAATAGTTAGATTCACATCTCAAGTAACCATGCTCATGCATAAAACTATCAAATCTCATGTACCATTGCCTTGGAGCTTGCTTGAGCCCATATAGGCTCTTTTTCAACCTGCACACTAGTTTCTCCTTACCCTTGACTTCATACCCAAGTGACTGCTGCATATAAATTTATTCATCCAAATCACCATGAAGAAAATCTATCTTCACATCTAGTTGCTCTAAATGCAAATATTCTATTGCAACTAAACTCAATACAGTATGAATAGAAGTCATCTTAAAAACATGAGAAAATATTTCACCAAAGTCAATACCTACTTTCTATGCAAATCCCTTTACTACAAGCCTTTCCTTGTACCTTTTTGTCCACCCTCTTCTTCCTTAATCCTATAAACCCACTTTTCTGCAATTTCTCTTACCTTATGACAACTTAACAAAATCCCAAGTCTAGTTATGTTCTAAGGAGTCCATCTCCTCATCCATGCCATGCTCCCACTGAACGTGAGTCTTATCCTATATTGATTCTTCAAAGCTCTCTCTAGTTCAGCACTACTAGTCAATAATAAATAAAAAGAGAAAGGTATAAATCTTTCTAGAGGTTACTTACCCTTTGTGACCTTCTCATAGGATTTTGGGGTACTAGAGGCTCTATCTGGGCCTCCTGAACATTAGTATCAACTTCTGATAGTGACCGATGCTAGTCACCTTTAACCGACGCTCGGTTTTGCTAACCGATGCCGGTTCTAATCCTTTGTAACTATCGGTGGTTCATCTGACCGATGTCAATCGGTCAGGACTAACTGACCATGATTACTTTGTATTTCTATAGGTGTTTCTTTAAAACATGAGAGTTCATTTTCATCAATAAACTTCTCAATTTTCTCCTTGGGTACCAATTCTCTTTTCATTCCATTCAACATCACGACTCCTAATAATTTTAGAATTATCTAAATCCCAAAAACGGAAACCGAAATCACCAAATACATAACCAATGAAAGTGCACCTCTTGGATTTTGCATCCAACTTTTTTTCTATTTTCCTTATCAACATGCACAAAATCTTTTGAACCAAAAACTTTAAGAAAAGAAAGATCTACCTCTTTTCCGGTCCATGTTTCCTCTAATATTCCTCCATCTAGTGAACTTGAAGGGCCACGGTTAATCAAATAAACCATTGTATCAACTGCTTCTTCCCAAAATTACAAGGGAATCCAAAATGTATCCTCATACTTCTAGCACGTTCCATGATTATCCTGTTCATTCTTTCTACAACACCATTCTCTTGTGGTGTTCTTAGAACCATTCTTTCTCTACGTATCCCATTCACTGAACAATAATCATTGAAAGCCTTGCTAAAATATTCACCACCATTGTCAGATCTAAGGAACTTTAACTTAGAATTTGATTCATTCTCAACAAGGGCTTTCCATCTTTTAAAAGTCTCAAAAACATCAGATTTATGTTTAATACAATAAACCCATACCTTTCTTGAGCATCATTGATGAAAGTAACATAATAATGGGATCCTTCATGAGAAGCTACCTGATCTGGTCCCCACACATCTGAGTGTACAAGCTCCAATTTCTGCTCCTTATTAGTTTCCCCAACTTTGAGAAATATCACTCTCTTTTACTTTCCAAAGATATAATGCTCACAAAATCAAGATCTAAATCTTTCAAATCTGATAACTTACCCTTAGCCTTTAAGATATGCATTATTTTTGACTCATATGTCCCAACCGATTATTCCATATGCATCCATCCGAATCAAGTAGATAATATAGAAAATGAATCAATAATACATATAGATAAATATAATGTTCCTACCTTCTTACCTCTTGCCACAACAAAATCACCCTTGGTGACTTTCCAAGAGTCTCCTGTAAAAGTAACCATGCAACTAGATTCACCTAGTTTCCCTACAGAAATAAGATTCCTCCTGAGGCTTGGCACATGCTTCACATCTTTCAATACCCATGTATTTCCATTTTGTAATTTTAGATGAACTTCCCTTTACTAGTAATACTGTAAGGTTCATCATCACCCAAATAAACATGCCCAAAATTGCCCTGGACATAATTTCTAAAATAACCCTTATTAGGGGTTGCATGGAAAGAAGCTCCTGAATCTAAAACCCATGATTCAATTCTATTGTCCAAAGAAAGAATAAGAGCATCTTGCATTACCTCTGATGAAGCAAGATTCACCTCTTTACCTTTGTCTAGTTGTTGATTCTCTTTATCCTTTGACCAACAATCTTTCTTTACATGTCCTTTCTTTCCACATTTCCAACAAGTAATTCCCTTACTTCTAGATTTAGATATGCTTTCCCTTGACTTTGATTTCCCATTACTCTTACTCTTGGATCTCTCCTTTTACCTGCCCTTTGCTTTCTACATTCAAAGCATTTCTAGATGATGATTCCTTTGTACTCTTCCTACGAATTTCTTCATTCAAGATTATACTAACCACATCATCAAACTTCAAAATATTATTAGCAGATGCTATATTACTAACAACCATTACCAAGTTGTCCCAACTATTAGGCAAAGAACATAAGAATAAAAGTTCTTTTACTTCATCATCAAATGGTATAGCAACCAATTTTAACTGATTTACTATAGATCGGAAATCATTCAAATGACTAGAGGCAGATTCACCTTCATGCATCTTAGAACTAAATAGTTTCTTTATTAAATAAACTTTATTTGAAGCACTAATTTTTCATATAAATTATCAAGAGATTTCATTAAGTCTACCATAGAAGCAACTTCTCTAATATAGGAAGCCACGGATGTTGCCAGGCTCAATCTTATAGATTCTAAAGCCTTTATGTCAAGAATCTTCCATTCTTCATTAGTCATCTTTGTAGGTCTAGAATTCTCATCCAATGGTAAGCACAAATCTCTTTGATACAGATAATCCTCAATCTGCATCTTCCATAATTGATAATTTTGGCCATTAAATTTCTCTACCTTGTATTTATTATCTTCTATCATTACTGTAGCTTCCACTCAATCAAAAACCCTCTGTGAATAAATCATCAACACAAAAACCCTCAAACAAAGTTCGATACTAGGTTGTTGGGGTTAGCACACCGGTTATACAAAAATATATCAGATCTAAGCATACATGCAAATAAAAGTAGATATTCTACCAGAAGAAATATAGAAAACAAGAGACATAAATCAACACCAGATTTAACGTGGTTCACCCAGTGTGGGCTACATCCACCAAGAAACAAGCCAATCTATTATCCAAAGCTTTGACAAGATATACAATGAAGATTTACAATCTTCCACACCTCTTAGATGTTTAGTACTTTCTTCCTTCAAGTTTTTTTTCTACCACCAAGAATTCTCTCTCACCAACCTTTTTCAAGTTCTTTCTAATTCTTGTTGATTATCACTTCTAAACCCTAGCTTTTGCACTTATATAGTCATTTATAGAATTAGGGCACTTAGCCATGTAATTACAATTAATAAATCTATTTTAATGCTAAAAATAGATATAATTCCTAAGAGTTAATTAAAACTTCGTCATACAGTGTAATCGATGCGATTCTATCTAATCACACGATTCCTACTTGCCCTTGATCGATGCCGGTATTCCCGACCGATGCCGGTCCGCCCATAACCGATTCCGGTTACTATGTTTTCCAAGAAGTTCCAATTGCATGCTAAAATGAAGTAATTGAGCTCCACAACTTAACAAGTTTTTATATTCAAACTCCCTGAATGAGCACTCTCAAATATTTTACTAGTGTATATATTATGGTTATAAGGCTAAAAAGGTGTTGGAAAAGGTCAAATGTTTTGAAGTTGCATGAATTTAGTTTTGGACTTAAAAAAATGGTTTCTCATGAACAATTAAGCTGTGATACAGTCAAAATAAATCCTCTCTGAGTTCAAAATGTCTTTCATACAATGAAAATAGATATAAAATTTTCCCAATAGGTTCTCTTCATGTGAATTTGGAAAGTTTGAAAAATGCCAAATACTCTTATTGCTTGAGAAACAATGGACAATGCGAATGTTGTCTTTACACACAATCGATTCTAGTTATTGGGACTGTTTGTGACCACTTGAAGATGAAATTATTAGGCTATGGAGCTTGTTTTCATGTGAGAAAGTGTTGTAGATTGTACACTGAGAGTACTGTACACTTTCCATAGTTGTCTCGCCAGGGTTCAGGGGTGCAGCCCCCGAGAAATTTTTTTTTGGGCCTTAAAACATGCCTGATATACCAGGAAACGTGATTTTCTCATATGGGTGGGATTTTGACCCATAGGTTTATGGGACGGTTTTGGCCCATGGTTTTGATACCCATGGGTTTGTAAAACTAATTAAGCAGTTGTTTACTTATATAGTTTTATGTATATGGTAGGCATGATGTAACATTACAGATGTGTTTTTGATTTTGGGTGTGAATTCTATAGACTTTGTTGAGCATAGCTCCAAACAGATTTGGGTATTGTATTGAGAGAGTGTTGGCTTGTAATAAAATTTGAGCAAGTGATTCTTGGTAGACGTATCCCAAATTGGGTGAACCACATTAAATACTATCTCTTTGTGTTGTGTTATTTTATTCTGCATTTTTATTTGAGATCTGTAACATTTTCTACCTATTAGTTTCTACTATTACAATTATGTGAGGTATTATTCCACATATTTTATCCCTTATTTCCTAACAATTTGTATCGAGCTGGTTTGGTTTGCTAAAGTGTTGAATCGCAGGAAAGTTTTATCTTGAGTGCGAGCTATGGTAGATGATGGAAGATCAAGGGTTGATAAATTCAACGGGCAAAATTTCAAGTATTTGGAAGATGCGGATAGAAGATTACATTTATCGGAAGGATCTTTATATTCCACTATATGAGAAGGTGAACAAACCCTCTAGAATGATGAATGTGGAATGGGATTTTCTCGGATAGGAAGGCACTTGGGAAAATTTGGCAGTGTCTTGCATCTTTGTTATTATTTATTATTTCAAAGGAAAAGACTACAAAAGAACTGATGGATGCATTAGGGAAGTTGTATGAAAAACCCTCTGCCTCTAATAAGATATTTTTAATGAAAAATTTGTTTAATATGAAGATGTCTGAGAATGGTTCAATAGTAGATCATTTAAATGATTTTAATATGATTGTAAATATACTAGCTTCAGTTACAATAGAATTTGATGAAGAAGTTAGGGATTTATTAGTTCTGTGTTCTTTACCTGAGAGTTGGAATAACCTGGTAATGGTGGTAAGCAACTCGGTTCCAGCTAACTCAAAGTTGAAGTTTGAGGATGTTGTAGGGGTGATTCTAAGTGAGGAAATGCAAAGAAAAATCTCTGGGGAATCTTCTACTTCAGGGAATGCTTTGATAGTGGAAACTAGAGGGAGACAAAAGAATAGAGGAAGCCGTGGAAAATCAAAGGATCGAACAAGGTCAAAATCCAAAATTTAGATAGTATGTTGGCACTGTAGAAACCTAAAATATTCTTACACTTAGTATTTCATCCAATCCAATCAATTAACGACACTTCGTTAAATCCCCATACTTCACTCCATTCTCGAATGCCCATTCACGACACTCTTTCGGTCGTATTCCTCCTATAATCAGCTTATTTGGCCAATATTTCTCTTATTAGCTAAACATTCCTCCTTTCAACCATTCAGAACCTCCCTAGTTCTCTTTAGACCACTTCTATTGGCTTCGTAGGCTATCTATTAGTCACAATTGGTTATCCAGATCCCTCCCAACTCTCAATGAGTCTCTAATCACTTGCTAATCAAGTTTAACTAGCCTAATCCTAGCTTAACTAAGCCTAAAGCATGTTTATCCTAATCTAATCTAAAAGTGATTTTTGAGCTTTAGTCCCACATGCACCCAAATTCCAAATTCTCCCAAGTGGAAAACTATAAATACAAGGCTAAGCCTACCCATTCAAACTACAACTTTACATACAACTTCACTCACAAGTCCTTCTCTCTCACATTTGGATATATTGGCATTAGACCTCATTTGCATTAGCCAAGCTAATAGGCATTTGATCTTGGCTATCCTCCATTGGTGAAGCTCTTCCATCTTGCATCCATAACTTCATAGTAGGTTAGTAGGAGGGTATCTAACTTGGTCTTGTAGCCATTTTAGAGAGACCTCTTCACCTCCATTGAAGTAAACAACACATCTAATTTGATTGCTTAGAATCTAACTAGGTTCATTTTTATTAAGCTTTCATGGAGTAGAGAGTAGTATATATGCTAGGGTTTGAATATTTGTTTCAAATTTATATATGCATAGATAGTTTCTTGTTTAGCTCTTATCTCATGGTGCATGGATGAGTAAAGCAAAGCTTTGAGGTTATTTTGCCTCATTCCATAGCTTGTGCAACTTTCCATTGCATACATTTGGCACGCCTGAGTGGGACACTTTGTCCATCCTCCATTAATGGAGTCACTTTGAAGCTTTTTGTTTTAGTTTTAATTTTTTTTTAGTTTTAATCTTTCTAGATTAGTTTCAAGCTTTCTAGATTAATTTTTCAAAGTTTTTTTAGATTAGTTTCAAGTTTTTGATTTCACTAACCTTTCTTGTATTAATGGCTAAAATCAGGTTTCATAACTAGTTAAGCTAGGTTTGTCTTGTTTTTGTGCTCTTTGTAGGATCAAAGGAGGTGAAGTGCTGCCAAAATTGAACCAAATCGATAAAATTTTGATATTTTTGAGATTATTTTTGAAAAATCCCATGTTTTTAGCCACCTACAGGAAAGGGAGCACACATACCATTCTGTGTGTGTAGGTACAAATTTGACTATCATTTTTTTGATAGAGGCACGCAGGCACCAAATCAGGGGCGCGCAACACAAATAAGGGCAGGTACACATGTACACAAACAGTGGTGCAAGCATCATTAGCAATCTTCCGAGGCCATAACTTTTGCTCCCAAACTCAAACGACTCCATTTTTGTTGTGTTGGAAAGGTATTGAAGTGAAATACACAATGAAATCATAAAATTAGGATTTTGACTTACCAAAAATTTATGGTTTACATTATTAGGTAAATAGTCATTTTCTAACGTATCTTAAAGTTCAAAAAAGTGTTTTCTTGGCCATTCTAACACTTTGAAATATTTTTGTAGCACTAATCAGTTATTTGTAGGGTTATTTTGGTTTTATTTTTGACTAACTTAGTTAAGTGTTTCATTTCTTAGCTTGAGAAAGGTTTGTAAAGTGTGTATGCTCTCTCCTCGCGCCTTCAAAAGTGATCTTGGAGATCAAAAACACTTGCACAACTTTGTATCATATGTTAAAAACACTTGTTCTAAAAGATAAAGTAATTTTTATGTGATTTAGTAAGAATTTTCACACTGCGTATGCTCTTCCTTCACGCCTTTTGGTGATCTTAGGAATCAAAAGCAAGGTGTAAATTCCCTTTATTGATATCAATTTGTAATGGAAAATTACTAAACTCATTGTCTACAGGACCTAACGCTTGTCAAAGAAAGGCGTCAAAGACAAAACAAAAACCCACTAATACACATGTTTCTTACAGGTTGCCAAATGGTGTGCTACTTAAAACCACATTAAGTTAAGCAAGATAAAAAACACACCATATTCAAAACATT
The DNA here is from genome assembly GCA_018340775.1 of Taxus wallichiana var. yunnanensis. Classification (NCBI taxonomy): domain Eukaryota; kingdom Viridiplantae; phylum Streptophyta; class Pinopsida; order Cupressales; family Taxaceae; genus Taxus; species Taxus wallichiana. The sequence goes on from CM031239.1 coordinate 8,167,709, forward strand.
GTATTGTAGGTTTCGAAAAGGGTACGTCCCTCTCCGCTCAACTAGAACATAACCCCTTTGGCATAACGCCTTAAGCTACAACAATGGGGGTGGTTCTAGAACCCCAAAGTAGTCCACAAGAGGGAACCTTGTGGATGAAATGGGAAGTGCTCCGCACTACCTACTTGACTAGTGATTCCTTTGTGAGATAGCATTACAAGTTGTCCCTATGCAACCCTTTTAAGTACATGATGGATGCATTTACTACCCACTGTGCTTGAAGGGGGAAAAGTCGAGATACTCCCAAGATAGTCGAGACTATTTGGGTAAATCACCCCGCTCGTGGATAATTTTGTAACACCTAGGACGAGAGAACCACCTAGGAGAATATACTTTGGCCAGGAGCCCACTTTGACCAATTCAAAACAGTGTTGAGTTGTGAGCCATCTTTCATCACGAAATGTGTGATGCATTACTTTCGCTTAGTTTTTCACTTGCCTTAAGGTGAGGCGAAACTCATTTTTTTCATCCCCATTTTTGATCTTCTTCCTTCACATTCTTTTGACACTTTGTTGATCAAAAGAAGGGTGACTACCTTTGTGTTACCAATCGATTTCTTCTACCACTTTTTTGTCCATTTATGCCCATCCATGTTTGCGGCTGGGTAAGTTAATGTCTAAAGTGTGTGGAGGCATATTTATATCATTGGTAGCCTTTGTGATCTTGATACCCACGTCAGGATCATCATCATAGTTAGGATTGATTCATCATTTTATCTCCCTTTGACATGTTACCTTGTTTGCATTGTCTCAACATAATTAAGATACTTATGTCATGTTTCTCATAAACATGATCTAAGTTTCCGCATTGTGGTGTTACGCTGCCCATGTTTTAACACATCCTTAGTATACTTTGACTTAGTTTGATTTCAAACATTGTCCTAAATCTTGAAAGGTGTCGCTTACTTTTTTTGTCGTTTCAATACCACTTTGACACTAATATCTCACTTCTCTCGTGACACTTGATAGACATGTCTAATTGGTGTGGTTACGTGGCTTACATTTGTAAACCCCACCCTTTAACATTTAGGCCTTGTTGGTTGTTGAACTTGTCGTGGTATCCTTTGATTAGGAGTTACATCTACCCTTTGTTAATATTTACACCTTATTCATTTCAAGCTTGACGTAAATATTGACATTGTGTTGATCACCTCTGCGAACTGTCACTTTGCACACGCATTTTCATATGGTGTATTTCCTTGTTGATTGGCTTTGTGTTTCACACTTGCATGATTGTTCCTTGTGATTATTCATTTAGAAAACTTATTTTCTAGGATGATCCATTTTTATCTCATCGATATTGCATCATCATGATGTCTATTTTCCTTAGACCTTCTTTGGAAAATCACGCACGCATATCAATACTTAAAAATGTCTAGTTGGTTGTCCTTATGCTACCCAAATCGACATGTCACTTCCTTCCCTTTGAAGGAGTTCCATCACACTATCTAGATCTAGACATTTGTGCTTAAAACAATGCCAAAAATGACTGACTATCACGCAGTTCCCCATACTTACAAAAATATGGAACCTAGGTTTAGTAATTCAAATAAAAATATTCCCATTACAACTAAACCTCATTTGGTTCTTCATGCTAGAGAGCCCATACGGGTAACTCATTCCCCACCTTCATCTCATAGTCGGTGGTATGATTTGGATGCTTCTGATCCAAATTATTATTCGAGTTCCCCCACTCTTCTTCTAATTCTAATCCAAACATTTCCTCTTCTTCTGAGGATTCCAATCCAAATATTTCTCCGATTCTTCTCTTCGGGATTCAGGATCCAAACTACTATTTGGATTCATCTAATTCGACTCATCTAATTCGACTCCTAAGTCATCTAATGCGACTCCTATGTCATGGTCCTCCCTATCTTCACAGGAACCTCTTCATCATACATTTAATATGACTCCTATGTCACGGTCCTCCCTTTCTTCACAGGACCCCTTTTATTAGTCGCCTCAACGACGACATCTTCTTCCTTTGAAGATATGTGTGACTCCAAATCCCTCCAATCAAACATCTAATACAATTCTTGAATCATAGTCCTCTCTTTCTTTGTAGGACCCTTGTTATTATTCATCCAATGTGATTCTTGAATCATGGTCCTCCCCTTCTTCGTAGGACCTTCTTCATCAATCACCCCAATAAGTCTTCCTCCTTTGAAGATTCATGTGACTCAAAGTCCTTCGAGTCAAACATCTGAATTGACCCATGCATCACAATCTATAGACTTTGGACTTAATCCTACTAGTTTATAGATGATATACCATCATATAGGTAGGTCCACACCACCTTCTTCTACTCCTGAGACATCTAGCTACACATCTTCTTCATCCCTCACATCATCTTCTTCTATCAATCATCATCAAACATCTTCTAAGTCTTCCACACCAATTGATATATTTCTTCCAATCAACCCCTGGTGGTCGATCAACAACTCATACCGATTGATCTCTTTCAGAATGAAGAAACAATTAGGGCATTTATAGGGGCATATGAAGATATTCCTTTAGCAGATTACGAGAAAGGATTCTCTTTAGAATTTGATGCGTCTGTATATTGTGAGGAAAAAGTTGATTCCTTTTATCAAGAAACAAAGGAAGAGCCTCAATCATGCAACTTGACCCTCCTCTTATTCTTCCATCTTCACATTCTTCATTATGTGATGAAACTCCTTGGTCTTGCATTGATCCATGGCCTATCTTCTCATCACCCAATAACTCTTTTTCTATCATAATTCCTCAATCACAATCTCTTATGGGGTCAACGCCAAGTATCCCTTCATCTTCATCTAGAGTGTGGTCACCTTCTAGTAGCCCTCCCTCTACTATTTGTGGGACATTTTCGAGTAGTTCACTATCTTCTATTCTTGGGGCATGCCCAACTAGCCCCTTGTCTTCTAGGTATGGATCACCCAGGTAGTCCATCATCTTCTATTCTTGGGCCACATCCTAGTAGCCCATCATCTTACATCTATGGGTCATGTCCTAGTAGCCCTTCTTCTTCTATTCTTGGGCCACATCCTAGTAGCCCTTCATCTTCTATCTATGGGTCACATCCTAGTAGCCCTTATTCTTCTATTCTTGGGCCACATCCTAGCAGCCCTTCATCTCCTATCTATGGGTCACCTCCCGGTAGCCCATCCTCTTCAATTCTTGGACCATATCCATTTCATCCATCACATATTTCTTCTATCAATGGTTGTGGTAAGCCCATAGTCATTTCTCACATCAGTTCTAAACATCCACGTTCACTTTCTTCTCCTCTCAGATTAGAAAAGTCACGCATTAGCTTATAAGAAACCCAAACAATTTCTTAATCAAGCTCAGATCAAAACTACAAAGAGCTCTATAGATCCCAACAAATCAAACAATCTCAAAATTCTAAATCAAGTGCAATTCAAGAATGCACATCAACGTAACCATCAAGTATGGTGCAAATGGATAGGGAATTATCTCCCACATACAAAATCCATGTTTTAGAACAAATCACAGTCATTTATTGAGTGTGAACTCACCTCGATCATCGAGATTGGGGATAATATCACTCTCGATAAACAAACGTGCCTAGTCTCCCTTATTAAGGAAGTCACAAACATTGTTGTTGGATCTTACCACATAGTGAATTTTTTAGTCCCAACCTCTTAAAATTGTCAAAAATATAAAAATAAAAAACAATTCAAAAATACAAAAAAATTGAGAAAACACAACAAAAATCAAAGGTACAAAGATCAAACATTGTAATCAGGTATTGCGTACACATGGATGTTATTTCTTCCTTTCTTTTCTTTCTTCTGTAAGTCTTCCTACCATTTTCATCCCTTTGGTGATATTTTGGTTAGCCTATTCACATGCATTTTGTGACATTTATCTCTATGGTATCCATTTGACCTTGGTCTTTTATCACCTTGGTAAATTAAAGAACGAATGACCTCTTAGAGATCCTATCACATTCAACATCTAATAAAATTGTTGCGAAGAACTTTTGGACATATTTGTTGACACTAGCCAATGTCATCATCACATTCACTTCCACCTCCTTCCATCAAGTCATATGTGGTTCTTAACCCCTTGTCAAACAAGAGAGCTGAAATAAGTTTTCAGAAAGCAAAAGAATAAAAATCAATCAAAAATCAAAAGCTAAAATCTACAAAGCAAAATAAAATTGATATATTACTCTCTCTTGGGGTATTTCCAATAATCTCTATCGGGCTATGGATGCCTGACTGGTAGTAGAGCAATGTTGCGATTAGAATCAAATGCATCTCCATGGGGCTATGGACGCCTGGCTGAGCAGCAGAGCAATGTATGGTTATCCTTCCACCCTTCATTCACAAATCACCTATCACCTATAAAAATAAATCATTCCTACACATTGGCTAGGGTGTCTTCACTTGTTTTCTATTAAATCTTCCCTTCAAGAGGTAATAAATTCCACGTGCACACACTTGGATCTCTATGAGTAAACATGATTAGTATGTTACCAAGTGTCTTTTTTTGACCTTGTTCAGACTCTTACTCTAGTCCATATCTCATCTCACAATTTGTGCCTTTGGCTAATCACTTCTTCATCATGAGGCTTCTAAGCTACATTCATATCATTCACATTGTTCTTCTACTTCGTTCAGAACATCCATGTGTATAAGATTACTTTTTTCCATGTTTTTGGGCACCTTTGTCCCCTTCTGCACAAAAAACAATCTTCTCCTTCCTTTCTATCATGTGCTTTTAGGCCAACTTACGCTGGGGCATCCTTGCTTCTTCCCAACACTTCATTGGTTTATGTTCACCATCATGTTGAACCTATCCATAATGGCCTTGGGTCCCACTTCTACATGTGAAGAGTTTGCCTTTGAATACTCCCACCTAATCGCTGGGGCATTTTTGCATCTTCACCTTTCTCATACGCACATGGCCTTATGCCCTTGTACATCCCATCTATCACTAGGGGCATCCACGCTTCCTCATCTTCCTATAAATAGTTTCAAAAAATTTAAAAAACAAAAAAAAATTCAAATATGTTAGAAAAATCAAAACATTCAAATATGTTAGAAAAATCAAAACATTCAAATATGTTTAAGAAAAATTCTAAAAATTGAAAATCATCCTACAAAACGTCACTCTTTGGTTCTCACTTGTTCATTGCATGTGCACTCATGGATCATCTTGATCTACCTCCATCAACAAAAGCTAGGTTGCTTACTTCATCTCATACTCTAGGGCACAACGATTTTCTAGTACTATTTCATAGTGCACATTACTTTTCCATTGACCAAGTGTCCTCCATTATTCCCCTCGCATGTATCCTTGCTTGGGGCACCATCATTAACCCTTGTCATTAATTCAAATAGGTTGGAATTGAAGCTTGATAACAAAAACATTACATTATGTTTCTTTGTTAGGTTAGCTTGTTTACTTTCTCGTATTGCATGCCATTTTGTATGTTGCATGGAGTTAGGCATCTTTTAATTTCTCGTATTGCATTGCATTTTTGTATGTTGCATGGAGTTGGTGTTTTTAGCAATGGACATTTGTTCGTATATGGATTTTCATGTCATATTACACTTTTGTTCATTCTTTTTTTAATAAGGACCGATGATGAAGATCTCTAGCAATATGATGAAAAATAAAGTTGTTTAAAGGCACTAGATGGATGTTAGCTCATTCCCCTTCCTCATTCTCCTTTTTCTTCTATATCCCCTTTCTTCTTCACACTATTCTTTCTTTTGTTCTCTTCTTGTCATCTTTTTGATTGTCAATCGAGTTCTTCTATCACCCCATCGAAAATCAAGGGGGCATCCTCCATTCTACTCATTTTTCTTCTATCCCTTCAAAATTTTCTACTTGTTTATGCTTGTCTACTTTCTTTGAAGTGACATCACTTACATCACCCCAAAGAGGGGAAAATGTAGACACCTAAAATATGCTTACACTTAGCATTTCATCCAATCCAATCAATTAACGACACTTCATTAAATCCCCATACTTTGCTCCATTCTTGAATGCCCATTCACGACACTCTTTCGGTCATATTCCTCCTATAATTATCTTATTTGGCTAATATCTCTCTTATTAGCTAAACATTCCTCCTTTCGACCATTCAGAACCTCCCTAGTTCTCTCTATACCACTTCTATTGGCTTCATAGGCTATCTATCAGTCACAATTGGTTATCCAGACCCCTCCCAACTCTCAATGAGTCTCTAATCACTTGCTAATAAAGTTTAACTAGCCTAATCCTAGCTTAACTAAGCCTAAATCATGTTTATCCTAATCTAATCTAAAAGTGCTTTTTGAGATTTAGTCCCACATGCACCCAAATTCCAAATTCTCCCAAGTGGAAAACTATAAATACAAGGCTAAGCCTACCCATTCAAACTACAACTTCACTCACAAGTCCTTCTCTCTCACATTTGGATATATTGGCATTAGACCTCATTTGCATTAGCCAAGCTAATAGGCATTTGATCTTGGCTATCCTCCATTGGTGAAGCTCTTCCATCTTGCATCCATAACTTCATAGTAGGTTAGTAGGAGGGTATCTAACTTGGTCTTGTAGCCATTTTAGAGAGACCTCTTCACCTCCATTGAAGTAAACAACACATCTAATTTGATTGCTTAGAATCTAACTAGGTTCATTTTTATTAAGCTTTCATGGAGTAGAGAGTAGTATATATGCTAGGGTTTGAATATTTGTTTCAAATTTATATATGCATAGATAGTTTCTTGTTTAGATCTTATCTCATGGTGCATGGATGAGTAAAGCAAAGCTTTGAGGTTATTTTGCCTCATTCCATAGCTTGTGTAACTTTCCATTATATACAGTACTGTGGAAAGTTTGGGCATGCGAAGAAGGACTGTTGGGAACTTCGGGACAAGAAGAAATAATAGTTTGAAAACAAGGAGGAAGATGTGAAAAAAATTAATGTATGTCAGATGCTTTTATTCTTTCTTTGCACAATATTGCTGAATCTTGGGTTTTAGATTTGGGGGCTTCTTTCCATGCTACTCCACATAGGCATTATTTTGTTGATTATGTTCAAGGAGATTTTAGGCATGTTTTTCTTGGTGATGATGACCCTTGCAACATAGTTGGAAAAGATTTTGTTCGAGTTAAGATGCGAGAATGGGAATACTTGGCTATTGAAGGATGTCGACATGTGCCTATATTAAGACAAAATTTGATATCGGGGGCGGTTGGGAAGTGATAGTTGTACTGTGATATTTACAACAGACTCTTGGAAGGTTACCGAGGGTGATTTTGTGGTGGAAAGAGGTAAGAAGGTTGGAACCTTATATTTAACCACTTATAGCACTAATGTTTGTAGTCTTGTGGCTTCAGAATTAGATACAACATTATGGCATTATAGGCTTAGTCATATGAGCCATAAGGGCACGTAGATCATAAAGAAGGATTTTCCCAGATATACAGAAACAAGTTTGGAGTTATGAGAGGACTACATATATGGAAAATAGAAGCAAGTAAGGTTTCTCAAGGTTGGAACTACAAAGAAAGAGATCAAGTTAGAGCTGGTGCATTCTAATGTGTGGGGGCCGGCTCAGGTATCATCTCTTAGGGGTTCAAGTTATTATGTTTCTTTTATTGATGATAAAACAAGGAAAGTTTGGGTTTATTGTGTTATAAATAAATATGATGTATTTGACACTTTTTTAAAATGGAAAGCCTTAGTAGAGAATGAAATAGGTCTTAAGCTAAAATGTCTCAGGTTAGATAATTGAGGAGAGTATTGCAGTAATGAATTTGATGATTATTGTTCTAAGAATGGAATTCATAGGTAAAAGAAGGTTCTAGGAACTCAGTAGCGAGAATGGGGTGTCAAAAAGGATGAAAATGATAATAATGGAACGTGTTAGGAGCATGAGGTTACATGCAGGGCTACCTCTTTATTTTTGGGCAAAAGCGGTGAGCACAACTATGTACTTGATAAACAAAGGACCCTCAAGTGCCTTGGATGGAGGCATACCCGAGGAGGCTTGGTATGGTAAGAAAGTTGATTATTCATTTCTTAGAGTATTTGGATGTGAGGTGTTTGTCCATATAGACAAGGATGATAGGACCAAACTAGAGGCTAAATCAAAAATATAATTTCATTGGTTATGGTGGTGATGACTTTGGATATAAATGTTGGAGTATTAAGGACAAAAATATCATTCAATCTAGGGATGTGGTCTTTAATGAGAAAGTCATCTATAAGAAGCGATTCTGAGAAAAACATGGAAAAATTCAAGAAATAATATACAACAATAGAGGATCTTCCGGATTGGAAAGTGACACATGAATCAGTTCATGAACCTCCTCAACAGAACCCCAAACTCCTATATTGAGGAGGTCTTCTAGGGTAAGGAAAGAACCTAATTTTTTTCTCCTTCTCTTTATTATTTATTACTCACTGATAGTGGAGAGCTAGAGAGCTTTGATGAAGCAATGCAGGTAGATGTCAGGAAGAAGTGGGAGAAATCCATGGATGAGGAACATCAGGCTCTCATGGAGAACTAGACATGGGATTTGGTGAAGCTACTTGAAGGAAAAAGAGCATTACAGAACAAGTGGGTGTTAAAATTCAAAGAGGAAGAATGAGGAAAGAAAAGATACAAGGCTTGGTTGGTGGTCAAGGGGTTTGCACAGAAAAAAGGTATAGATTTTGATGAGATTTTTTTCTCTTGTAGTAAAAAGACTTCTATTAGAACCGTTTTAGGAATAGTTGCGGTAGAAGACTTGCACTTCAAACAACTTGATGTAATGACTGCATTTCTTCATGGTGATTTGGAGGAGGAACTATATATGCAGAACTGAGAGGGCTATGAGGTCAAAGGTAAAGAGGAGATGGTGTGCGGACTAAAAAGATATTGTATGGCTTGAAACAAGCTCCACGTCAATGGTATAAGAAATTTGATAGCTTCATTATGGAGCAATGTTATATTAGATGTCATTCGACCATTATGTGTATACAAAGAAATTTGAGGATCGTATTTTTATTATCCTTTGTCTATATGTGGATGAGATGTTGGTTGCAGGTAAAAACATACAAGAAATAAAAGTACTCAAGAAGTAGCTAAGTGAATCCTTTGCTATGAAGGATTTGGGGGCAAACAAACAAATCCTTAGTATGAGGATATCTTGGGATAGGAAGGAATGAAAGCTAGCTTTATCTCAGGAAGAGTACATTAAGAAAGTCTTGGAGAGGTTTAATATGTAGGATGCTAAACCAGTTGGGACTCCTTTGGCAGGCCATTTCAAGTTATCAAAGGAGAAGTGTCCCAAGATAGAGCAGGAGAGAAACTAGATGTCCAAGGTACCTTACTCATTAGTGGTTAGCAGTTTGATGTATGCCATGGTGTGCACCAGGACTGATATTTCTTATGCAAAGTGAGCGGTGAGTAGATTTATGAGTGATACAGGTAGAGATCACCGACAGGTAGTAAAGTGGATCCTTCGGTATTTGAGAGGGACCATGGGCACAATTTTGTGCTACATTGGATCAAACACCACCGTGTGTGTGGTTATGTAGATTCGAGATATGGCTAAAGATGTAGACAATGCGGAGGATCACGACATGTTATGTTTACATTGTAGGTGGGACAATAGTAAGATGTATTTCATGACTACGAAGCTTACGGCTTTGTCAACCATGGATGTTGAGTATGTTGTTGCCACAGGGCAAGAAAAGAAATGATTTGGTTATAGAAATTGCTTGAGGAGTTGGGGCATAATCAGGAGGAAGGAAATCTACATAGTGATAGTCGAGTGCTATACACCTAGCTAAGAACTCTGCTTTCCATTCTAGGACAAAACATATACAGTTAAGGAACCATTTCATTAGGAAAAATTTGGAGGAAGAGAATTTGAAGCCGGAGAAGATTCATACTAGTCAGAATCCTACAAACATGATGACCAAGGTGGTCAAAAGGGAAAAATGAAGCTGTGTTCAACTTTGGTTGGTTTTCATGGAGACTAGTGAAGGGTTGAGAAGCTTGTTCAGAGGAAAGCTAGTCTCCAAGTGGGAGATTGTTAGGTTGTGGTGCCCGTTTTCATGTGAGAAAGTGTTTAAGGCTGTACACTAAGATTACTATACACTTTCCATAGTTTTCTTCTTGGGTGTTCATCCTCATTCGATCTCACACCATTTACCCTTGAAATCCCTTAGTTTGTGGCCTCTGTCATGTTTTCTATCTCCCTGAATTGGTGCACAAAAACTCTGTCCTCCATTTTTCGAGTCTGATGCCCCACACTTGTTTTTTGTATAAGAAAAGATGGAAGACCAAAATCCCAATATCCTGGTAGTGGAAGCCATCGGATCTCGTATTAATGGGGAAGAAACATTTTCTAGGTTCTCACCCACTAAGGCGCATTAAGAATGATATTATATGTTTTCATGGCATGGAGGGACCGCGCATGTTTAGGGACCACCCCCGAGTTTTATTTTTGGAGATGCACCGGGAGACACGTGGAAGGCTGCGCTTGTTTGGAGACTAGCTGTTGTGCCTCACCTTTGCAGATGCGCCAGGGAAACACATGGATGGTTCTGATATAAAGTAGAAAGGGGACAAAATCAACGGTTGTTGTGTAATGCATATTTTGAAATGGGAATTACCAGAGGAGATGGATGCGGGGCAGAATTGCAGATGAAAGAGAGCAAAAAGGGGATGACCTGTCAAGTCCAGCTATGTAGAAACTTGAAGGATTGCCAAAGGTTTGTGGCATGGCATCCTAGTCATTAGTGGAGAGGCCCAAGAAACATGATCAGTTTGCAACTGGTCCACCTGGCAACTTTCAAATATAAATTTGTTAAAGGTCACTTTCTGAGGAAAATGAGTAACAAGCAGGGGTCCCTCGAATATTCTTCTTTTTTGGAGGAAAATTGAGCGAATGAAATGTATAAATGAAATGAGATTACTCTTACAAATGGTCGGGAGTTCATTTTCACGAGAATTTTTGAGAAAATCTCATATTCTGAGAAAACTTTATGAGAAACCATGTTAACTTCCTTTGTGTCAGATTTTCATTCATGTTGAGTTGGTTACGAATGTATAGCCATCAACAAGCTCTGAGATTGTTTAAAATAACTCTCCCCGGTGATGAATCTGATAAACTTTGAGTTAATTTGTGTTAAATCTCTGGAAAATTTTGTGTTTATTTCACTTTCAGAATGTTTGCAAGTAGTTTTTCTTGTTCCTATTAAAATATTGTATTAAAATCTCTTTGAGTCACACAGATCTCAATCCTTGTGATAGTTTAGTGGCATCTGTAATTTCATTTTTTAGAAGAGCTTTCATCTAGGAATGAAATAAATGATTTAAAATCACTTTTCTTCATCTGTTAACAAAGATTGTTTGTAAGCCTCTTGGTGTACCTCAGGTGTGATTGATCTTAGATTTTGATGTTTTATTGGATCTTCTAACTCGAGCCTTCATGCTAGAATCTCAAAGATTGTGTGAAAAGTGCAAATCTAGGCCTCCATTGACACACACTTTCTGGTTGAAGGAATGTTTTAACTATTTTGAAGCTTTTTGTTATTGAGTTCTCCATTTGTTATGACAGCCTTCTTGAGGATCAGCAAAGTCAAATCTATCTTGTTGATCTCCCACCAAAAAATTATTCAAATAACCAATCCTACCTTGAATTACCCTTGTTTTACTCTGTATATCCACAAAAGAACAAAAATCTACTTGCTAAAGTATGCAGAACAGATCAAGTTTCCAAATGTCTTTAGTAACCTTAGCCTTGTGTTGAAAATATCTCCATTTTTTGGAAGTGACAACTCATGAGAGTCATATTTGGTGTGTTGATCATATTTTCTAATGGTTTTCTTTATAATTTTTTTTAAGAGAAAGGTATCTGCGTCTCCTTCAATAACAGAGGTTACAAAATAGGTCCTCTTACCTTGGTTGAAAGGCACAACCTAAAATAGTTAGGATAAGATCAAATCCTTTTATGGTGCTATCCATCTCTCCACAAACCCGAGTAACAAAGGGTCGATTAGATTTCATCCCCGGCTACAAAACGATACATATTTATGATCTATCTACCTCTAAGCTCCCTGCCAAATCTATGTTGCTGCTCGGCTTGAAAAGGAGAATGAATTTGGATACCAACACTCGTGGCGCCGTTGTCGGGATGCTTTGAAGAATTTAAAGTTTTCCAAACCTTGGTAATGTTTCTTGCAGTTCTGTGTGTAAATACATTTTGTAGGCATCATTCTCTGATCAGATCTGTAAGAATTGAACAAGGTTATAAGTTCTACGTGATATATGTCCAATTTTTCTGGCAGTTATTATACTAAGTTTGCCTCACCATTGATAAATTTGGGTGAAGGAGGGTCTGATTTGTAAAGCTTTGCATGATTTTTAGTGTTGACAGACATTTGACAGATTATTTTTAGTGCATTTACACAACTAGGGTGAAAATCCTTAGTGGCGACTCCAAGTTATTTTGATTTTGATAAATGCCAGTGTCTTAACCTCTGTCAATTGAAAAATTTTCATTAATCTTTGTAAAGCTGGAGGGAAGAAGGTCTTTCTTCGCCACAGACCCTAGTAGAAGGTTGTTTCCAGAGTTTGGAAAGTCTAATTCAGAAGGTAGAAGAGTTTGGAAGGTTGTTGGAGATCAAGCCTCAAGAAAAGAGATCTCCATTGGTGAAAATGATCGACGTGATCAAAGATTACAATGCTTCCTCAACTGCTTTTGAATCAGGTAGTCTCTTTGTAAATCTGAATTCTCCATCTGGAGAGGGGCCTTCTCATTCCACCCATGTATTTGAAAGATTTACATCTCATTCTACCCCTGTATTTTCCAAATATGATAGTGCCTGTTGTGAAAAGAGCCATTAGGGGATAGTCATTCTAAAAATTGTATCCCTATACCACATAGACCCCTCACTCCTCATCACTTTGTTTCTCTTGTAAGATCACCTCCTCAAAATAATATGGCTCAGCCTCCATCCAGATATCCATTTGTTGTTAATACTTTTAGTCCCATCAGTTTTAGAGGTATGGTTGGCTATCCAAATGTTGTGCCATAAGATGTAAGAAACAAATTTCCTAAGTTTCAAGGAAATAATGCAATAATTGGTGATCAACACTTGAAACTCTTTGTCAATATGATGGAGGATTTTGAAATAGAGTTTGAAGATGTGTACATTAAATTGTTTATTCATACATTAGAGGAGGATGCAAGGGACTGGTATAAATCTCTTCCTGATAACTCCATTGATTCTTGGACTGAAATGAAGAATGCATTTAGATTGCAGTATGGTGACAAAACAGACCCTAGGTTTCTTTTTTCAGAATTTGAGAATATTAAAAATAATCCTAATGAATTAGTGCATGATTTTAATACAAGATTCAATAATACATTGAGAAGATTTCTTGTGAATTTGAGGCCATGTGATGAATCTTGTCTTATAAAGTATGCTTTGATGCATTTGACAAGAAGGTTGCATACTATTTGAGGGATAAAAACCCTGGCACTTTGAGGCAGGCCTTTAACATGGCTCTACAAATTGAGAACAACATCAAAGTAGTTGGAAAACATCCTAAGAGGGAGGGTGTCAAACTGATAAACCTAGAAAATCCTCAAGCAAGCAAGAGTGTGGATCTTGAGGAGGTTGTTAGGACTTTGGTCGAGGCTATCAAATAAATCTCTTACAAACTAGCCCGGGCAGAGAAAGGAATTGGGAAAAGTTTACAATGTCGAGAAAAGGCACAAAATCATGATAGATTTGGTAATCATCCTAGGGGTGATCAGAGGTCAGATGACAGAGGTAAAGGACCCATGGGATCTGTAAATAAACATCCCAAGAATGAGAAAGTAGAATGGTGCCCGATCCTCCGATCACTGAGTTTACCATTGATGAAGCCAATGAGATTGATTGGTGTGATAGATGTTTTCTACCCCATCCTCCATGTGAAATAAATCAGCAAGAAGAAGAAGTTGATGATGATGTTGGTACTGATGATGATGTTTGCATGATGGGTTGCTCTTCAAACTCACAACAAGGAGCAACTTCAACCGAAGTGATAAGTGCTCGAACTGCTGCAAATTTTGGGATTGCATTCACTAGGTACCATTTCTTCCTCCTTCTCATACTTTTGAAATAGATGTAGTGTAAGCTTTTGAAATACCTAATAATGACTTTGAGTATTTAAGAGCTTTAATGATAAAGAAGTATGATGGAGGAATCCCTTTGGAGGAAGATAGATAGTTATTGATGAACGCTGTTGTTGCTCAAGAAAATGATTATAATACTAGGAGTAGAGTTGTCAAAGGAGTAGGGCCTCAAGACAAACCTAAAACTCCATTTCTTACTAGTATTCCTAAAGAGGCTCCTAGGAAAGATACACCTTCCAAAGGCCTTGCTGTCCAAAAAGGATTCATAATTCTCCTCATGCCCAAACTATCAAGAATCCCATGCCATCTGATGAGTTTTCTAATCTCCCTTCCAATGCTACCTTGCTAAAGAATGTTCCATATGACATTTCCCAAGTTTTGAGTCAAATAAAAGTTAATGTTCCGATTGTTGAGTTGCTTAGGATTCCTGAGCATAAGAAGAGAGCATTTGAGTACTTAGGGTTGAATGAAGAAAAGAGTACCCTAGGTAGAAATGTAAACATTGTAGAAACTCCTCCTCCAACCATTGCAGACCTTGAAACACCACCAACATTGGAAGAGCTTGGAGAAGCACCCAGGTTTACTTGGGGACATCTTTGGTTGAATCCTAATTAAATGTTGATCCCTTTTTTACAAATTTGATCATTAAGGATAAATCGTTGCACAATTGTATGTTTGATTCTGGAGCATCATGCAATGTCATGCCTCTTGAGGTCATGAATGAGCTGGATATCAAGGTGACAACAACATATGGAAGATGCACTGCCATGGATTCTAGAGAGGTCCCAGTTGTGGGGTGTGTGAAGGGTTTGGTGGTATAACTTGCAGCTTATCCAGGTAAGAACCTGAAACTTGATGTTGTCATTGTTGATTGCCCTGCCAAATGGGGCATGTTGTTATCAAGAAAGTGGGCTGCAAGTGTTGGTGGAAGTGTTTAGATGGATATGTCTTTTGCCACCATTCCAATTGAAGGAATCCTTGTAAAACTATATGGAGAGAAGAAAATGTTGCACCTCATTGAAGATCTGAATAATGCTTCTTATGAAGTGTTATATGCTTGATGTAGATGTTGATAACTTTGTGGGGTTTGCTGATAACAGGGAGCACAAGATTGATCAGTGCAAATGTCTTGAACAAGTTGGTTTACCTTGGACCTTGTTATTCGATGGAGCCTGTTCCAAGTTTGGAAATGGTGCTGGCATTTTTTTGATCTCCCCAAGCCAAGAAGAGTTTGTATTTTCTTTCAAACTTAACTTTGAATGCACTAATAATATTGCTGAGTATGAAGCATTGTTATTAGGTTTGAGAATTTCCTAGAAGTATTATATTAAAGATATCATTGTCAAAGGAGACTCAGAACTAGTTGTCAAACAAATTATAAAATTGTATGCTACTAAAAATTAGAGAATGAAACAATACAAACATGAAGTTTGGGATTTGATTGAAATGTTTAACTCATTTAATATTGTGCATCATGATAGAAGGTTCAATACTATTATATACTATCTTGCAGTCTTGGGATCTCAATTTGACATTTTTTCAAAGTCCCCTAATTGTGAATATAATGTTGAAATACTGACAAGGCCATCTATCCCTAACAACGTTAAAAATTGGCAAGTATTTGATGATGATGCCCAAGTGAAATGGTTTCTGCAGAACAAAGGGGAGTTTGCTAATCAGTGTATTGATTGGGAGCCAATGGTGTGTATAGCAAAAGGAAAAGAAACTTTGTTTGGAAAAGATATCATCCAATTGAAAACCAATACCATTCCTAGAGGGCTGGTTGCTCTCGAGTCAAACTTTGATAATGCTGATTGCATTATTAATAGACATATAGCAGCCTCAAGGGATGTTGAAGAGCATGACCTTGGCACAAAGGAAAAACCAAGGAAGATATGGTTGGGAAGCAATTTGAACAAAGAAGAGAAATAATCCTATGTCCAATTGTTAAAGAAATATTAGGATTGCCTTGCTTGGTCCTATTCTGAACTGAAAGCATACAGAGAGGACTTGTTTCAACATGAGATTCCTTTCGAATCTAATGCAAAACCATTTAGACAAAAGCAAAGGCTGATTAATCCACTCCTCTCCATGAAAATGCAAGATGAATTGAAGAAGCTAAGGGATGGAGGGATTATTCAGCCAACAAGGTATTCTTCTTGGGTTGCAAACTTAGTGCCAGTTAGAAAAAATAATGGTGATATCAGGTTATGCGTGGATTTTAGAAATATGAACAAAGCATCAATAAAAGATAATTATCCTCTTGCCAAACATGGAAAATATGCTGCAGTTAGTGACTGGATTTGAGTTGCTTTCTACATTAGATGGTTTCTCCGGATACAATCAAGTTGTTGTGAAGGAGTCAAAAAGAATAAAGACCGCCTTTACCACTCCATGGGGCACATATGTTTATGTCAGGATGCCATTCGGTCTGATGAATGTTGGAGCTACCTTCCAAAGAGTAATGAATGTTTCTTTTGTTGGTTATATTAATTATTTTATTCTGTTTACCAAGATGATGTGACTATGTTTTCCAAAAGGAGAAGTGATCACTTGAAGCACTTGGAAGAAATGTTGATAAGATGCAGAGAGTATGGCATTTCACTCAATCCAAAGAAGTGCCATTTTGGAGTGCAAAAGGCCAAATTGCTTGGTCACATTGTATCAAGGGATGGTGTCATGATTGATCCCGAAAGGGTAGAGGCTATTAACAAGGTTCCAATTCCAAGAACCAAGAAGGGAGTCCAATCCTTCTTTGGGAAAATCAATTTCATTAGAAGATTTGTGTCTAACTTTGCTGAGTTGACTCTCCCCATCACTTGCATGTTGAAGAAAGACCAAATTATCAAGTGGGAAGAAGTGGCCATTCAGGATTTTGATGGGATCAAAGAAGCACTAAAGCATGCACCTATTTTGGCAGCTCCAAATTACATGAAGCCTTTTCAAGTGTTTTCTTTTGCTTCAGAAAACACCATTGCATCTGTTTTATTATAGAAGGATGATGGAGGGGCTGAGAGACCAATTTCTTTTTTAGTAAAGCATTGCAAGGAGCTGAGTTGAAGTACACCATTATGGAGAAGCAAGAATTTTCCTTGGTGAAAGCAACAAATGTTTTTAGACCTTACATTTTGAGCTCTAAAGTTGTTTCTTATGTTCCCCACACCATGGTGAAAGATATCTTATCAGAGATGGAGATCTCAAGAAAAAGATGCAGATGGGTGAACAAATTGTAGGAGTATGACATGGATATCCAAACCACAAGATTGGTAAGAGGTTTGGGCTTAGCTAAGCTTATGGATGAGAGCAACTTGAAAACCATTGAGGTGAATGAGGTAGAGGAAGAAAGGGTGCATGTGCTTGAAAAGTTGGTAAGTTCTGAGTGGTACAAAGATATAATCTTTTATCTCAGACATCTATGTTGCCCTGATCATTTGAATAAAAATCAGAAAAGAGCTCTTAAGTTAACCTCTCAAAAGTATGTCATTACTAATTT
The DNA here is from genome assembly GCA_018340775.1 of Taxus wallichiana var. yunnanensis. NCBI lineage: Eukaryota > Viridiplantae > Streptophyta > Pinopsida > Cupressales > Taxaceae > Taxus > Taxus wallichiana. The sequence goes on from CM031239.1 coordinate 8,185,370, forward strand.
TGGGTTAGCTTGGAAGAACCCAGAGGGGGTGCTCTTAAGGTGCATTGCTGAAGATGAAGCCCCAAGAATAATTACGATCTTCATGGAGGAGTTTGTGGGGGACATTTTGCTGGAAGGGTTACAACTCACAAAATTTTGAGAGCTGGTTATTAGTGGCCCACCCTTTTCAAAGATACAACTTTGCTTTGGTTAGGAAATGTGAAAGCTGCCAACGTTTTTCTAGAAGAATGAAAGCTTCAGGCTCCCTTCCTTTGTAACATGTGTCAGTTGAAGCCCCTTTCAAACAATGGGGAGTGGACTTCATTGGTGAAATTTCAGATCCCTCTAGTGTTGGTCATAAGTGGATTCTTGTAGCTACTGACTACTTCACTAAGTGGGTGGAAGCAATCCCCACTAAGAAAGCAACACATCAAGTTGTCATGGACTTCATGCTTGAATCATATCATCTACAGATTTAGAGTGCCAGTCAAAATTGTTGTTGATAATTCCATGTGTTTCAGAGCTAAACCTTTGATGGAAATGTGCAAAGGATATGGGATAAATCTGACATATGCTTCTAACTACAACCCCCAAGGAAATGGACAAGTTGAGTCCAACAATAAAAACTTGTTGAAGATCATTAGAAGAACCTTGGAGTTGAACAAGAAGAAGTGGGGTGAGCAACTGAAATTTTCTATTTGGGCTGAAAAAATAACTTCTAAAAGGGTTCTTGGTAAAATCCCATTTGAGTTGGTATATGGAACACAAGCTTTGCTGCCCCTACATTTACAATTTTCTTCATTTCAGTTTGTTCAACAATCGAAGGACAAAGAAGTTATCCCATATGAGGCTCGAAGCAATCAGATTGTTGAACTTGATGAAGAAAGAAGGGCATCCCACCAAAGACATGTAAATTTCAGAGAAAAATTAAAGAAGTTATTGTTATCCCAAATGTGCCCCTGCTCATTTTTGTGGCTAACTCCTTGTGTTCTTGCCTCTCTTGTGCCTCAGTCTCCATTTTTTGATTTTTAGGCACTCAAATCTTTCTAGAAATGGCACCATTGGATAGAGCTCTCTCTCAGCTTTCCAGAAAGGTAAAGTTTTCCTCCTAACTCCTCATATTTTTCAAGTTATGGCTCGGCGGAGTTTTTGTGGGAAATTTTCCCTTGGAAGCCCGTAGCCAATAGGAAGTTGCCACGTGTCCCAGGAGGTGGCGGAGAGAAGCAAAACACTTAGAAATTTTTTCAAGTTTTGGTCAAAAATGCAAAAGGAAATTTTTGTCCGCGGGCCACCGGGTGAATCAGAGCGTGACACGTGTCAGAAGGGGGAGGCAGAGTGAAAATTTTGCTAAGTGTTTTACGCAGGAAAATTTTTGAAATTTGGTCCGGGCCAATGGCGTGCTGCCACGTGTCCAAGAGGGATGGTGGGTGTCGGGGGTGAAGTTAGGTTTTTTGGTTAAGTTTTTCCAAAAATCTCAAATGGAAAGTTTTCCCCGCATGACCCGCATCGAGTAGGATTGCCCCACGTGTCTTCACCATCAGCGAAGCGGCGGGGGAAAGATGAAAACATTGCCAAGTGTTTTGCCAAAATTTTTCAAAGGGAAAATTTGTAAAGGGAGCCTACGCGCGAATGAAAATAGGACACGTGTCCTATGGTCCAAGGGGGAGTTTGGGCTCGGGAAGAAATTTTAAAAGTTTGGCAAAGTTTTGGAAAAATTTCAAAGGCAAAGGATGAGCCCGCGCCCTCTGTCAGCTAATCAAACGCCGACACGTGTCCCAGACCGCAGGGGCGCGAGGGAAAAAATGAAATTTTTTCCAAAGTTAAAAATGCAAAATTTTCAAAGGTAAAATTGCGCCCCAGGCGCAAAGCAATCAAACCTCACCACGTGTCCAGCTCGGGGGCCCGGCGGAGTTTTTGGAAAAAAATTTCCAAAGGAAAAAAACAAAGAGAAAGTGGTCAGGAAGGGCCTACACCCAATCAAATCATGCCACGTGGCACCTGGGTGGCGGGGGTGGGGGTTTTTTTGAAAAATTTTCCAAATGCAAAAAGAGGTAAAATTCAAATTTTTCCCGCCGATCCGTTTTGGGCCTGTTTTTGCCCTAAATCTTCAAACGGCCATAACTTTCGATCCAGAGCTCGATTTTCATGTTCTTTATATCAATGGAAATCTGGTAAAATTCTCTACATGATTCCATGGTCAATTTTGAATTTTGGTTCAGTTTAGAGGAGAAAATCAAAAAACTCTTCTGGTATGCGCCCATGGATAGAACTGACGTTTCAACAACCAATTTTAATGCAAAATGGGTCGCATTCTTCTCCAGTATGGTCAAAAATGTTAGGGCATGGGTTTGTAAGGACCTCCATGCTGTTTTTAATGCATTTTGGTCAATGAGGAATGGCTCCCATGTGTTTTCACATTTTCTCTCTCCTGGGCTCGACCCATGCACTGTAAAAGCTAGATTTGGCTCATTTTTCAAAGGGGGAACACTTTTTTGCACAACAGCAAGCTTCTGTTTTCACCTTCATCAAGTGATTTTTGCAAGGATCAGACCTTTTCAGGGATTGTAATAGTTTTACCTCTTTGGTGTTGGAATGCAAGGATTTTGATGTTGAAAATCACAATACAGGCTCTGTGAATGCTTTCAGTCCTTTGTATGTGTTGTTTGTTTCATTTCAAACCTTTGATTACAACTTATCAACCTGTGCATGATGTTTTATGTTGCAATTTCTGATTTGTGTCTATTTGCATGAGCAAAAATGTTCACCACTCCTTTGGTGTATCACCCTTATTAGTTTAGTTTCAATTTTTACATCTCTTATCCCTGTCTCCTTGCAATCTAGGATAAAATTAGGATCTGAACCTCTGCAATTGTGCAAATAATAGATCTAATCAGAGGAGTTTGAGGAACCAGCCTCTAATCTAGAGATTCCTCTCTCATTTTTACAAGTCCCACACTTGGAGAGAGGTTTCAATGTTGTGCAATCACACTGGATGCCTAAAACATCAATTTAGAAACTGATTTGCATCCAGGGGTGCTGCTGATTTGCAACAACAGTTTTGGCATGCCGGTGGGACCTTAGAGGTCTCATTTTTATTGCAACAAAGTTGATGTGCATCTGCTGCAATTTTCTTTCTTCAAAAGAGCTATAAATTGCACATCTGGCGACTCCAAGGGGAAGAATCAACTGGTTTCAGTAGTGCAGGCCTGAAAACTCATGAGAAGAGTCACCACAAGGTCAAGAGCTAGAGAAGAAGAGGTGTTTGAATACCTGCAGTTATCTCCAAGAATAAGGCAAAGAGGAAGAAGGATTCAAAGGTCTCCATCTCCACCAAACAAAACTCTCTTAACTCCTCCACCTAGTAGGCCTTTCATTCAGTCAACAAGGGTTTTAAGACCAATTAGAATGGCACAAAACAACCCCTATGTCAATTTCACAGGTAGCAACCCACTTGCCCTCAATGCACAACATCCAATTCCAATTGCAGCCTTGAAGAACATTCCATACTTCACTGGAGAGAATCAGACTACTCCAGGTGATCATGTTAAAGACATTGCCAACCTTTGTGCAATTCATGAAATCAATGAGATGCAAGTGGCTGTCAAATTGCTAGCATCTTCATTCAAGGGGAAAGCATTGCAATGGTTTAGAAGTCTTGCCTCAGGTTCTATTCAGAATTGGAACCAGCTATGTATAGCACTTCATGAGCAATTTGGAGAGAAGGGAGACAACTTGTCTCTTTTGGAGCAGCTGACAACCATCAAGAGAGCTCCCAATGAGTAGCTGACTGATTTCAACTTCAGATTTCAAAAGACTTGGGAGAGAATTCCAGTGGCGGTCAGGCCAACATTAGAAGGTGCTTTTCTCTACTACCTCAAAGCTTTGAATTCTGATATTTCTATGTTGATTCAGTCCATGGGAGGCATAACTATCCCTATGGCTTATAGCATTGCCATTAGGGCTGAAAATTGTTTGATCCAAGCTGGAAAACTAGCCCCTAGACCTCCCATGCCATTGTTTCCAAGTTTAGAGAGCCCAAACACTAATCAAGCACCTAATTTGGCTCCTTCTCCCACTCCTAGAAATCAGAGTTCAAATGAGGCTTCTACTTCATCTCCAAGTGCCCCAAATGAGCTTCAAGAAGTCATGAAGCAATTGCAAAACCTAGGCAATGAGCTGGTTACTCTCAAGAGGCAACAAGCCCAAGGTTTTAGACCTTCTTATCAGCCCCAAGCTCAGCCTAACAGGCAGCCATACCAACCACAAAGACCTCCTAATCTAGCTACAAATATAAATCAAACAAGGCCTCCTGCCAATAGACCATTTCAGCCCTATAATCCTAATGCCATATCTACCTCTAAGGCATTGGTGCCAACACAAAACAATGTTGCTCAGGAGTATGATTGGTGTTTTCCATGCAATGAACCTCACAACCAATCCATGTGCTTCAATGGTGCTTTGAATCAAGCATTAATGGTGACAACTACTGGTGTGGAGGGTGAGGGTAGTCAAGGAAACAACCAACAACAAGAAACATTCCAACAGCAATCAGCCCCAAATGACACCACACTTGTGAACTGGTAGGCAGAGGATTTTTGTGGCATGAATCAGACAGTCTCTCAAGGTGTTGCAGCCAACACAAGGTCAAAAATAAGGAATTTGGGTGAAGAGCAGCCATTAGCTCCAACCAATCTCCAACCTTCTATGGCTCCACAAATGGTTGGCAAACAAAATCCAATTTCAAATGCACAAGGGCAGCCAAGAACAGCTCCTAGACCAACTCAAATACCAGTTGTTGCTGCCCACATGCAAGGAGTGAATGTGCCAACCAAGGGACAGCAAAGAGATCCTTCATCACCATTTAGTATCATTGATCAGATGAAGAAGACAAATGTAAATATATCAATGTGGGAATCCCTATCTATCCCAGGCCAAAGAGATTTGCTACAAGCTGCCATGAAGGACTGGCCAACTTCAAATCAACAAGCTCAGATGTAAGAGAAAGTGCTCACAAATGCTGCCCAGCCTGAAGGGAATCATGGAGGACAGCAAGGTAAAATGTTGAAGCCCCCTCCTTTTTATGTCTCATTAATCATTGGAAACCAATTGGTGCACAATTGCATGATTGATTCCGGGGCAAGTAGCTCAGTGATGCCCAAACAAATAGCTGATCAGCTAGGGCTCCAGTATGAAACCATATCCAAAGGGGTAGTGCAGCTGGATGGGACAACAGTAACAATAGTTGGAGTGATTAGAAACTTGAGTCTTACCTTGCATGCATGTCCAAATGTTGTTGTCTTACAAGATGTATCAGTTATAGACCTTCCACCACTCTTTGCCCTATGCTTTTCAAGGGACTTCACAACCAAGATTGGAGGATATTTGTCTGCTGATTGGTCACACATGCTATTCAGAATGAGGTATGGAACCAAAGCTACAATCAGGTTTGAACCTATTGCAAACTTCCACATTGAGCCCTACACTCCAAGTCAGATCAATGCCAATTGTTCAGCATTTGATCAAGAAGATCACCCAAGCACTGATGAAGCTGACACCAAGGTTGGAAGCATCCCGGATCTAACTCTTGATGAATGGGCAAACAAGGTACATGCTTTTGATCCTTATCAAGAAGTAGAAGAATCTGAGCTAGGGGTCTATTGCATACATGAAGAAGATCAGCCCATTCCTAGCATCACCAAGCCAAACCATAAGGATGACAATGAGGTATGGCAGCTGTTTTTTGATGGATCAAGGAGTAGACAAGGTGCAGGAGGTGGAGCCATGCTTGTTTCACCTCAAGGAGTAAAGTACTATTCAGCTTTTAGATTTCAGTTTGCATGCTCCAATAACACTGCTGAATATGAAGCCTTGGTGCAAGGGATGCATTGGGCAATAAAGAGAGGAATAAAGAACTTGCAAGTCTTTGGTGATAGTGAATTGATTGTAAATCAGGTCAAGGGACAGCATGCTGCCAAGAATGATCTACTTAAGTGCTACAAGAACAGGGTGTGGGACCTCATGGAAGATTTTGAGGGTTTTGGCATCAAATCCATTCCTAGGAAAGAGAACCAAGTTGCTGACAATAGGCTTGCAGCAGTAGGGGCAGCCTTTGACATTGTGGAAAGCATTCAACAAGACAAGGTATAGCCAAACATCCATGTGATTGTGAGGCCTTCAGTGCCAGATAACAATGTCAGTTGGCAAGTGTTTGAAAATGACCAATAAATCATCCATTTCTTATAAGAAGAAGCTGAGTTCTCAGCTAAGAATCAAGAAAAATTGGAACAACAGTATGGTGACCAAGTGGTACAGCTGAGAACTAACAAGCTGCCCAAGGGACTTATCACTTTGGAGTCCATTTTTAATCCCAATGATCAGTTTAGGAAGGAGAAAGAAAACATTCAGGTCAAGAGAGAGGATTCAGTATCCATCTTGGTGGAAGAGAACAAACCATTACAAATTGGAAAGATGACAACTGAACAAGAAAGGTATGAGTTCATGCAGCTGTGTCAAGAGTTCCCTGATGTGTTTGCTTGGAGCTATGAAGACTTGAAAGGTTTCAATCCCAACTTAGCTCAACATACCATTGAATTGGATCCAAATACTAAGCCTGTCAGGCAGAAACAAAGACCAGTCAATCCACACATGGAGCCTCTCATGAGGAAAGAATTGAACAAGCTGATTGAGTCAAGGATCATATTCCCAATCAAGCATTCTAGTTGGGTTTCCAACTTGGTTCCAGTCAGAAAGAAGAGTGGAGAGATCAGATTGTGTGTTGACTTCAGAGACTTGAATAGAGCATCTCTCAAGGACCATTACCCACTCCCTTCCATGGAGAAAATCTTGCAAGTTGTGGCTGGCTCTGAGAGGTTTTCACTACTTGATGGCTACTCAGGCTACAATCAGATTATGGTGAAGGAAGAAGACCAATTCAAGACAACCTTCACAACCAAATGGGGAACTTATGCATACAGGAAAATGCCATTTGGGCTATCCAACGCTAGTGCTACCTTCCAAAGAGTAATGGACATGGCGTTCAAAGGTTTGATTAACAACATGGTGCTGATATACCTTGATGATATCACTATTTTTTCCAAAAATGTAGCAGACCACCTCTCTCATTTGAGACAAGTCTTCACGAGGTGCAGGAGATTTGGAGTGTCTTTGAATCCTAAGAAGTGTATCTTTCTTACACATGAAGGAAAGATCCTTGGCCATATTGTCTCCAAAGAAGGATTAACAATTGATCTAGAGAGGGTTGAAGCCATAAGAGCACTACCATTGCCAAGCCACAAGAAAGCCCTTCAGAGTTTCTTGGGAGGATAAACTTTGTTCGGAGGTTTGTCCCAGATTTTGCAGCCCTTGTCAAACCTATCACCAAAATGTTAAAGAAAAGCATGGATTTTAAGTGGACAGTAGAAGGCAAGGAGAGTTTTGAAGCAATCAAAGAAGCCATCTCTCAAGCACCAACTCTCATCAACCCGGACTTCTCCAAGGATTTCATCCTCTATGCCTTTGGAGGTAATGATACTATTTCTACCATTTTGGTACAGTAGAACAAGGACAATGATGAGCAGCCAATTACTTTCTTCAGCCAGAGCCTAGATGACTATGAGGTGAGGTATTCTTTTATTGAGAAGCATGTACTTGCAGTAATCAAAGCTTGAAGAAATTCAAGCATTTAGTCTCAAACAACAAGGTCCAGTTGCTGGTCTCTCATGCTGGGGTTAAAGACTTCCTCCTCAACAAGGATTTGAATGAGAAAAGGGCAGGTTGGATCACTCATGTCATGGAGTATGACATTGAGATCAAGGTCACCAAGCTGGTAAGAGGAAAAGGATTGTGTGAGCAGCTGATTTTGGGGAAGCAAAAAGAAGTATGCAATGAAGAAGAGGCTGTTTTGACAGTTCAAGACAGCCATGAGCCAAGTGGCACTCAAGAAGAAAACAATGCTGTCCCCACTCCTTGCTGGACCCAAGGTATAATACACTTCCTAAGCATAGGCCTATGCCCTCCGGAGATGAACAAGACCCAAAGAAGACACTTCAGATTGCAGGCTATCCCATATGCCATTATTGATGGAGTTTTGTTCAAGAAAGATGTGAATGGAGTGCTACTGAGATGCATTAGCACAAATCAGGTTCATAGGGTGTTGGAAGAGTTCCATGGTGGACCAGGTGGTGGTCATTTTGCACCAAGAGTGAAAGCTCTAAAAATTATGAAGGCTGGTTATTATTGGCCCAAGATTTTTAGTGATTGCTTTGCATGGATCAAGATGTGTAAGAATTGTGCATTCTTCACAAGAAAAGAGAAACTTTCTGCCCTTCCATTGCATCCAATCTCGGTTGACCAGCCGTTCATGCAATGGGTTTTGGACTTCATTGAGTCATTAATCCCAATTCAAGATAAGGGCACAAATGGATTTTGATAGCCACAAACTACTTCACCAAATGGATCAAGCAAGTAGTGCTCAAAGAAGCAAATGAGTCTAGCATCTTAGAATTTCTATGAGGGCATAGTAACCAGATTTGGCATACCTACTACAATAATCTCGGATAATGCACTAGCATTCATTGGATCCAAGGTGACTGAGTGGGCTGTCAAGAACGGGATCTACCTAAGTACTTCATCAAACTATTACCCTCAAGGTAATGGCCAGGCTGAGTCTACAAACAAGAACTTGTTGAGGATCATTAGGAGAACTCTTGATGAGAATCAGAGGTCTTGGCATACCAAACTGAAATCAGCCTTATGGGCTGATAGGATAACTCCCAAGAGATCCACAGGTAACTCTCCATTCAGGCTTGTTTATGGAAGAGAGGCAATTTTGCCCATGTCTCTTGAGTTGCCAACATTGGAACTCATGAAACAGTTGGAGCTGTTGGAGTTTGAGGCCATGGAGGTGAGATATGTAGAGTTGATGGAGCTTCAAGAGATCAGAGATCAGGCATCCCAAGCAATGGAGAAGGATCAAGCTTTGATCAAGAAGACCTTTGACAGGAAGGCCAAGAGTAGATCTTTCCAGGTTGGAGATCTAGTGTTAAAATGGGATGCAGATAGAGAAAAACCGGGAAGGCATTCAAAATTTGATGCCATTTGGAGTGGCCCATACATGGTCACGAAGTGCAAGAACAACAATGCTTTCCAATTGGCTTCATTGGATGGTGAAGAACTGCAGATTCCAGTCAATGGAATCTATCTCAAGCATTGCTTCTAAAGGGAAATTCTCCACCTTGTAAATATTAGCTTAGGTTTCCATTCCTTCAAGTGCTTGTGCACATTGTTTTGCTTATAGGTTAGTTTTGCTTTCCCTAAGTGCTTTGGCATAGCTTGCTATCCCTGGAGATGTTTTGCAGTCCTTGCTTCCATCAGGTGATATTCCATCTTCCTCCTTGCAACATTCTAAGTCAGTTGGGGTTCCAAACAGAAAATTTGATGACTCCATGCCCAATGGACTACTTCAGGCAACTGGTATTTTCATCTAGCAGGTAGATGACCCCTCTGAGTCACCAAAATTGTTATCCCAAATGTGCCCTTGCTCATTTTTGTGGCTAACTCCTTGTGTTCTTGCCTCTCTTGTGCCTCAGTCTCCATTTTTGATTTTCAGGAACTCAAATCTTTCTAGAAATGACACCATTGGATAGAGCTCTCTCTCAGCTTTCCAGAAAGGTAAAGTTTTCCTCCTAACTCCTCATATTTTTCAAGTTATGGCTCGGTGGAGTTTTGTGGGAAATTTTCCCCTTGGAAGCCCACAGCCAATAGGAAGCTGCCACGTGTCCCAGGAGGTGGCGGAGAGAAGCAAAACACTTAGAATTTTTTTCAAGTTTTGGTCAAAAATGCAAAAGGAAAATTTTTTCCCGTGGGCCCGCCGGGCGAATCAGAGCGTGACACGTGTCAGAAGGGGGAGGCGGAGTGAAAATTTTGCTAAGTGTTTTACGCAGAAAATTTTTGAAATTTGGTCCTAGGCCAATGGCGTGCTGCCACGTGTCCAAGAGGGATGGTGGGTGTCGGGGGTGAAGTCAGGTTTTTTGGTTAAGTTTTTCCAAAAATCTCAAATGGAAAGTTTTCCCCGCATGGCCCGCGTCGAGTAGGATTGCCCCACGTGTCTTCACCATCAGAGCGGCGGGGGAAAGATGCAAAAATTGCCAAGTGTTTTGCCGAAATTTTTCAAAGGGAAAATTTGTGAAGGGAGCCCACGTGCAAATGAAAATAGGACACGTGTCCTATGGTCCAAGGGGGAGTTCGGGCTCGGGAAGAAATTTTAAAAGTTTGGCAAAGTTTTGGAAAAAATTTCAAAGGCAAAGGATGAGCCCGCGCCCTCTGTCAGCTAATCAAATGCTGACACGTGTCCTAGGCCGGTGGGGCACGGGGAAAAAATGAATTTTTTTCCAAAGTTAAAAATGCAAAATTTTCAAAGGTAAAATTGCGCCCCCGGGGTGCAAAGCAATCAAACCTCGCCACGTGTCCAGCTCGGGGCCCGGCGGAGTTTTGGAAAAAATTTCCAAAGGCAAAAACAAAGAGAAAGTGGTCAGGAAGGGCCCACACCTAATCAAATCATGCCACGTGGCACCTGGGTGGCGGGGCGTAGGGGTTTTTTTGAAAAATTTTCCAAATGCAAAAAGAGGTAAAATTCGAAATTTTTTCCCGCCGATCCGTTTTGGGCCTGTTTTTGCCCTAAATCTTCAAACGGCCATAACTTTCGATCTAGAGCTCAGATTTTTGCGTTCTTTATATCAATGGAAAGATGGTAAAATTATATACATGATTCCATGGTAAATTTTGAATTTTGGTTCATTTGGAGGAGAAAAACAAAAACTCTTCTTAGTATGCGCCCATGGACAAATCGACGCTTTCAACAACCAATTTTAATGCAAAATGGGTCGCATTCTTCTCCAGTATGGTCAAAAATGTCAGGGCATGGGTTTGTAAGGACCTCCATGCTGTTTTTAATGCATTTTGGTCAATGAGGAATGGCTCCCATGTGTTTTCATATTTTCTCTCTCCTGGGCTCAACCCATGCACTGTAAAAGCCAGATTTGGCTCATTTTTCAAAGGGGGAACACTTTTTTGCACAACAAGCTTCTGTTTTCACCTTAAGCAAGTAATTTTTGCAAGGATCAGACCTTTTTAGGGATTGTAATAGTTTTCTACCTCTTTGGTGTTGGAATGCAAGGATTTTGATGTTGAAAATCACAATACAGGCTCTGTGAATGCTTTCAGTCCTTTGTATGTGTTGTTTGTTTCATTTCAAACCTTTGATTACAACTTATCAACCTGTGCATGATGTTTTATGTTGCAATTTCTGATTTGTGTCTATTTGCATGAGCAAAAATGTTCACCACTCCTTTGGTGTATCACCCTTATTAGTTTAGTTTCAATTTTTGCATCTCTTATCCCTGTCTCCTTGCAATCTAGGATAAAATTAGGATCTGAACCTCTGCAGTTGTGCAAATAATAGATCTAATCAGAGGATTTTGAGGAACCAACCTCTAATATGGAGATTCCTCTCTCATTTTTACAAGTCCCACACTTGGAGAGAGGTTTCAATGTTGTGCAATCACACTGGATGCCTAAAACATCAATTTAGAAACCTGATTTGCATCCAGGGGTGCTGCTGATTTGCAACAACAGTTATTTGATAAGAAGGTCACTCCAAGAGCTTTCAATGTTGGAGATCTTGTGCTGTTATGGGATAACAGATGTGAAGATAAGGGAAAACATGGTAAATTTGATGCATTATGGATGGGCCCCTACTCCATTGATATTCGAATTGGTGAAAATACCTTTTTCCTAAAAGACTTAGAAGGGGAACTACTTGAATTTCCTGTTAATGGCAGGCATTTGAAGCATTTCCTTGATTGATTTCTCGAATCAAGGTATACTCCATTTGTACAGTGTATGGTTCTTTGTTTTCATTCTGTTTTTGTGTTTTTGTTCATTTTGGTCCTTGGTGACCTAGTTTTGCTAGTTTCTCGGTTCGTTCTTTGGAAGATGGTTCTGGTTTTCTACTCTACAAGCTGACTCCTTTGCCCAATGGATATTTTTGGCACTTGGTCTATTTTTGTTCTTATGGCACTCATTGGGAGTGCCCATCCCTGAGCAGGAGCCGATGTTGGTGCTCATTTTGATCTCACACCATTTGCCCTTGAAATCCCTCAGTTTGTGGCCTCTGTCATGTTTCTATCTCCCAAATTGGTGCACAAAAAAATATGTCCTCCATTTGTCGAAATTTGATGCCCCACACTTGTTTGTTGTATAAGAAAAGATGGTAGACCAAAATCCCAATATCCCAGTAGTGGAAGCCATCGGATCCTGTATTAATGGGGAAGAAACATTTTCCAGGTTCTCACCCACTAAGGCACGTTAAGAATGATATTATATGTTTTCATGGCGTGGAGGGACCGTGCATGTTTAGGGACCAGCCCCTGAGTTTTATTTTTGGAGATGCACCGGGAGACACGTGGAAGGCCCGTGCTTATTTGGAGACTAGATGTTGTGCCTCACCTTTGCAGATGCATCAGGGAAACATGTGGACGATTTTGATATAAAGTAGAAAGGGAAAAAATCAATGATTGCTATGTAATGCATATTTTGAAACATACATTATAATATTACCGAGAGGAGATGGATGTGGGGCGAATGCAGATGAAAGAGAGAAAAAAGGGGATGACCTGTCAAGTCCAGCTATGCAAAAACTCCGAAGGATTGCCAAAGGTTTGTGGCATGGCATCCTAGTCATCAGTGGAGAGGCCCAAGAAACATGATCAATTCACAACTGGTCCACCTGGCAACTTTTGAATATAAATTTGTTAAAGGTTGCTTTATGAGGCAAATGAGTAACAAGCAGGGGTCCCTCGAATATTCTTCTTTTTTGGAGGAAAATTGAGCAAATGAAATGTATAAATGCAATGAGATTACTCTTGCAAATGGTCGAGGAGTTCATTTTCATGAGAAAATTTTGAGAAAATCTCATATTCGAGAAAACTTTATGAGAAACTAGGTTAACTTCCTCTGTGTCAGATTTTCATTCATGTTGAGTTGGTTATGAATGTATAGCCATCAAAAAGCTCTGAGATTGTTTAAAATAACTCTCCCCTACTGATGAATTTGATAAACTTTGAGTTAATTTGTGTTAAATCTCTGGAAAATTTTGTGTTTATTTCACTTTCAGAATGTCTGCAAGTAGTTTTTCTTGTTCCTATTGAAATCTTGTATCAAAATCTCTTTGAGTCACATAGATCTCAATCCTTATGATAGTCTAGTGGCATCTGCAATTTGATTTTTCAGAAGAGCTTTCATCTGGGAGTGAAATAAATGATTTAAAATCACTTTTCTTTCATCTGTTGATAGAGATTGTTTGTAAGCCTCTGGGTGTACCTCAGGTGTGATTGATCTTAGATTTTGATGTTTTATTGGGTCTTCTAACTCGAGCCTTCATGCTAGAATCTCAAATATTGTGTGAAAAGTGTAAATCGGGCCTCCATTGATGCACACTTTCTAGTTGAAGGAATGTTTTAACTATTTTGAAGCTTTATGTTATTGAGTTCTCCATTTGTTATGAAAGTTTCTCGAGGATCTGGAAAAGTCAAATCTATCTTGTTGATCTCCCACCAAAAAATTATTCAAATAACCAATCCTACCTTGAATTACCCATGTTTTTCTCTGTATATCCACAAAAGAACAAAAATCTACTTGCTAAAGTATGCAGAAATGATCAGGTTTCCAAATGTCTTTAGTAACCTTAGCCTTGTGTTGAAAATATCTCCATTTTCTAGAAGTGACAACTCGTGAGAGTCAGATTTGGTGTGTTGATCATATTTTCCCAAGGTTTTCTTTATAAAATTTGTGCAAGAGAAAGGTATCTACATCTCCTTCAATAACAAGAGGTTACAAAATAGGTCCTCTTACCTTGGTTGAAAGGCACAACCTAAAATAGTTAGGATAAGATCAAATCCTTTTATGGTGCTATCCATCTCTCCACAAACCCGAGTAACAAAGGGTCAGTTAGATTTCATCCTGGATACAAAATAATACATATTTATGATCTATCTACCTCTAAGCTCCCTGCCGAATTTGTGTTGCTGCTCGGCTTGAAAAGGAGAACAAATTTGGATACCAACACGGGGTTTGGGGTGCAGCCCGGAGAATTTTTTTTTGGCCTTAAAACATTCCCGATATATATGGGAAATATGCTTTTCTCATATGGGAGGGATTTTGACCCATAGGTTTATGGGACGGTTTTGGCCGATGGTTTTGTAAAGATGCTTGCGATTGTCTACTTATATGGTTTTATGCATATGGTAGGCATGATGTAACATTGCAGATGTATTTTTGAATTTGGATGTGAATTTTGGAGGGTTTGTTGAGCATAGATCCAAACAGATATATGGGTATTGTAGTGAGAGAGTGGTGGCTTGTAATAAAATCTAAGCAAGTGATTCTTGGTGGACGTAGTCCAAATTGGGTGAACCATGTTAAATAATGTTTGTTTGTGTTGTGTTATTTTATTCTGCACTTTTATTTGAGATCTGTAATATTTTCTGCATATTAGTTTCTACTGTTGCGATTCTGTGAGGGATTATTCCGTATATTTTATCCCTTATTTCCTAATAGAAATGAGTTGTTGAACAACTATAAAATCCTTTTACATGATCTATAGTGATCCAATCATCCTCTAATTTTCATTGAAGATGCTCTTCAAGCACACAAGACAAGTTTTAATGTGAATGTTTCTAAATTGACGTGTTTTCATGACCGCATTTTTTCCTACTTGGAGTGTCTGGAGGGAATTCAAGGATGAAAAAGTGTTTGAAAAGGAAAGAAGTTAATCTCACAACCACTCAACATTCAATTTTTTAAATTTCATTCAAAATGGTGGAAGATATCAATTTAAATGAGATCTCGGGTTCTATAATAGCTCAAACCCCGATCTAGGGTTTTCACATTTTATTTTTCTTGAAACTCAAAAAAACTCCAATCAAAATTTAAGAAAATTTGCATAAATTTCTGTGAGTACAAACACCTCGGTTGCAAAAATAAATTTGTGATTTTATTGTGAGAGGAGTGAGAATCTCTTAGCAAAATTTTTCAAGAGCTCATGCACAGTCTTATTCTTGATAGTAAAATGATCATCTCAAAATTTTCAAAGTTAATTCATGCAAATGGAGATCCAATTATTGTTGATTCAAGCTTCATAAGGGTTGAATAACTTATTCTAGTTCATTATAGTGCTTGAAAATTTTCTATCTTAGTAAGTGCAAGAGTTTTTCTCAGACAAAGAGTCTACATCTTTCCTTAACAGGGGCATAAGGAAGATCTAAAGACATCATTTGAGAGCTATATCAAGTGGTGAAAGTTTTTAAGTATGTTGTAAAGTGTCCTTGATCCCTGAAATAGTAAATAATGTTTCAAATGTGAAAACTTCATGTTGATTGTAAAAGGTAGCTCTGTTTCAAACTGTAATATTGTGTTCTTAGAAATTTTGCAACACTAATTCACATGTGCACAAGAAAAGAGTGAAAGAGTCTCAGTAAGTTTGAGTTGAAATGGTGTACATTGGAAGAGGAAGTGTTAACCTTTAGTTACATTTCTTGGAAACTCTTCAAGATCGAGTTAGAAGGCAAAAATTTTTCTTTGTCTCTGTGAATTTTATCAAAAGTCATTTGAGTTCTTAAGGGAGATATGAAAGATCAAGGGTCAAAAGGATGAAAATCGAAGTTATTTGTAAGATAATCTGAATAGGTTATTGAGGGTGGCATATTGTTACTAATGAGATTTTGTTTTTTTTGATGAGATAATGCTATGTTAAGAAAAAGTGTGTAATGAAACAACTGTAAGAGAAAAGGGTATGAGAAAGGAAGTTGTCTTTGAAAGAATAAGATTGTACAAGGAGTATGAGTACATAAAACTGATGAAAGAAAGATGTTGATTAGGGTGAAACAATTGAAAAACATGACAATAAGCGGTTAAATAGTTGAAAAACATGACACTAAGCAGGGTGAAATTGAATTATGTGCATTTGAATTGAAATCTAAGCATGTGAAGAAGAAAAAGAAACCAGAGAGTATAAATGAATTGTAAAATCATGAGTGAAATGTAATCAAGTAAGGTGATCATAACTTATTGATATAAGAAAAAAGAGGCTAAATGATCAATTGAATGTAGGTGTTGTCTATGTAGGTGCTTAGAATAAGAGAAGTAGGTGCTTCTTATTCAATCAGTTGAGTGGGTTCTCCGTACTCATCAAGTAGGTGCTTGGTGGTGTTTGAAGTTGGTGCTTCAGTGATTAAATGGGTGATTAATCAATACATTAAAATTGGTGTTCTAAATAAACGGGTTGGTTTCAAGTGGGTTTTATCCTTCTTGTGTTTCCCACTATAAACACCATGTCATGTTTATTTGTGTTTTTCTTGAAGTTAATTTTTGCTCATGATCGAACTCTATTGAGCCAAATTAAGTAGTTTTGAAAGTTTGAAAAGACCTCAATTATGTTAAGAACTGATTCATCCCCACCAGTTCTTGTGATATCTAACAATTGGTATCAGAGTAGGGAATTTGGTGGAATCTTAATAAATTCAAGATGATCCTCTCTTCACAAGCATTACAAATAATCGTGCACCGGGTAGACTATCAATGTCAAGATCACCTCTCTTCACATGAACACATTATGCACTTTGGAGGATAAGGATGAAAAATTATCTCATGTCCCTTTGTTTTGACATATGGGAAAGTGCGAAACAATGGAAAAACTCCTCCAACCAATCTAATTACCTCTGCATCGGATAAGATAGAATATGAAAACAATTCAAAATCCATGAATGCCATTTTATGTGGGCTGAATGAAACTAAATTTGTAAAGGTAATAAAATGTACTATAGCTAAGGAGATTTGGACAAAACTTCAAAGTATCTACGAGGGTGACAAAAATTCAGGTCTAGCTAAATCGCTGACCTACAGAGCTCAATTTGAGAGTTTGAAGGTGAAAGAGGATGAGAGTATTGCAGCATACATGTAGAGAGTTGATGAAGTAATCAATATTATTAGAGGCTTAGGTGAGAAGCAAGAAGAAACCATCATAGTTCAAAAATTCCTAATATCTCTGACCTCCAAATATGATGCAAAGGTTTCATCCATTGAGGAAGTAAAAGACATGAAAACCTTGACACTAGATGAGCTACAAAGCATTTTATTAGCATATAAAATGAGGACAATTGGACCTAAATCTATTAAGAAAGAAGCTTCCTTAAAAGCCAAGAAAGAGATTCAATCCAAGAAAGAAAAAGAGGAATCATATTTAGATAATGAAGAAGATGCTGAGAAGATTGAAGCAATGTTTGTAGAAGACTAGGAAGAGGCTCATGAAAGTATAAAGGTAAACTCCTTTTCAAGTGATTTAATTGTGGTAAAGTAGGACACTTTGCTGCTAAATGTCCAAAAAAACATAGAGGTTGAGTTTGAATATGGGGAAGAAGGTCATAAACATGGAAAGAAAAATATGAAATACAAGAAGAAGGGCAACAAGAAGAATTTTTTTCAAGAACAAGAAAAATTTCTATTCAAAAGAAAAATCAAGTGACTCAGAATCAAGTGACTCAAGAAGCTCAGAGAGTGAGAGTGATGGAGCTCAGTGTGAAACCTTATTCATGGCCTTAGAAATTTCCAATGAATGCAACACTAAAGGAAAGAATATGGTCAGCTATGAAGATTCTGATGAAGAAGAGGCAAAAGTAAATTTAGAGGCTGAACTTGTAAGTGCTCTTGAAGAACTCCAAATATGTAGAAGAAGGAACCAAAAGCTAAGATGCACCCTAAAGGATTATGAAGAAAAAATTCACATCCATACAAATAAAGAAATCCAAAAGGAAGAAGAGGAAATAAATGAACTCAAGGAGCTTGAATCTTAGCTGGAAAAGATATCTCAGTCCTACAAGGCAAAGGAAGAAGAATATCTAATCTTGAAATCTGATTTAGAACTCCACATGGATTAATTGGAATAATAAAATAACAAAATTTGTTGGAAGCACAAGGGGATGAGAGGGGAGGTGAATCATTCCTACAATTCTTTACAAAAATTCATATTATCATACATGCACCATTAACATTTATCCATCCATCAATGTGTGATTAACAACATAAAACATTCATCCACATAAGCACAATAAAGAGAGAATACAAATGAACATAGTATATAAGTGGGAAACCCTCATGGGGAATAAAACCCACTAAAACTCTGTTTATATTACACAAAAAAAAGTAATTTAGTGAAGAACCAACTTCACAAGGAGCACCAACCCCTAATTTAGTAGAGCACCAACCCTACGAGGAGTACCAATCCCTAAATTTAGTGAAGCAATAACTCCAAAAGGAGTCTATAACCCCTAAAGATGACAAAAACCAACTCAACCACTTGTAGATATAATATCTATGATTTTTCTACTTCCACAACTGATTGAGATCACAATTTTAGCTCACAAACCCTATACCACACACTAGGTCTTCAATCTTTCATAATCTTGCTCTTTCTTCACTTGTATTTTCTCTAATCACATGCACTCATTATCTAATATTCATAAAAATTTAATTATCTTCCTAAAAATTCAAATCATGCTCTCATACCTGCAAAATATCTTCCTCTAGGTTGCACTTCTTCCCTCTAAGAGAACTAGTTCAAAAATGAACTAAACAAACACTTAAATATGATTTTCTTCCTTCCAAAACAAAAGAGGTCGGTCCCTCATGATAATTTTGACCCATAAATCTCTATAAAATTTATAAATTTTAATTACGATAGTCACATATAACCCTAGTAGGTCGACTTAGTTAAAACCCACATTACAAGTGCCAAAATGGCTTAAAACCCCATGGGGACATTCTTAAAAATGCCTTTACATCAAAATAAAACTTATTCATGACCCATAACCCATCTACCATGAGTAAAATAACATTAAACATTCATACATGGTCTCAATTTATCGCAACTAATCAAATTATTTTGTTTACTAGAACCAGTTTCCTTTACAAATCTCAAAACAATTGTTTCTTGCCCTTCAACACCACTGAAACTTCATATGATCAAAAATAACTTATACTCACTGAAAACATGCCATGTGACCTCTAAAAATAAATTTCATAACATTTAGAACAATTATAAGAAAGTTATAAGTCACGAAACATCCTTCACTTCAAATCACAATAACATTTTCCTTCACTAGATCAATCTTCCCAAAACGTTGTTTCCAAATGTTAGCTCACAAAATCATTTATACATGAATTAAATACCTCCAAATTGATTCAATGAATGAAAAATTCATCCCTCTTTACATTAAAGATGATAGGAATCATTACCCAATCCATTGCATGCTTCAAATAGCACCAAATGTTCACTGGTACACATCCTATCTTGAAATGCCAAAAATATTCCTACTCAAAGAATATGATAGAAATCATTTCAAATGACCTCATCATGAGATAATACATATATAAATTAAAATATCTTTGAATCCTATTTCTAATGAAACTTTAATCATCTCAAAAATCCACCTGTAGCTCAAGTTATGCTCATTTTATTGGACCTTGCTATTTGAGACCCCAAAACTGCCCTTTGACTAGTCAACCTGTTTGGACCTCAAAACATAATGAAACTACATAAACATGCCATGAAATCTCCATGAAATCAATAAAAACTCCCAATCATCATGCAACATCAATTTTTCATGCTACTCCTTTGGACCATCTTGTCCTAAAACCTTCTTCTTCGAAACTACTATTTTTAGGTGGGGCCCACATATCACCATGACCTCAACCATACATTTATAGAAATAATGAGGAGTAATATACAACATAAAATCATAAATTTTTATGAATAAATAAAAAATGGGTCACAATACTTCACTTTCTACCAACTGCTCCTAATTAGGGTTTAATTAGGGTTTTAGATCACTTTACCTTCTTAACGATCGTTCATAAAAATGAGACAATAAAACCACCTCATTATTTTTGTTAAAGATTCATAATTGACCTTAGAAGTTATGAATAAGATATAATACCCCATGCAAGGCATAAAATTCACAACGAGCATCAAAAGATCCAACTTTTCTTTAAAAACACACTCAAACTTACTTAGTTTTGCTAAAACTTGCATAACTTGCAAAATTATCATCATGGAAACATGAAATATTTCCCACAGCACAAGGAAACACCCTAATAACATCTCTAATCATCATAATGTCATATTTACCTCTTCATTTTTCCACCCACCGAGACTTGCCTATGCTAAACTGCTTGTTTCTCACCCGTAGCTTCCCAAGGACCTCATAAAAGTAATAAATCACTTTGAATGCAGACCTGAAAACCACCATAAAACTTAGGTATACTACCACCATTCTATTCCCATGCTTGACCATGACTTATTAGTCCCAAATATCACTTCTCCACTTCATTCTCGATGCTTCAAGGCTAGAAACATGCATGGAATGAACTCCGACTCAAACAAGAACTCGACCATGCAGACTAATGCATACCCATGAATACTCATGAAACATCATATGGAACATTTTTTACCTCATCAAACACTCCAAACAGATTGGGATACCTCATACTATGACTCAACCTACTATACCATGCACCAGGAAATTGCTGAACTCAAAAACCACTTGATCAACATACATGACAATTGAACAACATCATATGGAGACTCATACATCACCATGACACCCTTTTCCATAAATTAGGGTTGACATCAATGAAAACAAAAACCCACAATTTCCAAAAACTTAAGATGTATGAGAAGATAGAAAGGAGCTCAAATTTCCTAGCCAACATTCTAAGAACTCAAAGGGATGTAAGTGACAAATCATGAATTGGTTTCAGGGAAGAGAATAAGGAATATGAACTAGCCAAGAAGAAAGAAGTTAAGAACACACAAAGCATCTCTCATACCATGAATAAGGAGGCCACCAAATGCAGAAAAAGACAAACTCTCCTAGCATCACATATGCTATGAGGTACTCCATTCCTTCTGTTTCACCCGATTCTTAGACGTTTCTTTGAAGTATTGAAGAAATAGATAGGGTAACGGGCATGAGGAATAGTTGTTTTAATGCTTTGGTTGATGATTTGTTGCACGTGCATGACTTCTCGAATCCAAAGCTGATCATGAGAGCTTCCTTTTGGCTAGGAGGAACCGCCTATAATGAAAAGCAAGACCACCAAAATGAGTTAAACAATAAATGCAAAGTGAACTTCTAGCGTGTGCTAGATTTGGGAAGTGTGATACTTCTTAGATGGTCACACCCACCGTTTTAAACAATTTAATGTGGTAAATAAAGTAAATCCTATTGTAATTTAAAATGATTTAGGTATCTCACTTAAAACACAATAAGAAAGATCTAATCTAACAGGCTAGGTTAGAATAGGATCCGAAGGTCAAATAATTGGTTCTGGGTCTCTATAGGTCTAACAAAAGTCTTAGGTAGATCACAGGTGAATGAGGGTGAGGTGGAATTAGGTGGGTAGGTCATTGTTCTGAGTTGTATGGGAAAATACAGTAACCGATGCTGGTTCAGGGTGACCGACGGCGGTTAGATATAATCGGTGCGTTACTGTGGAGTTTTGGGAATGCCACAGGATGGGTTTTGGGTCTCCTTTGCGATTACAAAAAGGATTTTGGTTGGTTGGGATGAGGTATTGGGTGATTTGGGAGGGATTTGGCGAGGTTTTAATGGGTATATGGAGGGGAAATGTTGAAGGAGGTCAATGGGTGGCTAGGTAAACAATAGGTGATAATATAATGACGAAATGAAATGAACCAGAGAAGTATAACGCTTTTACTTACTTGATCTTGGTCCTGACACTGTGAATGAGGGATGGAGGTGCTGAGTAAGAGGTTGAAGGCTGCAGGTGATCACCAATCATAGGAGAGCTTCTGCATGGGCTGCATGTGCATTCCTCTTTGCTTGGTTAGATCAGATCATTGCTAGGGTGGTCATGGCAGGGAAAATGCTTGATCTCTTTCCTCGCATGTGTAATTTCACTAGAATTTGATCTCGAAATACGATATCTCTCAGGAAGATCTCAATGTCTCGTCAACCTTTTCCAATCTTTACCAACCTTCAAAATAAGGTTGTTTTGGGGGTTAAAAGGGTAATCGACGGCGGTTCCAGGCTTAACCGTCGACGGTTAGGGGTAATGTCGTGTCGGTCAAGGTGGGATTTCTTAGGTTTTCTAAACTAGGGAGATCCTCTTGATTTTCTCGGATCTCATGTTGTTAACCCATGGATTAGACTGGAAGCTTCTTGTAAGCATGCAGAAATGTGGTTATAGAGAATGTAGGCATTGATTTTTAGGGTTTGGGTAAGTCTTAGTTAGTTATGGCAACTTACTAAGAATAGGTCTTAGGTTGAGTTAGCTTGATGAGGTGTCTAAGTGAGGTGTATGTGTGGATATTATTTAAATTAAGATATTTAAATAATAAATATGGTGAGGATAATGAATTAATTTAATTTAATTAATTAAATTAATATTAGTGGGGTGAAGGGGGCCATGGCTAGGTGAATGTGATGAAGGGTGCTTATTCGTCGAGGGACCAAAGGGGAGTGTGACCTAATTTTAGTGTCTACATTTTGCCCCTTTTTGTTGCGTAGCTTGTATTAGTAAGTGACACTAACAAAAATAAGATGTGGTTGCCCCATGTGTGGGTGAAGGTGATCCCCTCAAACCAGGAACTGACGAGGAAGAAGGTAGAATTGGTGAGTGGTTTGATAAAAGGTAAATGTGAGGGAAAAGGTAGGTGGGCATGGGGGAAAAAGGGTTAAAGGTCTACCCAGGAAATCTAGGGAATGGATCAGGGTCAAAGGTAGCAATAGTCAAACACACGCACACGTATAAACTGCAACACGCTACCAGGTTGAAGAGTAGGCAAACTCTACATTGTCTAAGGTCGATAGGTTTATCCAAACAAGGTTGAAGTGATTTTAGTATCCAAGGTATAGGATATGGTCAGGAAACACGACGTAGGTTAGGTGTAGGAATGTTTAGGTATGTTTCGGTACACCAAAGGTAGGGTCAGGATAAACGGTCGCAACAATAGGCTAGGTAAGGTCATTAGGTCAATAACATAGGTAATAGTGTCGTAAGGTATAGCAAACACATGAGGTCAAAGGTCACTAGCAATGGGCCAGATCCAAATATATAGGTTACAACACGGGTAAGGCCAAGGTAGGGGTAAAATACCAAGTCCCCAAAGGAGGACAAAGGGAGGTAGTAAATGATGAGGTCGGAAAAGGTGAGGAAATGAGTAGGGTGAAGGTGGGGTGGGGTAAATGATCAGGGTGAAGGTTGGGTGGGGCAAAAAAGGAGGTAGGGGTAGGGTAAAGGGGTAAAACATAGGGCAATGTGCAGGTGAGGGTGACCGATGCCGGTCAAGGAGAACTGATGTCGATACAGTCAATCGATGACGGTTAGGTAGGGCATGTGACTGATGCCGATCAAGGGTAACCGACGTCGGTTAGGTCGGGTTTGTTATAAAAACAAAAAATCCACGTTTTTTGTTATTCATTTGTTATTTTGTGAAGTGATAAAATGACAAAAAAGAGAGAAAAGTGTCTAGACGTAACGGAACAGTGAGTTGGCAGTGTGATCGATGAGTGATTGGTTGGTGAGTAGTGGGTCCACAGGATCATTACGAGGGATTCGATTGGGTGGAGGTTGTGGGTAGCTATTCGGTGATGGTGGAGGCCGGAGAGGGATCAAGCGGGCCACCGGTACAGTGGCTAGACATGCCACCAAGATGGCGGTAGTGTGACAAGGTAAGCACTCTACTCTACATGTAGTTGATTTGATAGATTAGAGGATTAGTTTATTTTTGTTTATAGGTTTTGTTGGTTTTTTTGGTTTTATGGGTGGTTAAAAATGGAATTTGGGAATGGGGGAATATTTGGGGAATTAGTGATGGGGATAGATGGTATTTTTAGATTTTGATTTGTTATGTTGATATGGATGGAAAGTAGGTGAGTTAGGCATGATGGAGTCAGGTTGATTTAGGCCTGGATCGAGTCAGGTCGGTTAGGCATGGATCGAGTCAAGTTAGTTTAGGCATGGATCGAGTTAGGTCAGTTTAAGCATGGATCAAGTTAGGTTAGTTTAGGCATGGTTCGAGTCGAGGTTGGTTTAGGCATGGATCGAGTCGAGTCGGTTTTAGGCATGGTTGAGTTAGAAAGTAGGTGAAGTTGTTATTCATTATTATATGCAATGAATGATAATATGGGTCATATGTGAGATGTGGTATAATCTAAGCATAGTGATGATAAAGAAATGCTAGGCATAATAAATGTATGCTGTGATAAGGATTTAAAATATGAAGTAACTTGTTGTTTGTTTGGTTTAATTTCCAATTTGGGATAAAAAGGGAAACTAAGTGAGGTGTGAGGAACATGGAAGATGAATTGTTTAGGGTAGAGAATGGCCGAGCTAACCGCCAAATGGCCCCATGCCCTCGAGTGCTGCTACCTACATAGTCCCGTGAAAGGGGACCTCGTGCCAATGTAGTTCTCCCATGAGCTAGTATGATGAGGTATGAAAATGAGGTAGTAGGTTTTAGGCATGGTGTGGGTTTTAGATTTGTTAGGTGTGGGTGGATTATAAGTAAAGTGATGTAGGTGATGTCGATTGTGGCAAAAAGAAGAATATTACCCCAAAAGTAAGTGTCGAGGACCAAGTCCCGTATAAGGTAATCAAAATGTAAACAAAGATGGTTCAAAAGATAAGAGGGGGCAAGAAAGCCACCTGATTAGTAGGATCATACCGAGAAAATAATGCCTTGAGGAGGTGATGAACATAAGAACCTAAAGACATTGCATGATTGATTGATCTATAGTGAAAAGTAGTCACATGATCACCAAATGTCTAATTTCCAAGAAGTCCCTTGAGGCAGTAGGAAATGGGAGTGGGAATGGTAAGAAGGGTGAAAGGTAGTTAATTGTTATATGGTGTGAGGTAGCATGCTCTTTGGGCAAGAGATCCGAGGTCACAATGGGTAAGTCCATGAATAAAAAGGTTTGTTGTTTTGACCTATAGTTGAGATAGATTGATTGATGTGGGAAGTCTATATGGGATGAATAAATTTTAACTCCTTGAGGTCTTCGTGAAGCTAATTGATGCGGGAATCTTCAGTTGCTCTCATTTTTTTTGTTTTAAGATTTATATAGCTATCCTTCAAGGAGCATGTCATGGAGAGAAATGTACTAAACGGTATTGACAAAATTCATCATCAGTGAGCATGTCATGGAGAGAAATGTGAAGTGAGGGAATCTAGACTTCGAGAGGCAGGACTACCTTTGTACCATAGACTAGAGAAAATGGTGTGGCCATAGTGGAAGTGCGAATACTAGTGCGGTATGCCCACAAGGAAAAAGGAATGTGCGTATGCCAATCCTTCCCAGTATCATTAACCACTTTCATGAGAATCTTGTTGAGGGTTTTTTTAGTGGATTTGGCTTGGCCATTGGTTTGTGGGTAATAAGGTGATGAGAAACTAAGCTGAATGTCGAAGGTGTCACAAAGTTTTTGTAATGTTTTATTTTTGAATTGTTTTCCATTATTAGTGATGAGGTGATGAGGAATACCAAAGTGACAAATGATGTGGTAGTTAATAAACTCACATATTTTTTCAGCTTTTGTGGAGATGAGTGGTATGGATTCTACTCATTTTGTATAGTATTCGGTAGTAGTGATGATCCATTGATGGCATTGGGAAGAATGGGGATTGATTTCTCCGACAAGATCCAAACCCAATTGAGAGAAGGGCCAAAGGTCACGGGAAACTTGTAAGGCGTGGCTGGGTGTATGATGAAGATTGGAATGTTGTTGGCATTTTACACAAATTTTGACATAGTTGCAACAATCATAGTTAAGGGTCAGCCAATAATAGTTCAGGAAAAGAATACGCTTAACAATAGCAAGGCCACTGAAGTGACCTCCACATATGCCATCATGAACTTCCTTAATGGTATAAGGAATTTTAAAACTCGTGAGGCATCGTAAGAGAATACCATTAAAGCCACACTTATAGAGGAGGCCCCCCATGATGACGTAATGTGAGACCTTTTTAAGGAAGGCGCGTTGTCCATTACGGGTGAGATCAGGAGGTAAGATGGAGAAAGAAAGGTAGTCAGAGTATTGTTTATACCAAAGGTCACTTGGGTCGGGGTGGTGGTTCCAATTGAGTAAACATCATGAGGTAAATAAGAAGGTGATTGGAGTCATTGTACGGTGACAAATATTTGAGAATCGGCGGGTGAAACGGGTATTTGGGAAGCTAAGTAGGCCATGGTATCTTCAAGTTTGTTGGTTGAACGTGGGATGGTTTAAAGGGTGTAACAGTCAAAAGTGGTCAAAAGTATATCGACATGATTTTTATACTTTTGAAGTATCTCATTACGAAATTGGTATATACCAGTGACTTGGTTTACGACCAATTGAGAATCACCAAAGATGTTGATGGATTTGACATGTAGGGCATAGGCGGCTTGGAGACCTAGTACGAGCGCTTCACATTCGGCAATATTGTTGGTGCATTCAAAATATAGTTTGAAAGACAAAGGCATGGGTTCACCATTAAGAGGAATGAGGATAATACCAGCCCCACCCCCATGCTGACACTTTGAACCATCAAAGAAGAGTGTCATTTGGTAAGGGGGTTCGTCCAGGGAAAGGGTAGCAATCGATTCATTTGGAAAGTTAAAATTAGAGGGTTGATCCCTGGAAATAGGTGCGTCGACCAACTAGTTGGTGATAGCTTAGCCCTTGATGGAATTTTGATGAATGAATTCGAGGTCAAGATCAGCTAAAAGCATAAGCCATCGTGCGGCACGCTGATTTTGATAAGGTTTGGCATACACGAAGTGTAAGGGGTTAGTGTTGGTCACAACATAAGTTTTGTGGTTGAGTAGGTAATGGCAGAGTTTGGTGGTAACAAAAACTAAAGCTAAGAAGAGATTTTTGGGATGGGTGTATCAGGTTTCATAGTCCAAAAGAGTACAACTTATGTAATAAACCACCTGCTCTCTATGTTGTTCATTGCGATGAGCGAGCATGGCTCCCAAGGAGTGATTGGTAGTGGATATGTATAGGTAAAAAGGTTGATCGTATTTAGGTGGAATGAGTACAGGTGGTTGGAGAAGGTATTGTTTTAGGGCCTCAAAATCTTTGTGACAGTCATCATCCCATTTAAAGAAGACATCTTTCTTGAGAAGGTGATGAAATGGTTGACACCTGATCGACAATTGTCAAAATGAAATGACGAATAGATCGCCACTTACATTGCGAGGCTACGAAGTTGCCTAAGGTTTATGGGTGGAGGAATTTCTAGAATGGCCTTGACTTTAGCAGGGTCAACTTCTATACCATGTAGGGAAATGATAAATCCCAGGACCTTTCTTGAGAGGACCACGAAGATGCAATTCTTTGGCTGAAGGTGAATATAATATTTAATGAGGCGGTCAAAAATGGTTTTGAGGATGGCAAGGTGCTCGGATCGGAATTTAGATTTGGCCAGGAGATCATCCACGTAATCTTCCAATATATGATGCATGATGTCATGGAAGATGTAAGTCATAGCCCACTGATATGTGGCACCAGTGTTTTTAAGGCTGAAATGCATGGCTCGATAGAAAAAGGTCCCCAAGGGGTGATGAACGAGGTTTTGTGTTGATCCTCTA
This sequence comes from Taxus wallichiana var. yunnanensis, assembly GCA_018340775.1. Lineage (NCBI taxonomy): Eukaryota > Viridiplantae > Streptophyta > Pinopsida > Cupressales > Taxaceae > Taxus > Taxus wallichiana. The sequence goes on from CM031239.1 coordinate 8,213,062, forward strand.
GGGCAAGTAGGATTTGGTTATAACTTGAGAAGCCATCCATGAGTGATAGCATCTCATGGCCAGCGGTAAGGTCAACTAGCTGGTCAATACCGGGTAAGGGAAAGTCATCTTTTGGACATGCTAGGTTGAGGTCATGGAAGTCCATGTAAATACGGAGTCCCCCTGTCACCTTAGTGATAGGGACAATGTTAGAAATCCAACAAGGATAATCAATGGGTAAGATGAAGGAAATGGAAAGAAGGCATTGAAGTTCCTCTTTGACAAGAAGGGAAATGCGAGGGTGCATTTTCCTCAGCTTTTGTTTGATGGGTTTGGCATCGGGAACGGTTACGATATTGTGGACCACTATGGTGGGATCAATACTGGGCATGTCTGTGTAAGACCAAGTGAAAGCGTGGTTATGATCCTTGAGAAAATAAGTGATGGCTTCCTATTCAGCAACATCTAAAGATTGACCAATCTTTAGGATGTGTGGGTCATCCTGAGTATGAATGTTGATCTCGATAGTTGATTCATTCAACATGGTTTGTATCTCAAAAGGTAACGACCGATGAATATATGAGTCTTCTACACCAAGGTAGGTGAGTATAGATTCATCATCCTGATATTAAATGACATTAATTAAAGGTGTATTGTCATCGATCATTTTAGGATATAGGAAGGGAAGAGTGGAAGGGGCCTCGCCCTCACGTTGATAAGTCAAAGGCCCCAAGGAAATGGTGTTTATGAAATTTTTTTAGGAGGGATAGATTCTGGATCCATCGACTCGTCGATGATGGTGGTGATGAAGGTGGAGTGAGTGAAGCAGGTGGAGTAGGGTTGATGTCCTTAATGAGTTCAATGCGAGCCTATTTGGTAGGCAATTCAGGAAAGCCGATACCACTACGGTCATTATGTTTGTGGGTGGTACATGGGATAATGGTATGGCAGCCTTGCTCGTAAAAGCCAAAACCAAAACCCTTCCACACACATTAGTGCAGGAAGGTGTGGGAAAAATGGTGATTGGTAAGTGATTGGAAGTCAATGGAAAATAGGTGAGTTTGTGGCGGTGGTTCAGGTATGTAAGTGGTAGTATCTAGTCCCCCATAGGTGAGATTGGTATGAAGATGAGGAGGACCATAAAGGAGGCATTCTCCTGTGCGTGATTATAATAACAGGGTGTTGGTGAAGACTTCCATACTCTTGTGTAGTAAGGAATGTGTTGAAACTATATAGGTGGTACTCCCAAGAGTGAGGCATTGAAAAATACCTTCCAAGGATCGGTGGTTTGTGTGTAGGTAGTGGAATGGATGATGTGTTGGAAGTCAATGCGGAGGTGGAGTTAATGGATTGGAAAGCTGATGGGTTAGCCGTGGAGGTCGTGGGAGCGGTAGGAATGGAGGAGGTATGTGTGGTTGAGGTAACTACTTGTGTATTGATAAGTGGAGGTGTAGGTGAAGCGGTGGTGGTCACGGAGGTAGACGCTTTAATAGGTATGAGCACATAATTGGGTCGGTAAAGTATGTTGCATGTTTTAAAAGATGATGGATCAGCTGGAATGGTATAGGTATTTCCTTCATGTTCAAACTTTACATAACGATGTAAAGAGGAAGGAACGCAACCCATGACATGAATCCAAGGTCTGCCAAGCAATAGGTTATATTGGAATTCACCCTCCAAGATGTAGAATAATTCTAGGATAGTGGGGGCCCACGTGAACGTGGAGGATGATGGTGCCTAGTGTAGAGGTGATAGCGTCATTGAATGAATTTCAACATGATAGGATGTTTATGCATGAAATTGTTAGGTATACACATTTGAGCAAATGCATGGGATGAGATGATGTTAATGCTAGCTCCCCATCAATCATCACACGACATAGCCGTATGTCATCTACGTGGACAGAGATGATGAAGAGGGCTGGGTCCGGGTCATCATTTTGGTGTGGTGCAATCTCTTCTTCTGAGAAGCTAAGGGAGGCTACTTGGTGAATAGGGTAGGGTGAAGATGAAGGTGGTAATTTGGTGAGAGAGGCTACATGATGGGGTGTGATAATGGAGGCTATGGGTGTAGGGTCATTAGGTAAAACCTCAATAGATTGAAGAACCTCCATGAGAGCTTGACGATGGGATTATGAGGTTTGGATGAGGTCATATAAGGACATTTTGAGGGGAGATTGGTGTAATTGTTTGAGCATGGTGTGATGTGTGATGCCATTAGAAATGGGGTACGTGGGGCCGCGGATAGTGATTTTAGGTATGGGTGCAGATGGATTGTTGGGTATAGGATTGGTTGGTGGGTCAGTTGCCTTTTCTTTACCCTTATCCTTCTGAGCATTAGTAGTGACATGTATCATGTTGATTTGAGGGGAGTTGGAAAATGGAGAAGGTATAGGGTGAGTGGTATAATGACACAATATGAAAAAATCTACCGGAGGAGAAAAACCCTATGAGGTGAGTTGGGTGCAATGACATTTGGGTGGAGGCATGGCAAGTTCTCTAATGTGAACCATGTTAATTTCAAATCTTGGGGGTGGATCTAGGAGCTGTGAGGGTGGAAATCATGGTTGTTGAGTGGGTAGTGTGGGAATGGGTGTCGGTGAAGTAGGGTCCTCATTGAGAAGGTCATCATCGTCAAAGTTGGCTTCTAGAGGACACAACTGGATAAGGATGATTTTCAAGGCCTTGTAGTTCTCCACTTCGTGCCCTGGCACACGATGGTATGCACAAATTTTAGTATCATCAAACCATTGTGGCTTGGGTTTGAGGGGCTCATAAGGCCTAAGTGGTGGTAATGTGATGACAACAATCTCAAGGAGGTTGGTTAAAATTTTGGCATAAGGCCCTGCTAGTGGATCAAAATGGGAAGTGAACATGGGTTTGGGTGTAGGTGTAGTTGATTGTTGAGGAACAACCTTTAGAAGAGGCAGGAGTAGGTCGAGGTATGGTTTTGACATCGGTGTGGTTTTGGGTGTCGGTCATGTTTGTTTAGGTAGGGGTATAGTAGATGAACAGGAAGGAAGGTGTATGGCTGTTTTGACTACCTTATTGTGGGGTAGTGGAGTTTTTTTTTGGGTTGCACCCTCTTGGGTAAAGGTGATGTGGGTGTATGAGGTCTAGAAGGAAAGGAAGATGGGGGAAGAGGACGAGTTACCCATGGGGATAACGGGGGTGCTGTGAAGGTAGAGGATGCGGGTCGTGTAGGAGGTGTAAGGGACATAGATTGAAATGTAGTGGGTAGTGAAGTAATAGTTGAGGGTATTGGAGGTATGGGTGGTAAAGATGTTGTGGGTGTGGGTGTAAGTCGTGTTGGGCGTCTAGGGAGGTTAGAGGTTTGTGCGGGAGGAATGGGTTGTTGTGTTTTTGGTTTATCGATGGGTGGAGGTTGCTTGACCATGTTGGGAAGCTAAGGTCCTAAGACAAACGGGACAGTGAAGGTGTGATTGGTGCAACTGGGGTATGGGTTCTATGGGTTTGGTGCTTATGTTTGGGTGTCGGAGTAGGTGTGGTGTTGACTTGGGAGGATGTAGCTAAATCTAGTTTGATAGGTGGATGAGTAAGGCTAGTGGTTGGGGTGACCCCTAAGGTGGTAATAGGTTTAGTCGAGGTAAATGTTGTAGGTGTGGGTTTGGGTTTAGATGTAGTTTGGGTTATGGGTAAGGGTGTATGTTGAGTTATGATGGGTGTCATGGAAGGAATGGTGATAGAGGTGGTTGTATTTGGTTCGATTGGTTGAAATACTTTTGGGTAGATAGTGGAAGTATCAGTAAGTGACATCTGCATCTGTGTTGAGACTGGAAGCAGAAGGCACCCCCATAATAAGGCTCTATCCACATAATCTAAGTGATTGGCCAAATGTGAGAATGACACATCTGTGGGTGGAGTTGGTGAGGAATTAATGGAAATTCCTGTAAAATGTGTCTTAGAGACAGGAAATTGGAGAGCTTCAGCTTCCGTGGGAAGAGAGCTGAAAGTAGGTCTGCAAGATTTTGGGTAGCTGATGGAGAATGCTCACCAAGAGGCAAAGGTATCTCAACTGGGTCTATGATAGGTAGAGGAGATGATGGGAGCTCCTCTATAGGTGGAGGAGATGATGGGTGCTCCTCTATGGGTGGAGGAGGTAATGGGTGCTCCTATGTGAGTGGAGGAGGTACTGTGGGTACCGGTTCTCTAAGTGGAGAAGCCAAAGGTGAAATGGTCTCGATGTTAGCAGGGGACTCCTCCGTAGGTGATGAAGGAGATAAAAGGTGTTCCTATGGGTGGAGGAGCAAGTGCAGTGGATTCCAATGCGGAAGGAGGATTTTAGGCTAGGATTTCCTCTATGGAAGGAATATGGGGTAACTAGGAGGTGAAAGGTACATCAGTAAAAATAGCGTGAACCTCGCGGGTATGAGTATCATGAGTTGAGGTCTCACCGGTTTGATCGAGATGAAGGGGCATGGTTGGGAAATGGTTTATCAAGATGTGTAGGTTTTGGTTGGCAGGTGCATTAGGATTATCCATGGTTAACTCTCCTTTCTTGAGCATTTCTTGGATAATATTTTTGAAAGTGATGCAATTTCTGTCACTATGACCCTTTACTCGATGATAGTTACAGAAGTCATGTTCTTTATACCATGCAAGCATGGGGCGAGCATGGTCAAAACCAGTGTGTGGTTTTATAGGTGGAAGGGTAATGGCCTCAAATTTGATAAGCTTTTCTAAGAAAGAAGAGTAAGGTTCCCTAATTGGGGTGTATTTCTGCGCTCTCTCGTCTCGAATTGAAAAGTATGGACGGGTGAGAGATTAGATGAGGGGGTAGCTTGATTTGACTGGATGAGTGGGCCAACCTTGAGTACCACTGTGTTAGCGGTGCCCTTAGATTTTGAATGATTGGTTTGTGGTTTGGAAGAAGAGGAGGTATCATTCGACTTGAATGTCAAATTCTTATTGCATAACTGGATTTTCTTTTCTTCGATGGCCCGAATCTCTAACTTTCATGCCATAGTGAATGCTTCATCTAATGTTTGAAAGGTTTGTACTGCAAGGTTGGTGAGATATGTCTAGCACAAGCCCATGTAAAGAGCTCAATGAGTTCTATTTGTGGTAGTTGGAATGTGAGTTAATTGATCAAGCTATGCCAATGAGCGATAAAATATGTGATAGATTCATCCTCATACTGACGCGTGGAGTATAGGTCAGTCATGGTAACCTTCTTGACAATATTGATAGAGAAATGATCTAAGAAGGCTTGGGCTACGTGCTTAAATGAGAATATAGATTGTCTAGGTAACCCACTATACCAATCTAATGCAGTCCAGTCAGAGACATGGGAAAGGTTCTTAACAAAGAAGGCATCAACATGAGCGATAAAATAACACCCATGTTTAAATGACCGTAAATGCTGCTTTGCAAGGGTCTTCTTTTCTATTGAAACGATTGAATTTAGGCATTTCCCAATGCACGGATGATATGGGTGGATATGATTTGATGGATGGATGGGTTCATTGCAAATCTTGTCATAGGTGAAAGTGTTGTGGGAGTCAAAACCAATGCCTCCAATGTCTACATCTTGTCCAACATTAATTTGATTAGGTCGTTGGTAGGTTGCAATGATTGGGTGCCTCCCGTAATGTGATGGGGTCGGTTTGGGCATATAAAGAGGGTGACACTCTAGTGTATGGTGCTGCCATGTTGGTTGATTGAGAAGAAGGCAATGAAATAGGGGTATGTACCCGTGAGGAATAATAGATGAAACAGAGGAGGTATGATAGTATGTATATGGAGGTGGAAGGGTTGTGGTAACCCTCGTGGAAATGGGGGCTAATGATTGTGGAATGGAAATGACCACATTCGAAAAGGGGTAGGGGTTACCGACATGGGAGGTGGCAGTGTAGATATAGGTATGTATGAGAAATTAGGTGCGAGATGAGGTTGCATTATGGGTAGTTTTGAGGGTATGGTATATGTGGAAGGTGCCATGGAGGTGGTAGACATGGCAACATAAGTGGGTATAGGACCTAGCTACGAAATGACTAGGGATAAGGTAGATGTAGGTAGCACAGAGCCGATGGATCTGATGCAGGAGTGGGAGCGAGAGTCGGGGGGATAGATACAGGCATGCCATATATCAAATGACCTGAGGCATCTCGAGTGGATGAGTGGGAAAGGTGAAACTACAAAGCGTTAGGGTTTTAGTCAAGGATTCGTGTAAACTCCTCATCTCTTGTAGTGATAGTGATAGGTGGATGGGATCCATGGATGGTGATAAAATGGAAGGTGGTGAATGAATAGGTGGGAGTGGTTGACAACTGGCATGAAATACTAGTGCGCTTGCTTGTTTTCGGGTCAACACCATGTGAACCAAGATTAATCAATGAGGTCATTTTATCTCAGTAAATGACACAAAAACAACAGGAATAGGTGAATCGATGGTTAAAAGTGTATTCAACAACAAGTGTAGGTTGGAAAGTGAAACAAGCTAACCGATGCCGGTTAGGGAAAAATGATTCCGTTAGGGGTAATCGCTGTCGGTCATTGTGGAAAATGGTCAATGAGTGAAAAACAAGGTAGAAAGTCAAATATGATAGGTATGCCAAATCTGATGGTGTTTTACAATGTCAATGGGAATGATGGCAGTGACAGGGACTGTGAAAAGTGGAAGAAAATGAATAAAATGTCCTTTTGGGTAGGTTAATAAAAGGACCTGGAACCGATGTTGGTTGGGTATAACCGACAACAATGAGGGTAACTGATAATGGTTACTGTGAAATTGAAATAGTGATGAAAGAAAAGTGGTTGTGAATTAAAATTTGATGTAGAATCAGACCTAGAATTCTGAGAATGATGATGATATGGCCTAGGCACACTCAGGTGAAGCCAGAATACACTAGTTGTGATGAGGAGCGTGCAAGGATGAACAAAAAAATGAAGAACGTGATCTCTCACCTCAAAACGTAAGCCAATCAGAAACACTAAGAAAAATGCAATCTAAGGAGTGCCTTTTCTATTATGTTTTTTAGGTTATGCTATTTAAGGACTAACACATGAACTGTGAAATAAATTTTTTTGGTGAGGATGGCTTCCTATGAAGAAGGAGATCTAAAAGGTGAGGTTTCAGGTATGTTATGGTGGGGGTAGGCTTCGCTCTGAAGTATGACTCAAAGAGTAGCGAGGTGGGGGAGTACCTATCAATCCTCAGATCAGTGTGATCATTGATAGCATTCCCAAGAAAGATGTTGTTTAAGAATATGTGTTTGTTTTGAATTTGTGCAATTTGGCAAGACTCAGAGAGAGAAAGAGATGTGCTTTCTATGGTTCATTTGTCAACCATCAGCTGGTCATGACTTCCAACGTATAGGTTGCCCTTAATTAATGTGAGCTAATGCGATAAATTAGAATGGAATGCACTTATTTTTAAACCCAAATCAAAGTGTGAAGTTGGATGACACAATAAGATGAAGAGGAAGAGGGATGCTCTTTCACTATAATGCAAAAATGTAAAGAAATGGTTCTTTTTAATTACACCAAAAGAAAGGTTTCCTTTAGAGCAAATAGAAAGAAAAGGTGGGTTACCAAGGAAGAAAATTAATGTGTATGCTTTTCAGAAGGGAAACAAACACACAACTTTTCCTAGGAATGAATATAATGCAAGGAACCCCAGATGGGTCCCACCAGGCGTGCCAAAATGTTTCACCTGATTCTTAGACGTTTCTTTGAAGTATTGACGAAACAGATAGGGTAACGGGCATAGGAGGAATACCCGTTTTAATGTTGGTTGATGAGTTGTTAAATGTGTATGACTTCTGAGTCCAAATATGATCGTGAGAGCTTCCTTTTGGCTAGGAGGAACTACCCGTAATGAAAAGAAAGACCACCGAAAGAGTTAAACAATATATTCAATGAACTCGCCTAGTGTGTGCTAGATTCGGAAGTGTGGTACTTCCTAGATGGATGTTAGTCCACCGTTTTAAACAATTTAATGCAGGAAATAAAGTAGATCCTATTGTAATTTGAAATGATTTAGGTATCTCACTTAAAACACAATAAGAAAGATCTAATCTAACAGGCTAGGTTAGAATAGGATCTAAAGGTCAAATAATTGGTTCTGGGTCTCTGTAGGTCTGACAAAGTCTCAGGTAGATCACAGGTGAATGAGGGTGAGGAAAAATTAGGTGGGTAGGTCACTATTCTGAGTGTATGGGAAAATACAGTAACCGATGCCGGTTGAGGATGACTGACGATGGTTAGATATAACCGGTGCTAGTTACTGTGGAGTTCTAGGAATGCCACATAATGGGTTTTGGGTCTCCTTTGCTATTGCAAAAATGATTTTGGTCGTCAAATGAGGTATTGGGTGATTTGGTGAGGTTTTAATGGGTATATGGAGGGGGAATGTTGAAGGAGGTCAATGGGTGGCTAGGTAAACAATAGGTGATAATATAATGATGAAATGAAATGAACCAGAGAAGTATAACATTTTACTTACTTGGATTCTGGTGTTGGACACTTGTGAATGAGGGATGGAGGTGCTTTGGTAAGAGGTTGAAGGCTGCAGGTGATCACCAATCATAGGAGAGCTTCTACATGGGCTGTATGTGCATTCCTCTTTGCTTAGTTAGATTAGATCATTACTAGGGTGGCTGTGTAGGGGAAAATTCTTGATCTCTTTCCTTACATGCATACTCTCACTAGAATTCATTCTCGAAAGATGCGATATCTCCCAAGAAGATCTTAATGTTTCGCCAACCTTTTCCAATATTTTCCAACCTTCAAAATAAGGTTTTTTTGGGGCTTAAAAGGGTAACCGATTGTAGTTCTGACTTAACCGGTGACGGTTAGGGGTAACTGGCATCGAAAAGGTGGGATTTCCTAGGTTTACTAAACTAGGGAGATCCTCTTGATTTTTTTAGATTTTGTGTCGTTAACCCGTGGATTAGATTGGAAGCTTCTTGTAAGCATGCAAGAATGTGGTTAGAGAGAATGTAGGCATTGATTTTTAGGGTTTGTGTAAGTCTTAGTTAGTTATGACAACTTACTAAGAATATGTCTTAGGTTGAGTTGGCTTAATGAGGTGTCTAAGTGAGTTGTATGTGTGGATATTATTTAAATTAAGATATTTAAATAATAAATATGGTGAGGATAATGAATTAAATTAATTAAATTAATATTAGTGGGGTGAAGGGGGCCATGGCTAGGTGAATGTGATGAAGGGTGCTTATTCGTCGAGGGATCAAAGGGGAGTATGACCTAATTTTAGTGTCTACACCTTCTATGGTTATTGTTTTTCTTGTAATATGTTTGGTCACAAAGCTGAGAAATGTAGAAGAAATTCTAGAGGAAATAGGATAAAATATAACCTACAACATACAAGAATGAGTCATAATCATGTGTGCTACAAATTCCAAAAGGAGGGTCACATATCTAGCATGTGCAACTCACAAACACCCAAACAAAGCAAGTGGATATATGTTGTGAAAGATAGATCAAACAAGAAAGAAGAGGTTGGTATGATAGCTCAAACTGCCTTCCATGTGCAAGATGAAGGAATGATTTGGTACTTGGATAGTGGCTGCTCCAGTCATATGATAGGTGAAAAAGTAAATTTATTTCTTTGTCAAATAATGCATCAGGGGCTGTTAGATTTGGTGATAATAATTCAACAAATATTATGGGCAAGGGAACTCTTAGTCTTGACAATGGAAAACCAATCACAATTTTTTTCTATATGTTGAAGGGCTCAAACACAACTTGCTAAGTGTTAGTCAAATGTGCAAACAAGGCTACAATCTGATCTTCAATGATAAAGGGTGTAAAATTATTGATGGAAAATTAGGAAAGAGAGTTGGAAAAGAAAAAAGGACAAAAAAACAATATATATGTGCTCAAAGAGGTAAATAGAGAAAAATATTTTATAAGAAAACTTGATGACAATTGGTTATGGCACAAGAGATTAGGACATATCAGATTTGAAAATCTTGTGAAATTGAGTGCTAAAGATGGAGTTAGAAACATGCCAAAGATTGTAAAACCAACAGATTCTATGTGCAATGCTTGTCTACATGGAAAACAAACAAGAAGGTCATTCAAGTCAAAAGAGTATTCCACTACTCAACCTTTAGAGATGATTCATACAGATTTGTGTGGGCCTACAAGGACTGCAAGCATGTAAGGAGATGATTATTTCATGCTCCTAATAGATGATTTTACCAGGATGACATGGGTAGCTTGCTTAAGACACAAATCAAAAGCCTTGGATAGGTTCAAAGCCTTTAAAGCAATTGGGAGAATGAGAAGAACACCAAAATCAAATGCTTAAGATCAGACAGGGGTGAAGAATTTTGGTCTAATGAATTTGATGATTATTGCAAAGAACATGGAATACAAAGACAATTCTCATCTACTAGGACACCTCAACAAAATGGGGTGGTTGAAAGAAATAATAGGACCATGCAAGAAATGAACATGACTATGTTGAATGAATCAAGACTTCTTGATAGCTATTGGAGTGAAGCACTATGCATAACTTGTCTATATTCTAAATAGAGCTCAATTAAGAGTAAATAGTAGAAAACACCTTATGAACTATGGAAAGGAGGACATCCAACGTGAAGCACATAAGAGTCTTTGGGAGCAAGTGCTATATTAAGAGAGATGAAGAAAATTTGGGAAAATTTGATTCCAGTGTGATGAGGGAATATTTCTTGGGTATTCATCAGTTAGTACAGCTTATATATGCTACAACAAGAGGCTTCAGAAGGTGGTTGAAAGTAACAATGTAAAAATAGATGAATCTCAGCCTTCAAAAATTAGAAATCAGCTTAAGGACAACCATGAAGATGATGCACCTTGCATTGAAAATAAAGATGATGATGAAATAGAAATCACACATGAAGAAGTACAAGAAAGGCATGACACCAAGACACCTTCAAGGAAAGTTAGGAGAGATCATCCAACAAATCAGATTATAGGAAGTAAAGAAGGTGGTGTGATTACAAGAAGAAAGCTAATAATTCAACAAAATAAGGAAGACATAACTCTCTTATCTATGATGGAACCCAAAAATGTGAGAGAAGAAAGCAATAAAAAACATTAGGTAGATGTTATGAATGAAGAGCTTGACCAAATTGAGAAGAATGAAACATGGGAGCTTGTGCCTAGGAAAAAAGAAAAGAATGTTATAGAAACAAAATGGGTGTTCAGAAATAAAATGAATGAAAAGGAGAAGTGACAAGAAACAAAGAAAGACTTGTATGTAAAGGCTATGAAAAATGGAAGGAGTTGATTTTGATGAAACATTTGCACCAATGGAAAGAATGGAAGCAATCAGATTATTCTTGGCATATGCAGCTCACAAGAAAATCAATTTTTTTCAAATGGATGTCAAATCTTCTTTTCTAAATGGCAACTTGAATGAGGAGGTATATATTGAGAAACCTGAAGGATTCTCTTTAAGTGGAGACAAGGACTATGTATGCAAGTTGAAAAAGGATTTATATGGACTCAAACAAGCTCCTAGAGCTTGGTATAGTAGGTTGGATGCTTATCTCATTGAGCAAGGTTTCAGAAAGGGAGTGGTTGATAGTAATATCTACATCAAAGAAGAAGAAGACAAGATACTAATTGTCATAGTTTATGTGGATGACATCATATTTGGAGGGGATCATGAAAGGATGACTCATGAATTTTTGATGTTATGAGTAAAGAGTTTGAAATTTCTATGCTTGGTGATCTTTCATTCTTTCTAGGCCTTCAAATAAGCCAATCAAATCAAGGCATCTTCATATCTCAAGCTAAATACATCAAGAAAATGCTAAAAATATTCAAAATGGAAGATTGCAGACCTATAAGAACACCAATGGAGGTAGGATGTAAGTTGAGAAAAGAAGATAACTCACCAAAAGTGGACAAAACACTATATAGATCTATGATAGGCAAACCTTCTCTACTCCACTACATCAAGACCTGACATTATGCAAGTTGTGGTTCTAGCTGTTATATTTTTAGAGAATCTAAGAGAAACACATCTCAAGGAAGTCAAAATAATACTAAGATATCTCATGGGAACTTTAGAGTATGGCCTTTGGTATCCTACAAACAAGGATTTCAACATAAGAGCATACACTAATGTTGATTAGGTTGGAAATATTGATGACAAGAAGAGTACAAGTGGTGGTGCCTTCTTTGTTGGAAAATGTCTAGTATCATGGTTGAGTAAGAAGCAATCTTCAGTGGAATTATCAACTTGTGAAGCTAAGTACATAGCTACCGCCATGTGTTGCACTTAGGTTCTTTGGACGAGGAAAACGTTGGAGGACTACAAGGTAAGATTTGATGACCCAACTCCTTTGCTTTGTGATAGCACTAGTGCCATTAGTGTCTCCAAAAATCTAGTGTTCCACTCAAAGAATAAAATTCCAATCAGATTTCACTTCTTGAGGGAACAAGTGAATGATACAAAGATCAATCTTATATATGTGAGAAAAAAATTAGAAATTGTAGATATCATGATAAAACCATTACCAACGGAAACATTTGAGCATCTCAGAGATGAATTAGGGGTCATTCTGATCCCATCGTAGTTAAGAAGAATTGGACAACTTATAGGGAGGATTTTGTCTTGCAAAATCAGCTCCTGTAATGTGCCAAAAAGAGCTTCAAGTGAGGGGGAGCTAGTCCACTAGCTCATGGTGTTGTTCATGATATTCTTTCACAAAAGTTTGTTACTTATGAGTCCATGGTCAGTTCAAGTATGGTTTCAAATCATTTTAGTACAAAAATTTCATGAGTCATGCATGATGTTTATATGGTCTCAAGTATTCTTAAAGCCTAGAGGGGGAAATCTAAGAGGTTTTCCTTTTCTCATGTTGTTTCTTGTTATTTATGTGTCTACCCTATCTTTTTCATGGATGTTGAAGGGGGAGAATATGAGCATGGGAAAATATGATGCTGGTTAGTCATGTGGTTTGTCATGTTGTCATCAATTTTCCTTGGTTTGTGTGAGTGTTGACATCAATGAAAAATGGGGAGTTTATTTCCCACCTTGTGTCATGTTGTCATTGATGTCCTACAACATGTCTTATTATCTTTGTCATGGAATTGGGTTTGTCCCATAATGTAAAAGAGTGTTAAGTCCATGCTAGTCCATGCTGAGTTAAATTGATGTTCTCAAGGTACATGCAAGTCTTGTAGGTTGGTTATCATGTAGTTTACATCACATTTATGGATTAGATTAGGTCCTTTATGAATTTTTCACAATGTTTTCAGAGAGATGGAATAATGCCAAAATCAAACAATCAAGTCATCTTCTTGCTCAAACAGGTGATCTTGTGAAAATGGATGTTATACACAGACATAATCCTTGAGGGTCTAAGTAGAGTGAAGTCATGAAGGAGATACAATGAGGCCAATCATTTGGACATGTGTCTTACAGTGGATAAACCCATTTTAGGGATCGGGAGGTCAAGAAATGTGCTTTAGAAGAAAATTTTCACTTCTACCTAAAATAAACCTCAAGAAATCAAATTGAAATTACATGGAAATGGGATGGGATACAAATATTCAGGGATATTTTTGAAAAACTAGTCATGGGATATGGTGGAGTCAGGTTTCCTTGAGTTCCATGCAAAATTTCAAGTTCTTGGGAGGTCATTTGAGCAAGTTATTCAAGTTTTTGTAAGAATGGTTTTGTGAAAGACTCATTTAGAGCACCTGAATTCTTATGTGTCAAATGAAAATATGAATAAATGATCGAGATAAGTCATAAGAGAATATTTTTAATAAATCGGGCTATAATTCATGTGTAAAAGTATTTTTCCAAAAGGAGGTGTAATTAAAAATTTCTCACCATTTTCCTAAGCATGTTTTTGGTTTTCAAGCCGGGGCTAGAATCGATACAAAAAGTTATTTATATTCAAACTCCTTGAATGAGCACTCTCACAAATTTTCTTAGTGCATGCATGATGGTTATAAGGCTAAAAAGGTTTTGTAACATGTCAAATGTCGTGAAGTTGTATGTGAAAGTTTAGTTTATGACTTAGAACAAATGGTTGCTCATGAACAATCAACTATAATAGTCAAAATAAAGCCATTTGAGTTGAAAATATCTTTCATACAGTGAAAATAGATATTAAATTTTCCCTATAGGTTCCTTCATGTGACTTTGGATGGTTTTAAAAAGGCCAAAATACTCTTATTTCTTGAGAAATAATGCACAAAGTGTGAATGCTATCTTTGCACATGATTAATTCCGATTCTTCGGGATTGTGTTTGTGACCACTTGAAGTTGAAATGAGCTGTTGAAAAACTATAAAATCCTTGTAAAATCTCTATAATGATCTAATCATCCTCTAATTTACATTTTAGATGCTCTTCAAGCACACACAGACAAGTTTTAATGTGATTGTTTCTAAATTGATGGTGTTTCATGACCGCATTTTATTTATACCTACTTGGAGTGCTTGGAGGGAATTTAAGGATGAAAAAGTGTTTGAAAAGGCAAAAGTTGATCTCACAACCTCTTAGCATTCAAATATTTTAATTTCATTCAAAATGGTGGAAGATATCAGTTTAAATGAGATATCGGGTTCTATAGTAGCTCAAATCCCGATCCAGGGTTTTCACATTTTCTTTTACTTGAAACTCAAAAACCCTCTAATAAAAATTTGAGAAAATTTACATAAATCTTTGTGAAGTCTAACACCTTGGTTGAAAAATAAAATTGTGATTTCATTGTGGGAGCAGTGAGAATCTCTTAGAATTTTTTTCAAGAGCTCATTCACAGTCTTATTCTTGAGAGTAAAATGATTATCTTAACCTTTTCAAAGAAAATTCAAGTAGATGGAGATCAAATTATTATTTATTCAAGATTCATAAGGGTTAAACAACTGATTGGAGTTCATTCTAGTGCTTAAACATGTTCTATCTTAGTAAGTGCAAGATTTTTCCTATACAATAGTCTACATCTTTCCTTAATAGGGCAAAAGGAAGATCTAAAGTCATCAATTGAGAGTTATATCGAGTGGTGAATGTTTATTAAGTATGTTGCAAAGTGTCCCTTGATCCTGAAATACTGAATAATGTTTCAAATGTGAAAGCTTCATGTTGATTGTAAAAGGTATCTCTATTTCAAACTGTAATACTGTGTTCTTGAAAATATTGTAACACTAATTCACATGTGCACAATCAAAGAGTGAAAGAGTCTCTAAGTTTGAGTTGAAATGGTGTACATTGAAGAGGAAGTTTCAACCTTTAGTTACATTTCTTGGAAACTCTTCAAGCTTGAGTTGGAAGGCAGAGAGTCTTCTTTGTCTCTTTGAATTTTATCAAAATTCCTTTGAGATCTTAATGGAGATATGAAAGGTCAAGGGTCAAAAGGATGAAAATAAAATTTCTTTATGGGAGAATTTGAATAGGGTATTGAGGGTGAAATAGTGTGACTGATGAGATTTTGATTTTTGATGAGACAATGCTAAGTTAAGAAAAAATGTGTAATGAAACAATAACTATGAGAGAAAAGGGTATGAGAAAGGAAGTTGTCTTTGAAAGTGTAAGTAAGATTGTACAAGGAGTATGAGTACATGAAACTGATGAAAGAGAGTTTTGACTAGGGTGAAACAAAACATACATGACAAAATGAGTAGGGTGAAATAGTTGATAAACATGACAATGATTAGGGTAAAACTGAATTAGGTGCATTTTTATTTAAAATCTAACTGTGAAGAAGAAAAAGAAACAAGAGAGTCTAGATGAATTCTAAAATCATGAGTGAATTGTAATCAAGTAAGGTGATCATAACTTATTGATATAGCAATAGAGAGGTTAAACGATAAATTGAATGTAGGTGTTGTCTAAGTAGGTTCTTAGAATAAGAGAAGTAGATGAATCTTGTTCAATCAAATGAGTGGGTGTTCAATATTCATCAATTAGGTGTTTGATGGTTCTTGAATTTAGTGATTCAATGATTAAATGCATGCTTTATAAATTGTAAATTAGTGCATTGGAGTTGGTGTTCTAAATAAAAGTGTTGGTTTCAAGTGGGTTTTCTCCTTCTTGGGTTTCCCACTATAAACATTGTGTCATGTTTATTCGTGTTTTAGTTGAAGTTCATTTTTTCTCATGATCGAATTGGTGAACCAAGTTAAGTAGTTTTGAAAATTTGAAAATACCTCAATTGTGATAAGTACCGATTCAGCCCCCTCTCGGTGTTTGTGATATATAACAAACATAAGAAACATGCAAGAATATATGCCCAAGATTAGTTACAACACTTCCATTGCTAGAATCTCCACACTATTACAGGGTTAACAAGTGTATAAGAACTAAGAAAATAAATGCATCAACATTCAAAGGTTCATCACAATGCTTCATATCATATGTATTCACTCCAAAATTAAGAAATCTATACATGCACATATGCAAACATTGAACTCATTCCAAAACTAGCAAAAATATGAGACTTTTACACTTCAATACCCCTTTAAAACTCAACCTTGATTCATTATCCAGATAATAATGAGGATTATAGTTACATTTGAGTAATATATAGTCTTTTCATCAAGTTATAACCGAATAGGCTCCTAGACCTATTGGTCACATGAGTTTAACACTAGATTTCTTAACTTAAAGACTCTAGTTCTTGTTTTCTCACTCAAATTATGACTTCTAGTCCATAAAGAGGACCTAAGACACTTAATTATATCTCATTCCATCCTTTTTCAAGGTTACAAGCTCCAAGAGTTTATGAAAACAACAATAGAAAGCCAAAAATGGCCTCCATATTCAAATTTTACATTTTGGAGGGAAATGCTCCATTTGAATTTTGAAGAACCTAGACACTCATTAACACCTAAAAATGACTTAAATTGACCCTTAGAACTCATAATCATACCTGAAAAACCAAAAATTGGATGTTGTCATCCTATGTACACTCTAGAGTTTATGCTCTTGCATCGACTCCACGGGTAATAAGTTCGAATCACGGTGTTTTAGTCTTCTTGTTCTTCTTCCAATTTCTTTGCATACTAACCTTGAATCGACCTAATCTCCACCTCCAGATTGGTTATTATTCATTCCTTCAATGCCAATTTGTATTTATTCTTCACTCTTTAGGTCTTCATCATATGACTTGCTTGGTTTTCATTGCTCTTTTCAACTATTATGTCTTCTTTTTTGGTCCTATTACCGCTAATCATTTTTGAATTCAAGATCTTCATCATATGTTTCATCCTCTGCTTGTAGCACTCTTACTTCTTATCTCTTTCTTCTATATCTCTTCAACCTCTTCTTCCAACTTTTTTCCTTTCACTTATATCTTCTTCTCTTCTCCTATCTTGGAACTGATTTCCAACTCTTTTCCACATGGTTTCATTGTGTTTATAACATGCTCTAAAGGTTACATATTTGATTGTAAGTACTTCCAACTCTCATACAAAAAGGAACTCTCTTGGTTACTTATTTCTTATTGTTCTTGACTTATCTTCTTCTTGCTTTTACCTTCCATCTCAAGTTCATGCTTTATACCTGTAAAAACACACCTACACACATTGTTAGATTCAAAAACTTGAGGCTTCATTTCCCCTTAAAGTTATTCCTTTCTTTTCAAGATTTCATTTTGTTATATCTTAAACTATGCTTCCTTTGTCTATGCATACCAATCGCTCTCATCATGCTTATCCATCTCAAGAGAAGCCAAAAATGCTTCTATTACTTCTTCTTCACTCTTATCCTCTATCAACACCATTTATTTAATCACCTTTGTTTCTTTCTTACCCATTCTCTTTTCCATCTTTTTCAGTATTCTTTCTTCTTGTCTTATATTTTTCCTTAGCTGCTTTCTTTTCTTTATTTCCATAATCAACCTAATTGGCCACTTGACTCTCTTCTTCATCACCATCCTTGTTTCTTGTCCTTGTTCTTCTTTCTCTCTTTCTATGAGCACCATCAACTGTGCTACCTCTTACTTCAACTCCGTGATCTCCTTCTAAAACCACATCTATCTTTTATTTCTCTTTTCCTCTTTCCTTTTCCTACTTCTCTCTCCTATTGTTATCTCTTCTTATACCTCATCAGCTATATCAATCCTTGAATCACCTCTCGTTGTTAGTTCTTATTTATTTTCATCATCTGTCAAGTATGATTCATGAGGCTTAATAGCCTTTAAATATCCTTCTCTACATGTTTTACTTATTTCTATCATCCTTTTATTCTTCTCATCCTTTCTTGTTCCCTTATCCTCTCTTTCAATTTCTTTATCCTAACATCTTCTCTCTTTGTTACTTACTTCTCCATCCAATGTGGCATCTTGTACCCATGGTCAATTCCTAGTTTCACACTCTTCTCTTCACTCATATTTCTTGTCACTTCTACTACACACACTTACACAACAACTGTAGCAACAAAAATATTCTTTTAAATCTCAAAACCACGCTCTTATACCAAAATGGTGCAGATAAATTAAATAATCATGCTTACATTCAACAAACAAGGAGGTTCGAGCAACAAATTCATTCTTACTCTACCATATGAGGTTCATACTATAGTCTAAACTTCTCACACTTGCTTGAATACACCTAGAAAGGGAAATCATCACCATATACCTTGTGTATAGTTCCATTTACCTCTGATTCAATTACTAAACTTATTCAGTTTCAAGAACTGTCCCTTTGCAACTCACCTCTCTTTATCTTGTCAACTCTTAAATCCTTGTTTCTTTGTCCAGAATATAATTTTGGATCTTAGGAATTTACACTTATCCTTGTCTCAAATCACCTATTTTATTACTTCAAATATGGTTATCTTAATAAAAAAATCAACTCAAATCACTCAAATCACCACATTATTCTCTATTGCACTAAACTAGCCCTTAAGCATCCTTAAGACATGTAATTAGAAATAACCATGGTCAAAAGAAAATACACATATACCCAAAGGTCCCTTCCAACCTTCTTAGTTCTCTCTTGTCAAGTCTGAGGTATGCCCAAAATTTGAATCTCTAACTCTCACTACTTCTCCTTGAATTCACTCTTTACTCCTTTGATTCAAAAGGTTCCATTAGCTCTATCTCTACTAATTGTTAGCTCTAGAATTTTATAGGTAAGGTATCAAACCATGATTTACACATTATTGGGCACCCATTAAGCCCATATTTCAATGTTACAATTTTAAAATTTTTATTGCAAGTTTAGGGACTATTTCCTTTGTAAAGCTACTATCTAGACTAGGTCTAAGACTGTGTTATCCTATCCGGAGAGGATTGTCAAGTACTCCTGCAAATTTCACCCTTGTTTCCAATAAATTCCTTCACTAACTCCTTCTAAGGTTCATTTTCATGCTAACTTGATAATTTTGGGTCATAATTCCACTGTTTGAGTCTCTAATGGTCATGCCCTAGATGTACTTTTTTGTGTAACTCATAATAGCCTGAGAGGAATGAAATATCTATAATTTTATCTAAGGTTTGATTTAAGGATTTAATTTTTGTATGAGGTCCTATAGAAACTATGAAAATGAGGTTATTTTACCAGTAGATCATGAAAACTAACAAATCCCCTTCATCCCATAGACCAAACATTGAATGGTATACATTTTCATTCCTTTTAGCAGATGACACAGAGATTATTCACAATTCAAAGTAGTATAAACTACCTCGCTTACACAAGAAGGTAACATTCCTCAAATGGTTGAATCACCTATTCATTTTCTTATCTCAATAATGTCACACTCCTTTCTCAAGGGATATAGTGTAAAAAAGATACTTTTCCTTGATCAAAATCATAAGAAATGTTATAACAAAAGGACATGTAAGATTCAGAGGCAAGTCGATCTCCTTGGTTGTAAACACTTTTGGTTTTTTACTCGCCTCTATAAGACCCTAGCATGTATCCGGTAAATCTTTGAAAAAATGATATCCGTTGTTTTGGTTTGGGGATATTACCTTAACTCCTTGTATTTGATTTATCAACACTTTCTCAGTGGCCACTATGCTATTAGAGTAGTTCATACACGTTTCTAGTGGTCAAGATAATCAAAGGGATGATTCACCTCTCTTTGGTGTCTACCATTCAACCCTTTAATATTCCACTCCTTTCTCAAGGGATATAGTGTAAATGACCTTTAGCATTAAGAGGAACATGACAATCTATCTCAAAGGGATGCCTCGAGAAGTAGGTGGCGGGTAAGGTGATGTGGTTCATACACGTTTATCAACACTATATGCTCAACACGGTTCATAAACCCTACATTATAAGCTATTCATATATGATAAAATTGTTACAAGGTTAACAATGTACAAGAACCATCAACAAAACCTATGTATTGTCACTTACAAATTCATCACTAAGCTTAAATCACTTTACCTTCATTCCAAGGACAAGAAGTCCATTCAAAGATCAAGAACCATTCACCTAAACACTAGAAAACATAAGAAACATGCAAGAAGCTATGCCCAAAGTGATTTACACCACTTACATTGCTATAATATCCATACTGTGACAGGGGTTATTAAGTGTATAAGAACTAACAAAATCAATGCATTAGCCTTCAAAGGTTCATCACAATACTTGGATCATCTATATTAACTCTAAGATTAAGAAATCCATACATGCACATAAGGAGACGTTGAACTCATGCCAAAACTAGAAAAATATGATCCTTTTACACTTCAATACCTCTCTGAAACTCAACCTTGATTCATTATCTAGATAAGAATGAGGATTACAGTTACATTTGAGCAATATATAGTCCTTTCATCAAGTTATAACCAAATAGGCTTCTAGACCTATTGGTCACATGAGTTTAACACTAGATTTCTCAACTTAAAGACTCTAATTCTTGTTTTCTCACTCAAATTATGACTTCTAGTCCCTAAAGAGGACCTAAGACACTTAATTATATCTCATTCCATCCTTTTTCAAGGTTATAAGCTCCAAGAGTTCATGAAAACAACAATAGCAAGCCAAAAATGGCCTCCACATTCAAATTTTACATTTTGGAGGGAAATGCTCTATTTGAATTTTGAAGAATCTAGACACTTGCCAATACCTAAAAAAAGACGTAAATTGACCTCTAGGACTCATGATCATAGCTGAAAAACAAAAAACTAGATGTTTTCATCCTATGTACACTATAGAGTTGATGTTCCTACATCATCTCTCCCCAACACTCTTCTCTTGGCATGAGATCACCCAAAAGACTCGCATTTGGTGTGAGATCACCCAAAAAACTCACGCTTGGCGTGAGATAGCCCAAAAAACTCACTCTTGGCATGATATTACCTAAAAACCTTGCCAGTCGGTAACAAATTAAGTGACATCTCCAAGAAAATTAGGATAAATTTCTATCTCATACTCTCTTACATATCAGGTGCACACTTTCCTTTTACATACTTTCAAAGTTTTACTTATACAAATGTTACTTGATTTCTCATATACATGAATTTGACTACACTTTCACTCTTCTTTTACAAGTCTGTTCTTAATACACAACAAGGAGAATCTCACATAAGAAAACACAACACACTACTACGCATATGCTTCACCCCTAAGGTCCACTTCCCTTCCCTAGTCTCTAGGCTTCACATTGCAATCACTCCATGCTTCACTTATCCACTCTGGCACACCATTGGATATACTTTTATGAACAAGATCATAAGGTACACATATTCTATCTACTTTATGCTATCGAGTATTCACTTAACAACATAAAGTGGGGAAAATGTAGACAAAAATCTATGCACTTGGGTACATTTCTAGGTCCTAAAAGCATGCTAGCATTTACATGATTCCTAAGCAAGAAAAATAGTAATTTACAACTCCCTTTAGCCTTTTGCTTTTCTTCTACACTTTTATTGGATTTATACATCTTGCACTCTTGCCGACATTTGAATTTTTAATTTTCTATGGCCTCGGACACTAGCGCCCAGTTGAGACACTAACGCCTAATGCTCCTGTCCCTCTTTACCTTTTGGAACCCTTTCACTTCTTAATTAATTTTTTCTACTTTGGGTCAAACTTTCAGTTGTAAATTATGAAATTAAAAGGGAATCATATAAATACACAATTATGTTTTTAAAATAAAGGACCAAACACTAAGCATTACATAGTATCTCCTAAGCTTGCATTCAAAGGCACAAGAACAATTAAAAGCATCCATCTAGCACACTCATTCAAGGTATAAAGGTTGCATTCTTACGCATACAAAACATAGGAAGGGAATTTTATTCTTTTCCATCACAAACATTCTATACATTTTTAATTCTAGATCTAGCCCACTATCATTGGTGTAACTTGCATGAGGGCATTATAGGGCATCATTACACACACTCTCACACAAAACTACATGGATTCTAATATGTCTTGTAATGCTAGGTTGTAAGTTCACTCTTCAAGTGATTGCTGGGGTCGAGTTTGACTCCCGATTCTACATTTTATTTTTAGGTTTGATGTGGTTTATAGGTATTTGTAGGTGAAATATTTAATTGTAGGTTATCGGTACATTCGTAGATAAAAAAAATCTGAAGTGACAGATATAAAATGACAATGAACATCATCTGGCCTTGGAAGAACCATATCCATAACATCTACTTAGGACACCAATGCCCGAGATCTAGACACTAGTACTAGGCACTCCTGTCATCTCCCAGGAACTTCTTTCCTGTGTAGTTTCAAAGTCTAGAACCTTCTCTGAGCCTCCGTGGCACTCTTTCTAGTCAAATATAGAACTCACATAACCCATATCATATCCAGATCCTCCAAAACCAACTAGGTTTCCTCCTCTCTTGCATTTTCTTAGGGTTGCAACATTGAATTCTCATTATTTATGTCATTACTATATTTTATTATTTATACATAATTTATTATAGTAGTTACTCTATAATTAGGTTTAGTCCTATTTATATTAAATCAAGAAGGAACATTATGCTCCCAAGTCTTAGCCGCATGTGACTAGAAGGATGCAAGGATTCAACACCGCATACTTGAGATGTACTATAAAAAGGTCCGTAAAGAATTTTTTTGCTTTCTGCATTAAAGAGAGCTTGTTTGAAATGAGGATTTTCCATTAGTAAGATTCCGGACAAAATTCTAGGTTAAAATATCCGAAATAGGAGAAACCATAACACGGTGATGAGACACATAATGCCCAGTAGGAACAAGATTAACTTGAGTATGATAGGTGAAGAGTGAAAATATATGCTCATGATGTTGTGATTTAAATATCTACCATTAAAATGGATGATTAAAACTATTTATACTTATTTTTTCACTTCTGATTTTGAAACAGTGCTTTAAGGAGTAGTTTGATAAGGATTTTTATCCTCTTTTACACTTTTCAATTTTTCTAAGTATTGGTGGATGAGGGTTTATAATGGAATCATCTGGAAATAGGTCCATGTTTATTAAACGTTATTGGTCTTGATTTATTAGACTTGAGCGTATAAGGTCCAAGTCAAAGGAGAGAATCGAAGGATTGGATAAGTCCAAATTTACGAGACTTGGGTGGACAGGTTCTAAGTCAAAGGAGAGAATTGAAAGATCACTAGGTACTAAAGTAAGAGACTTGAGTGGATGAGTTCCAATTCAAAGGAGAGAATCAAAAGATTTGATAGGTCATATGTACAAGACTTTGGGTGACGGGTTCCAATACAAAGGATGTGTGATTGGATAAATCTTTGATGAGATAAAAAGATCTATGTGATGTTAAAGGAAGATTGTCGATGTGGGGAATATGTTGAGATTCATATTCACATATGAGTGAAAGGATGCAAGGAAATAAGGATTTATCTCTAGATGTATATATGAGGTTCCTTAGAGGTCACATAAAGGAAATAGTCAATGTTTCTCCTTCTAGGCCGTGGTTTAATTAATTTGATGAAATATTTGTAGTTAAAGATTGAAATGGTCATATAAGGATATTATTGGGTATACATACCTCATAGAGTGTATGAATGTAGATGTATTGACATGTAAGAGTCATTTTTGATGATATTTGTGTAAGATTTCTCATTTGAGGCATTACAGACACACAATATTTCATAGTTGCAAGTGTCCAAACTTGTTGTGGTTGTGTTTCTACAACAAAACTAGAGATGTTAGGCATATGATCCAAAATGGAAATAATAGAATCAATATTAATGGTTCTTGATGATGGACCCTCTTTTGTAGAGTCTACAATTATATCAAGGGTTGAAAGGGAGTCTTGAAGCAAGGTCAAGCTCTCATTTGATGTTGGAAGGTTGTTGTCCAAAACAGGTTCAATATCTATTTGAACGAATGGAAGAAAATATGTAGAAGAGATAGATTGGTTTTGAGTTAGAGATATTTGACTATTTTTATGATCTCATTGAGTTTTATTATGTACAAGAGTCTGGACATTTTTTAACTCTTCATTAGAAGCTGTGGTAGTTGATACGCCTTCAATTACGATGGTTTCGTCATTGAGCTCTATAAAGAAGAATCCTTCATCAATTATGTCTTGAATATAATGAAGGAGAGTTATAAAATGATCAATTTAATGGCCTTCAATGTAGTGGTATTCATAATATTCTGATGCATTATACCACGTAGGCTTGGGTTCTCATTGTAAAAGGGTCTTGTAATTAGATATTTAATCAAGTTATCCTTTTATAATTGAAGAAATGCACTAGATAGAATTTATCCAAGGGGTGTAAATTAATGTTCAACTATGCACAAAGTAGTGTATACAGTAAATGATATGATGGAGTTAAAATTGATGTTGTTCGAGGATTTACCCTATTCAAGAGATTTTCCCTTTATACCATGGTTAAGAAATGGATTAGAAAGCACCTTTATATGATCATTTGGTGTTTTTTTGGTGTTAGGTCTTCAACTGCTATGTTTCCATTGTCAATGAGGTCTTAGATGTTACTACGAAGTTTCTTTCATTGTTCTGTTTGATGACCATATATGTGATGAAAATCAAAATATCTATTAGGTCGATACCAATCTGGCTTAGGTTCCCCTTTAGGATAGTTTTGCATAATAGGGTAAGTGACCATATTAGCACTTAATAGTTATTATAAGATTCTTGAAAGATATTCTCTCAAATACATATATTGTCTTCATTTGTAATCACGAGGACGAGGTTTTCCTCTTTTAGGAATATTGATGTTTGGTTTAGACTTAATCTATTTAGATTGGTTGTTCTATATGTTGTGTACATTTCTATTTTCTAGTGACACCATCATTGAAAACATTGTGGTTGTAGTTGATGTACCCATGTTTATTGTGAGAAGTTATAGTATTGTTGTTATTATTATGAGTGTTCTCATTATCTTTATAATGAGGCTTGATCAAGACTTTAAAAATGAGGGCATTTTATATTTTATTTAATTTTTTGATAAATTCCTCAAAAAATGTTGAGGCGGTGCATATGTAAGTGAAAGGATAAATCATTGTTAAGGTTTTGGATGAATATTCTAACCATTTATTTTTCAGCGATGGAACATGGGAATCAGTTCATAATTCCTCTCCATTGTTGTAAAAATTATGCAAATATTTCATTTGGCCATTGTTTGGCATTGTCAAAATCCATTATTGTGACTTCGGAGTCAATGTTGAAAAAAATATTTGAAAACTTCTCTGAGAGGTCTGAAAAGGTAGTGATAGATCCCTTTGGAAGGTGTAAGAACTAGTCCAAAGTTTTTCCTCTTAGAATTCTATGAAAGATGTGCAAGAGAAAGATATGATTATATGTCACTTCTTGGTATGCCATGAAAAATTCCTTGATATGTTCTCCTGGATCGATTTTTCCATTATATTTATCAAATTTGGGTATTTCAAATAAGCAGGAAGGGTATATGTAAGATGTCAATATCGAAAGGGTAAGGACATAATTCATCAAAATTGATTTTTTTGCGTTGCTTTTTCATACTTGAAATTGTTTCTTTCATCATTTTCCATTTAAGAAAATAGTGAATTGGTTTGTGGTATGAAGGGAGTATTATCATTCGTAAGATTTTTATTCTCTTTATTAGTCTTAGATAGAGTTTTGATGGTGTCATCACTTTTCTTCGATGAATCCTTAACATTTGTTTCGGTGGTGAATTTAGAGGATATGAAAGCTAATTGTTTTTTCTATTGCATTTCTTTGATCAATCAAGACTTCATTGGGTTTAAGGACCAAAGCACTAGATTTACCTTTATCATTGGCATTTGTTTTACTTTTCCAGATCCATCATTTTTATTTAATTTGGGTGGTGTACTGTTAGTGCAGATTCACAACACCCCCAAATCGACCCTCATATCTACTATAGACAAATGGCCAATTTGGTGTGAATGCACAACATGGAGTTTTCCCAAAGTGTGGGACCTTTGCAATTGGGGAAAACTCTCTAGATTGAAGCTGGTTCTTACTCCTCTGTTTAGGTGTATGCATGTAATTTTTATAGAGGTTCTGATTCAAAATTCCTACTCTAAAACTACCAAGGAGACAGGGTTGAGAGAAAACATGGAAATGAAAACAAAACTAAGCAAAAACAGAATGGTGATACACCAAAGGAGTGTTGGAATTCTTACTTTGCAAATTTGACACAGATCATGGAGATTCAACACCAAAACATGCACAGATTACCAGAATGCAATGAAAGATCATAAGACAATAATAAATGCATGAGATGATTGAAAATCGATCACAGAACATACATTATCATTTCCAAGTTTGATACAATACATTCCATTAGTGAAGAGGAAAAAAATGAGTTACAATCTCCATGTGAGGTATGAAATTATACAAATCTACCTGCTAAGGAAGAAAAGAGAGCATACAAAAGCAAGGGGGTCCAACCTTTTCAAAAATGAGCCAAATCTAGCTTTATCGATCAAATAGAACGAAGAAAGGTGAAAAATGCGGGCAAATTGATTCAAATCTCCAACCACTAAAAATATTCATTAAAAAAGCAAGGGCACCCTTACAAATCCATTTTTGATGCATTTTGCCATCTTTGAGAAGAAATGAATACATTACTTCATCAATTTTGGTGGTTGGGGTCGGTTCTACATTTTTTCCCGTGTTGGAGATGTTTCTTCAATTTTCTCCCTCCAAATTTTCCCAAAAATCAAAATTGAAGCTTTCATGGCATAGAGGGCATTGATAGCTTTCCAATGGTACCAAATTTGATGAATTTTGACCACTAGATTGAAAGATATGACCTTTTGAAATTATACGGCCAAATTAGGGCAAAAAAAACGGGTTCGCGGGGAAAAATCCTGATTTTTCCCTCTTTTTTCAAATTGGGAAAATTTCCCAAAAATATTCATACCTTTCTCCTCGATAACACATGGCACCCTCTCTGTTGATCCGTGGCCTCGGAGAAAATCTTTGCCCAATTTTCCCGCTTGGGAAAATTTTCCAAAAGTCCCAGCTGGCCTAACCTCCACTGTTGATGTGGACACGTGGCACCATTTGATTTGATGTGGGGCCTTAATAAATTTTTTTCCATTCTCCTTTGTGGGCTCATAGGAAAATTTTGACCTTGATTTTTAGCCAAAAAGGCTAAGTGTCACAAATTCTTCCCTTGGCCCCGCGAGTCCGTTCCCTTCCTTCATCGGGCCCGCGGGCCAAAATTTTCCTTTGTGCCTTTTTTCCCCAAAAGGGATAAGTGCCAAATTTATCTCCGTGCCTCCACCAACCCACCAATTTCCTTGAAAAATTTCCTTCTCGCTCCGCTGGCTTGAGACTCCCTGGAAAATTTTCCTCCTTACCTCGTGGGCCCGCCTAGGGAAAATTTTCATTGTTAACTCCACCGAGCCATAACTCAAAAAATACAAGGAGTTAGAATGAATTTTTAGCTTTCTGGAAAGGTGAAAAAATTATCTATCTGATGAAGCCATACCAAAAATTTTTGAGTGCCTAAAGCATGCAAAAAATCCATTTTAAGTACTAGCAAAGGAAAAGGAGGAGGATTTACCAAAAATAAGCATGTGCTCATTTTGGATAACAATTCTGGCGACTCAGAGGGGTCATCTACCTGCTAGATGAAAATACCAGCTGCCTTGAAGCATCGATTGAGCATGGAGTCATGATATATAGCTTGCAAAATGACCCTCTACTTGAAAACTTCCCTTTGAAGCCTCTTGGAAACCATTAAAAATTGAAACCGGTTGTGACCAAAAGCCAAGACAATGCACTGTGCAAGAGCAAAAACCAACACCACCAAACTATGTACAAACCGAAAATCATAAATACTCCAAATAGAATATGCAGAGTGTGCAAAATCACTTCTTCTAATAAAATAAAAACTACCTACACTAATCTAACCAAGAGCAAAGGAGCTCAAACAAAGCCTACAACTGGCGGGAGAAATAACTTTTTCCTTAAAAATGACAGCCATGCAACTGATTTGACACTGAGCATGGCTGGTTGTATGAGTGAAAAAATGACCATAAGCTGGTCCTCCACCCAAATCATCAAGGTATCAACATTAATGGAAAATACCTCCTCAAGCTGACCTGCCTTGGACTCCTGGAGGTATTGATGGTGACCCTTGATACTTTGATGCTCATCCTCATGCCCTGAAGTAGGCATGACTGGTTTTGGTTGCTCCTTTGGCTCCAATGAAGCCAAGTACCTGATTAGGCACAATATGATCCTTTGGATGTGCCCATTGCTTTGAATTTTAACTCCAAAATGGACTCTTCTTGTGGACCTTTCTAGATGGATGATGTGGAAGAGATGATGGAATCCTCATGCCTTTTGCCTTCCTCCTCTTTTTAAGAACATGGAAGATCAAGATCTTCCAACCTTGGTTCCAAAGGGCTGTTATGAAGTGTAGGCTATTGTTCTTGAATGTTCTCCTCCATGGCAGTAGGATCATGTGCTTGGAAGGATGAAGATGGAGGAAAAAATGATGTTATCTCCTCGGGATCCTCTCCATCAAGACAATCTTCCAAGTCAGATAGATAATCTACCTCCTTATTGTCCTATTGTAGGTGCTCAACCTCCTCCATGGTGTCCTTCGAATCTGCAATTTTCTCACCATGGTTCCCCTCATCTTCAAACATGAAGTTTGAAAGATCAAACTCTTCCTCAACATCAGAGCTTGAAGGGGATGAAGTGGGAGGAAGAACTGAAGGTTCTTCTATGGCCTGCTCTGCACTTGGAGCCTCTGAAACTATATGGTCCTCCTCCACAGCTGGAATGTACTCCTCTTCTTTTGGATTAGGATTAGCTCCTTCTTCCCCTAATTTTGCTATATCTGGAGCTTCCACCACTTGTGGCTTGACCTCATCCTCCTCCATAGGCTTAACCAACAAGGGAACCTTTGAAAACTCAAATTTAGCAGCCCAACTCTTCAGATTTTCTATCATTTCTTCTCTGTTGGGTTCCTCTGTTTGATGTTCTCCTTGGCTAGTTTTTTTATTGTTTTCTTCCCAACATGGACTTGGGAAGGAAAGAAGAGTGGTGGGTGGGGAAGGCATTTCTTTTGGCTCTTGTAGAGAGGAATTGGATTTGGAAGGGAAAAGGGCAAAAAGAACTGAAATGGGATGGAAGACTAGGAGATGGAGAAATGGAATGAACGTTTTGGATAGTAGATGGGCAACATGAAACTTGACACTATTGAGATAAAATAGATTGGGAAAGAGGAAAAGAAAAATCATGAGATGGTGTGCTTACCCATTGATAAGGTTGTTGAATACTCCTCTCATACACCCCTATTCCTTCAGTCCACTTTGCAAGCAATGGCAGTGTTGCAAAAATGAAGTCAAGTTTCTCTTGTGGGCTATAATGCCTTGGAAAAGGTCCCACCCATGGACAAGGTGCCCTACAACTGATTCCAAATTATTTCATTTGTGCTTGAGCCCTAGATTGCACCATGTTTGCCTCCATATTTTGGATCTTCTCCAACAAATCTACATTTTCTTCTTGACTTCCCTCACAATCTGCATACCCTTGTGCTTGACATGCTTCATAGCCAAACTAACTTTGGAATTTCTTAGATGGGTATGCATATTGGTTTTGAATTTGATCAAAATGATGATCTGAGGATTTGGAGAATGTGTTGGAGGTGGGAAACATTGTTGCTGTTGTAAATAAATGTAAATTCCATGGGGAAAATGAAGTCATGATTGCACAACTTCATGGAATGAAAAATGAAAGAAAATGAATGGAAATAAGGTTTGCAACTTTAGAGATGGGTTGCTGATCAGATGGAGTCACCAGATGTGTTTACAAGTGCCTCCAAAGGCTGAAATTTTAAACAGAACACATCAACCTACAAAAATGAAGTGGAAGACCTCTTGGTCCCACCAGGCATGCCAAAACTATTAGTGCAGATTCACAACACCCCTAAATCGACCCTCAGATTTGCTGTAGACAAATGGCCAATTCAGTGTGAATGCACAACATGGAGTTTTCCCAAAGTGTGGGACCTTTGCAATTGGGAAAAAATCTCTAGATTGAAGTTGGTTCTTACTCCTCTGTTTAGGTGTATGCATGCAATTTTTGTAGAGGTTCTGATTCAAAATTCCTACTCTAAAACTACCAAGGAGATAGGGTTGAGAGAAAACATGGAAATGGAAACAAAACTAAGCAAAAACAGAATAGTGATACACCAAAGGAGTGTTGGAATTCTTTCTTCACAAATTTGATATAGATCATGGATATTTAACACCAAAACATGCAAAAATTACCAGAATGCAATGAAAGATCAGAAGACAATAATAAATGCATGAGAGGATTGAAAATCGATCACAAAACATACATTATCATTTCCAAGTTTGATACAATATGTTCCATTGGTGAAGAGGCAAAAAAATGAGTTACAATCTCCATGGGAGGTATGAAATTCTACAAATCTACCTACTAAGGAAGAAAAGAGAGATTGAAGCATAGGGGTCCAACCTTTTCAAAAATGATCCACATATGGCTTTATTGATCAAACAAAATGAAGGAAGGTGAAAAAATGAGGGAAAATTGATTCGACATCTCCAACCATAAAAAGATTCATTAAAACAACAAGGAAACCCTTATAAATCCATTTTTCGATGCATTTGGCCATGCTGGAGAAGAAACAAATGCCATACTTCATCAATTTTGGTGGTTGGGGGTCGGTTATGCATTTTTTCCCGTGATGGAGACATTTCTTCAATTTTCTCCTCCAACTTTGCCCAAAAATCAAAATTGAAGCTTCCATGGTGTAGAGAGTGTTGATAGCTTTCCAATGGTACCAAATTTGATGAATTTTGACCATTGGATCGAAAGATATGACCTTTTGAAATTCTACGGCCAAATTAGGGCAAATTAGGGAAAAAATGGGTTTGCAGTGAAAAAATCTTGATTTTTCCTCTTTTTTTTTCAATTGGGAAAATTTCCCAAAAATCTCAATGCCTTGCTCCTTCGATAACATGTGGTGCCCTCTGTTGATCCGCTGGGCTTAGGAGAAAATTTTTCGCCCAATTTGCCAAAAAATGGGAAAATTTTCCAAAATACCTCGCCAGGCAACCTCCACTGCTGATGTGGACACGTGGCACCATCTGATTCGATGCGGGGCCTTAATAAATTTTTCTCCACTCTCCTTTGCGGGCTCATGGGTGAAATTTTGACCTTAATTTTTAGCCAAAAAAGGCTAAGTGTCGCAAATTCTTCCCTGGCCCCGCGAGTCCGTTCCCTTCCTTCGTCGGGCCCGCGGGCCAAAATTTTCCTTTGTGCCTTTTTTCCCCAAAAAGGGCTAAGTGCCAAATTTATCTCCGCACCTCTTCGCCAACCTACCAATTTCCTTGGCAAAATTTCCTTCTCCACTCCGCCTGCCCGAGACTCCTGGCAAATTTTCCTCCTTACCTCCACGGGCCCGCCTAGGGAAAATTTTCACTATTAACCCACCGAGCCATAACTCAAAAATACAAGGAGTTAGAATGAATTATTTACCTTTCTAGAAAGGTGAAAAAAATTATCTATCTGATGAAGCCATACCTAGAAAATTTTGAGTGCCTAAAGCATGCAAAAATCCATTTTAAGTACTAGCAAAGGAAAAGGAGGAGGAGTTAACCAAAATAAGCATGGGCTCATTTTGGATAACAATTCTGGCGACTCAGAGGGGTCATCTACCTGCTAGATGAAAATACCAGCTACCTTGAAGCATCCATTGGGCATGGAGTCATGATAGATAGCCTACAAATTGATCCTCTACTTGAAAACTTCCCTTTTAAGCCTCTTGGAAACCACTGAAAATTGAAACCGGTTGTGACCAAAAGCCAAGACAATGCACTGTGCAAGAGCAAAACCAACACCACCAAACTATGTACAAACTAAAAATCATACACACTCCAAATGGAACATGCAGAGTGTGCAAAAATCACTTCTTCTACTGAAAGAAAACCTACCTACACTACTCTAACCAAGAGCAAAGGGAGCTCAAACAAAGCTTGAACCCAGGCGGGATAAATAGCTTTCCTTCCTAAAAATGGCAGCCATGCAACTGATTTGGCACTGAGCATGGCTGGTTGTATGGGTGAAAAAATGACCATAAGTTGATCCTCCACCCAAATCATCAAGGTATCAACATTAATGGAAAATACCTCCTCAAACTGACCTGCCTTGGACTCTTGGAGGTATTGATGGTGACCCTTGATACTTTGATGCTCATCCTCATGCCCTAAAGTAGGCATGACTAGTTTTGGTTGCTCCTTTGGCTCCAATGAAGCCAAGTACCTGATTGGGCACGGTCTGATCCTTTGGATGTGCCCATTGCTTTGAAATTTAACTCCAAAATGGACTCTTCTTGTGAGACCTTCCTTGATGGATGATGTGGAAGAGATGATGGAATCCTCATGCCTTTTCCTTCCTCCTCTTTTGAAGAACATAGAAGATAAAGATCTTCCAACCTTGGTTCCAGAGAGTGCATTATGAATTGTAAGATACTTTTCTAAAATGTTATCCTCCATGGCAGCAGGATCATGTGCTTGGAAGGATGAAGATAGAGGAAAAAATGATGTTATCTCCTCGGGATCCTCTCCATCAAGACAATCCTCCAAGTTAGACAGATAATCTACCTCCTTGCTATCCTACTGTAGGTGCTCAACCTCCTCCATGGTGTCCTTCGAATCTATAATTTTCTCACCATGGTTCCCCTCATCTTCAAACATGAAGTTTGAAAGATCAAACTCTTCCTCAACATCAGATCTTGAAGGGGATAAAGTGGGAGGAAGAACTGAAGGTTCTTCTGTGGCCTGCTCCACACTTGGAGCCTTTGAAACTATATGGTTCTCCTCCATAGCTAGAATTTACTCCTCTTCTTTTGGATTAGGAGTAGCTCCTTCTTCCCCTACTTGTGCTATAGCTAGATCTTCCACCACTTATGGCTTGACCTCATCCTCCTCCATAGGATTAACCAACAAGGGAACCTTTGAAAACTCAAATTTAGTAGCCCAACTCTTGAGATTTTCTATCATTTCTTCTTTGTTTGGTTCCTCTGTTTGATGTTCTCCTTGGCTAGTTTTTTTATTTTTTTCTTCCCAACATGGACTTAGGAAGGCAAGAAGAGTGGTGGGTGGGGAAGGCATTTCTTTTGGATTTTGTAGAGGGGAATTGGATTTGGAAGGGAAAAGGGTAGAAGAACTAAAATGGGATGGAAGACTAGGAGATGGAGAAATGGAATGAACTTTTGGGACAACAGATGGGCAACTTGAAACTTGACACTACTGAGATAACATAGATTGGGAAAGAGGAAAAGGAAAATCATGAGATGGTGTGCTTACCCATTGACAAGGTTACTAAATACTCCTCTCATACACCCCTATTCCTTCATTTCACTTTGCAAGAAATGGCAACATTGCAACAATGAAGTCAAGTTTCTCTTGCAGGCTATAATGCCTTGGAAAAGGTCCCACCCATGGACAAGGTGCCCTACAACCAATTCCAAATTATTTCATTTGTGCTTGAGCCCTGGATTACACCATGTTTTCCTCCATCTTTTGGATCTTCTCCAACAAATCTACATTTTCTTCTTGACTACCCTCACAATCCTGCATCTCCTTGTGCTTGACATGCTTCATAGCCAAATTGAATTTTGCATTGCTCAGATGGGTATGCATATTGGTTTTGAATTTGATCAAAATGCGATATGGAGCATTTGGAGAATGCGTAGGAGATGGGAAACATTGCTGCTTATTGTAACAAATGTAAATTCCATGGGGAAAATGAAGTCATGATTGCACAAATTCATGGAATGAAAGAAGAATGAAGAGATGGAATGAAAAATTTAAGAAAATGAATGGAAATAAGGTTTGTGTTGTGCTCACTCTCCTTTGACACTATTTTTAGATACTGATCCTGACACTATTGATCATATTTTGGACATTATTATGTTTTGATGTAGTATGATGTGTATATGCTAGATCATGGATTCCTATGGACATTATTATGTTTTGCTTAGTATGATGGTTAGATGTTAGACTATGGATTAATATTGATCTGGATTCAGTTATTATGCTTGATGATCATTGAGACATTATTATTATTATGTGGATGATGATATACTAGTTGACATGGACAGGTTATTGATGTTGATTTTAGACATGTGACATTGATATTATGAATAGCTCTAGTATAGAAATCTATTGGATGATGATATAGTTGCAAATTGAATTTAAATGATAAATGTTAAATTCTTGATATTGTTGTGATTTGGATTTAATAATTGTATGTTGCTTATATCATTTGGATGTTCTGATATGGCCACGAGGCTGAAGGGGTATTTTGCATTTTGCAGGTTAAAAATCACAACAATGTCGGGGACTGGAGACTAACCATATTGGAATTCAGTGTGAGATCAACAAGGTCACCATGGAAACTGTGTTTGATTGGTGTGTTGTGTTATGTTAGGACTCCCCATGGGGGGGATTTCCATTATTGTGACCATGGGGCATATGTGTGTTTTATTTGTATGTTCCCTTTTATTATTGTTGTGTGTATTTTTTTGTAAGGTGTTCTTTCTTTTAATTAATTTAAATGTGATAGTTTAATGTGGGAGTCATATAGTTAATTTTTAATTAAAATAATTGGGATGAGGGATGTAAGAATTAAAGTTGTAGTCAAAATTAATAATTAAATTTGATTTATAACCTTATGATAAATAAATAAATCTTTGTGTCAAATATTATAATAAATAAATGTCATAGATATTAATGCATGTGTAAGAGGATGTAAAAGAGTGTGTAAGTTACCTTGTAAGG
This sequence comes from Taxus wallichiana var. yunnanensis, assembly GCA_018340775.1. NCBI lineage: Eukaryota > Viridiplantae > Streptophyta > Pinopsida > Cupressales > Taxaceae > Taxus > Taxus wallichiana. Next base: position 8,248,202 of record CM031239.1, read on the forward strand.
ATGTGTAAGAATTTGTAAGAGTTGTAAGGCAGATTTTGGAAGGTCAAACACTCCATCTCTTTTGAAATTCGAAATCTACCTTGGAGGACAAATTTGGAGGCTTGTGGGACAAGTTAAACTTGTCCCACACCTCTCAAAAACCTCCACCAACCATGCCTATGGTCTTGGAGTAAAAAAAAATCTATTTTATTATGTTTTGATATGATTTTGTGTAAGAATTGATTGCTATTGTCTTACAAATTTTTAATGCATTCCTTTTGGAGTATGGGCTAAATTGAAGTATGTAAGTGGTTTGTCATTCTCATTTATTGTGATTTATTTGTTGATGTTGATCCTTCTTGGGGTTGAGGAAAAATGATGTGGCATCCCACTTGGAATCCACATCATCCTCTCCCCACCTTCTCCTTTAAAAATTCAAATTTCTCCTCATTTTGGGGTTGTTGAAACTTTGTTATTGCACTCTTGGGTCAAATTTTCTCTTGCCTTTGGAGCTTGCTTTGTGGAAGGAGCTTGGATTGATTCACATGCTTGTACATTGCTGTTTTGGGACTGTGTTTTGAGCATCAAAAGACTACTGTGTTGGAAAACAAATCTCCATAATGGAGAGGTAGGCTCTTGCCCTTTTTACTTGTTGTTTTTCCTCTTTCTTGCATGCAATATTGAATGGTTTTGTGTTTGCATTCTTGGATGGATGGGTATAATGCTTAGGGAAAGGTGTAGGGAGAAGACTATGAGGTTTTATCAGAGGAGGGATAAGGGATTGCCAAGGGCACTTGTCTTGTGGAGGGAGTGTTGGTTTGGGATCCACCTAGGAAAAGAATATGCTTGCATTTCTTGCTTTGGGGGGCGGGGGCATAAGGGATAAGTTTGGAGGAGGGATAAGGAGGGGTTGAGGAGGGATAAGGTTTATGGGTTTTGTTATGATTTTGGTGGGTTGTTTTGATGGATGCCCAAATTTCAACAAGGGAGGCATAAGGAGACCTCCATAGATCTTGCTCTTGTTTGGCTTGCTTGCTTGAAGAATCCTTTGTTTTGTTGTGTTGTTTTTGATGTAGTTGTGAACGACATCTTGATTGAATTATGTGTCTTTTGAATGTGAAAGAATGTTGTTTGTTGTGAAAGAATCCTTGTTGCTATGTGTTGATGTTCATACCTTATTCCAATATGGTTGGGGCTTGGGGGCCAATGGGGAAAGATGGCTTCTCTTTTCCCATTGGGTATCTTGGTTGGGTGGAGAGCATTGCCTTTCCCCCTTCCTTGTTGTGATCTAAAGATGAAAGATGAAGAATTCAACATACTACTGTTTGGGAAAAGAAAAAAAAGTTTTGACAGTCCTCTTTTCTTGAGAAAATTGAATGTAACCCTTCCCACTTAGAGTGGATGAATGTAATTGATGTTGAAATGTGAAATGTTTACCTTGTAATTGGAAGTTGTAATTGAATTGAGAAATGTATTCTCTGTTTTACCTTGGAAAGATAATGTAAATGATATTCCATACTTGTAATTTTGAAATTTGAAATCAAATCAAATTGGAAAGGAGTTCGGTTGTAAAGCTATTTGACCTCTCAATAAAGGATGGCATTGATTCTTTTAATTCTATTGGAATGTGCATACTGGATTGTATTGAATGTTTTGAATTACATTTGCTTTGTTTGAAATGGTATCTCTGTTGAAAAAGAAAATGCGTGAAGAATAAAAGACAACATTCTGTTTCCTTTCTTTTATTGTCAAATTTAGATATCAAAATGGTGCCATGTACTTTGAGTAATAAATTAGAGCAATAGAATGTTTCAGATCAGAATTGAAAATGCTTCCACTTTGGGAAATTGTAAATTGACCTTTAAATTGTTAGTAATTGAATTCTATTTTCTTTAGAATCTGGCACCGAATTAATTCATTAAATGCACAGTTTAGATTTATAACTAAAATTAAGGAATGAGACAATGAAATTTAGATGTATTAATGTTTAAGAAACCTTGTGGAAACACAACAATTAAAATGACTATCAAGAACTTCATCAAACTAGATTTTAAACTTGCATAATAGATTTCCTGTCAAAAGATGCAAAATATATCAATTGCAACCCAATCCATAATTTGAACCTGGAAAACACTCTTTAACACACCCATGATCATCCCTCCATGTTCAATTTACATGTTGAGGAGAAAGGAAATCAAAATTGAACAAAACTTGTAAGTTAGGAAAAAACGCCAGTTATGCAATTAAAAACCCTGCAGATCATTTATTCAAAATTGACCTTGAAAAATTTATCAAAAACTAAAATTGATGATTCATGTGCAAAGAGGACTCTGAGAGATTTCCGAGAAAGTCCTCGTTTGCCTAAAATGGAGCTTCCTATCAAAATTTATGGCCATTTGAAGTTTTACTTCAAAATGGCCATCCCAAACCAAAAATGAAATAATTCAACCTTAGAAAAATTTAAATTTTGAACTTTAGAAAAATTTCCTAAAAATTCCACGGCCCCGCCACCCTCTCATCCTATCAGAAGTTGCCACATGGCACCTTGGAGGGGTGGACCCTTATTAAAACTTAACATTTTGAAAATTTGGCCTCGGGAAAATTTTCCCAATTTTCCTGCAACTCCGCATCCCCGCACCAATCACGTGCTGACACGTGGTAGGGAGGGCCCACGAATTAAAATTGAAAACTTAACATTTTGCACTTTTGGAAATTTTTTATAGTTTTCCCACAGACCCACACTTTTGGCAAAAAATATTAAATCACTTCGCCGATTCATAGGCCCACATCCAATCAGAAGATGCCACGTAGCCTTTCACGCAAAGTTCGAGGAAAAATTTCCTTCATAAAATTTGGTTTGTTTTTGAACCTTGGGAAAATTCTAAAATTTTTCCCCACGACCTGCCGACCCCCCATCCAATCACGTGCTGACACGTGGCAAATTGGGCATCGGCGGGAGTGCGGAGATTTTCTCTCCTTTGAGATTTTAACTCATAAAATCTTAAATTTCCCCTTTTTTCCACCGGTCCGCTTCTCCCGCACCAATTGGGAAGTGACACGTGTCCTTCCTCCCCAATCATGCTCAAGGGAAAAATTTTCCCCTAAGCCCATGGACTTCCCAAGGGAAAATTTCCCCTAAAACTCCGTCGAGCCATAACTTGAGTTTTATTGGGAGTTAGGAGGACTTCTTTATATGGTTGGAAAGGTGAGAAAATTTCCTATCCAATGAGCATAATTTAGGTAAGTTTTGATGAATCTAAATGTGAGAAAAACCTAGTTGAAGTTTTGAGCCTGTTAGAGAGCAGGCATGGGGGTAAATTGCTCCCTGAACCTAAGTAAGACATGTAACCCTAAAACTTGAACTTTATGAATTGTTATAAGTTGTAAATGGAAATATTGTGTTGGGTAATTAGAATCTGTTTTGGAACCTGTTAGTTCAAACTGATGCCTTGCAACTTGGTTGTAGACTCTTCTAATCAAAAAAGAAAATTATTCCATAATTTTCCCAGATAATTCCTAGTTTGTTTCTTGGTCTCAAGTGGTAGTTTGAAGAGGTAATTACAGTTTGCAACTTTAGAGATGGGTTTCTGATCAGATGGAGTCTCCAGATGTGTTTGTAAGTGCCTCCAAAGGTTGAAATTTTAAATAGGAACACATCAACCTATAAAAAATGAAGTGGAAGACCTCTTGGTCCCACTAGGCATGCCAAAAATGTTAGTGCAGATTCACAGCACCCCCAAATTGTCCCTCAGATCTACTATAGACAAATGGAAAATTTAGCGTGAATGCACAACATGGAGTTTTCCCAAAGTTTGGGAACTTTGCAATTGGGGAAAACTCTCTAGATTGAAACTAGTTCTTACTCCTCTGTTTAGGTGTATGCATGCAATTTTTGCAGAGGTTCTGATTCAAAATTCCTACTCTAAAAATACTAAGGAGATAGGGCTGAGAGAAAACATGGAAATGGAAACAAAACTAAGAAAAAACAAAATGGTGATACACCAAAGGAGTGTTGGACTTCTTGCTTTACAAATTTGACACAGATCATGGAGATTTAACACCAAAACATGCACAGATTACCAGAATGTAATGAAATATTAGAAGATAATAATAAATGCATGAAAGGATTGAAAATCGATCATAGAACATACATTATCATTTCCAAGTTTGATACAATACGCTCCATTAGTGAAGAGGCAAAAAATGAGTTATAATATCCATGGGAGGTATGAAATTATACAAATCTATCTACTAAGAAAGAAAAGAGAGCTTGAGAAGTGAGGGGTCCAACCTTTTAAAAAATGAGCCAAATCTAGCTTTTTCGATCAAACGGAGCGAAGAAAGGTGAAAAACACAGAAAAACTGTTTGAAATCTCCAACCATAGAAAATATTCATTAAAACAACAAGGGAACCCCCAAAAATCCATTTTTGATGCATTCGCCACGTTGGAGAAGAAACAGATGCCATACTTCATCAATTTTGGTAGTTGGGGTTGGCTTTACATTTTTCCCATGCTGGAGACGTTTCTTCAATTTTCTCCCTCCAAATTTTCCCAAAACTCAAAATTGAAGCTTCTATGGCGTAGAGGGCATTGATAGCTTTCCAATGGTACCAAATTTGATGAAATTCAACCACTGGATCGAAAGATATGACCTTTTGAAATTCTGTGGCAAAATTAGGGTAAAAAATGGGTTCACGGGCAAAATCCTGATTTTTTCCTGTTTTTTCAATTTGGGAAAATTTCCCAAAAAATTTATGTGCCTCGCTCCGTCGATAACATGTGGCTCCCTCTTGTTGATCCACGGGCCTTAGGAGAAAATTCTACCCAATTTGCCCGCCTGGGAAATTTTTCCAAAAGTCCCCACCGGCCCGACCTCCACTGTTGATGTGGACACGTGGCACCATCTGATTCGATGTGGGGCCTTAATCAATTTTTCTCCACTCTCCTTTACGGGCTCGTAGGAAAAATTTTGACCTTGATTTTTTAGCCAAAAAAGGCTAAGTGTCACAAATTCGTCCCTGGCCCCACGAATCCGTTCCCTTCCTTCGTTAGGCTCGAGGGCCAAAATTTTCCTTTGTGCCTCTTTTCCCAAAAAGGGCAGAGTGCCAAATTTATCTCCGTGCCTCCACCAATCCGCCAATTTCCTTGGAAAAATTTCCTTCTCCACTCCACCGACCCGAGACTCCCTGGCAAATTTTCCTCCTTACCTCCCCCACCTAGGGCAAATTTTCACTGTTAACTCCGTCGAGCCATAACTCAAAAAATACAAGGAGTTAGAATGAATTCTTTACCTTTCTGGAAAGGTGAAAAATTATCTATCTGATGAAGCCATACCTAGAAAATTTTGAGTTCCTGAAGCATGCAAAAAATCCATTTTAAGTACTAGTAAAGGAAAAGGAGGAGGAGTTAACCAAAATAAGCATGGGCTCATTTTGGATAATAAGACCCTCATGTGATTTAGATTTTCCTCATAAGGTTTTCAAAATTTCATCATCTAAGTCTGGAGGAAATATTTCTCCGTCGTGAGAAGATGAAGCAAAAATTGGTTCGTATTTTTTTGTAAAAGATTTTATATGAAATCGTTATCCAATTTCACCCCTGTGGTTGAATTGATAACATACATCAGGATTCCCAAGTCCCAGGCTGAAAAAGAACAAGCTCTGAGAGAATGCGAGAAGTTGCAGAAAATAAGCCTGGGCCAGAAAAAATTGTGAAAATCGGCTAAGTCCTTGTCCTAGAAATATTTGGGACATGCGGGACACCAAGGCACGGTTCGGCCGAAATGCCTCCAGGTGGCCCGCGAAGCAAAGGGACATCTGGGACAAATGGACGCGAAATGCCCGAATCAGCCGAAAGAAAGAAAATTTGTCCAAGTCCTTCACCGAGAGCAAGCGGGACAAGAGTACGCGGAAGACCCGAACCAGCCGGTTCGGCCGAAACAGGAAACTTTCGCACTGGGACATCTGGGCCGTGAGTGCGTGGAGGATGCGAACCGGCTGGTTCGGCCGAAACGGAAAATTTTAGCACAAGGACAAGTGGGACAAAGGGACGCGCGGGACGCGGATAGCCGAAGGAGCCGAAAGCCAATCAGATAACGCCACGTGTCACTGGCAGAAAGGGGACGTGGAAGCCCATTTTGGGCGAACCGAAGAATTTGTCCCAGGCAAGACTTTGGGACATCTGGGATAAAAAAGATGCGATGGACGTGAAAATCCAAGGCCCGTGGATGAATCACAGCATGACATGTGTCGTCAAGGAAAAAGGTCCAAAAATTCAAAGGGGTGAGTTTTCAAGCACTGATCCAAACCAATGAAATAGTGCCACGTGTCCAAGTTTAAGGGGCCCACAAGAAAAACCCGTGAAAAGGTGGAGAGAGGGAATTGCTCAGTGAATTAGAGCCCGCCACGTGTCATCCAGATGGCAGAGCGTGGGAAAAGAAATTTAAAAATCCGTTTTCGCCTGTTTTGTGCCCTAAATCTTCAGATCATCATATCTTTCGATCCAGAGCTCAGATTTGCACGTTCTTGATATCAACGGAAAGCTGTTGAAATTATCTACATGATTCTGGGATCAATCTTGCATTTTGGTGCTATTTGGAGGGAGAAAATTAAGAAACATCTCTCGATGCGTGGTGATAGACAGAAGTAATGCTTCAACAACCAACTTTAATGCAGCAGACACTCGCCGCTCCTATTAGACGACTTGCCGTTTTGCCAAAGGCCACCGCTTCTACCATAATGAGATGATTTTAAATGTATCTAGAAGTGGTTGTGGTAGATTCGACTTTCCTCTCTTTCTTCTCTCATTCTTAGTATATATTGTAAAGAGGAGCTCCTTTAACAGTCGAGACATTCTTGTTTTGCATCCTTCCTTCTTCCCTCCTTGCGAGAGAGAATTTGTGGAGCTTTTCAAACCTCCCATATGGATTGTAATGCCGCTTTTGCCTCTTGTCCACTCGAATGTATGTATCGACTCTTGAGCAATATATATATGTTTGTGATTGATTCTCAACCCTCTCATGTATTCATTGCTGTTATTTTGATCTCTTATTGCAGTTTGGTTACCTATGCATAGTGTTTGTATTGCATCTATGTGGTCTGTGTTAGATTTGCAAAACAAGTGTCTAACATTCCTTGGTGCATCACCTCTGTAGTTTAGGTTTTATTCTATGCATTTTCTCACCCTGTCTCCTTGACAAGATAGATTAGGTTTTAGTAAACCCTCTGCATTTTTGTGTGCATCTGAATAGAGGAATAGGAACTAGCCTTCTTTGGAGAATCCTTTCTCATCTTTACAAGTCCCACACTTGGAGAAAGGATTCCATGTTGTGCAATCACACTGGATGCCTGAACATCAACCTAGAAGCCTGATCTGCATCCAGGGGTGCTGTGAGTCTGCAACAACAGTTTTGGCACGCCCGGTGGGACACTAGAGGTCTCATTTTTATTGCAGCAAAGTTGATATGCATCTGCTGCAGTTTTCTTGCTTATAAGAGCTATTATTTGCATATCTGGTGACTCCAAGGGGAAGAATCAACTAGTTTCAGCAGTGCAGGCCTGAAAACTCATGAGAAGAATCACCACAAGGTCAAGAGTCAGAGAAGAAGAGGTGCTTTGTTTGAATACCTGCAGTTATCTCCGAGAAGAAGGCAAAGAGGAAGAAGGATTCAAAGGTCTCCATCTCCACTAAACAGAACTCTCTCAACTCCTCCACCTGACAGGCCTTTCTTTCAATATACAAGGGTTTTAAGACCAATTAGAATGGCTCAGAACAACCCCTACGTCAACTTCACAGGCAACAGCCCACTTGCTCTCAATGCACAACATCTAGTTCCTATTGCAGCCTTGAAGAACATTCCCTACTTCACTGGAGAAAATCAGACTACTCCAGGTGATCATGTTAAAGATATTGCTAACCTTTGTGCAATCCATGAAATCGATGAAATGCAAGTGGCTGTCAAATTACTGGCATCTTCATTCAAGGGTAAAGCATTGCAATGGTTTAGGAGCCTTGGGGCTGGTTCTATTACAAATCGAATCACCAGGTGCATTGCACTTCATGAGCAATTTGGAGAGAAGGGAGAAACTTGTCTCTTTTGGAGCGATTGACAACTATCAAGAGAGCCCCCAACGAGCAGCTGACCCGATTGACTTCAACTTCAGATTTCAAAGGTCTTGGGATAGGATTCCAGTGGCAGTCAGGCCAACAACAGAAGGTGCTTTTCTATATTACCTTAAAGCTTTGAATTCTGATATTTCTATGTTAATTCAGTCCATGGGAGGCACAACAATCCCTATGGCTTATAGCATTGCCATTAGAGCTGAAAACTGTCTTATTCAAGCTGGTAAACTGGCTCCTAGGCCTCCTATGCCCTTGTATCCAAACTTAGAAAATCCAAGCACTAGTCAAGCACCCACTTTGGCTCCTGTTCCCACTCCTAGAAATCAGAGTTCGAATGAAGCTTCCACTTCATCTCCAAGTGCTTCAAATGAACTCCAAGAGGTCATGAAACAGTTGCAAAATTTGGGAAATGAGCTGGTTACTATTAAGAGGCAGCAAGCCCAAGGTTTCAGACCTTCTTATCAACCTCAAGCTCAGCCTAATAGGCAGCCATACCAACCACAAAGACCACCTAATCCAACTACAAATATGAATCAAAATCAAAGCCAAGTAAGGCCTCCTACCAATAGACCATTCCAGCCCTATAATCCAAATGCCATATCTGCCTCTAAGGCATTAGTGCCAACACAGAACAACATTGCTCAGGAATATGATTGGTGCTTTCCATGCAACGAGCCTCACAACCAATCCATGTGCTTCAATGGTGCTCTCAATCAAGCACTAATGGTGACAACTCTTGGTGTGGAGGGTGAGGCGGTCAAGGAAACAGCCAACAACCGAAACATTCCAACAAAGAATCAGCCCCAAATGACACTACATTGGTGAAATGGCAAGTAGAAGATTTACGTGGCATGAATTAGGTGGTTTCTCAAGGTGTTGCAGCCAACACAAGGTCAAAAAGGAGAAATCACGGGTGAAGAATAGCCATTAGCCCCACCAATCCACAACCTTCCACATGGCTCCACAAATGATTGGCAAGTAGAGTCAGTTTCAAATACACAAGGGCAGCCAAGATAGCCCCTAGGCCAACTCAAATGCCGGTTGTTGCTGCCCCCGTGTAGGGAGTAAACGCGTGCAAACCAAAGGACAACAGAGAGATTCTTCATCACCATTCGAAATATCATTGATAAGATGAAGAAGACAAATGTTAACATATCAATGTGGGAATCCCTATCTATCCCAGGCTAAAGAGATCTGCTGCAAGCTGCCATGAAGGATTGGACAACTTCAAATCAGCGGGTTCAGATGCAAGGCAAAGTGCTTACAAATGCTGCCCAGCCTGAAGGAAGTCATGGAGGACAACAAGGTAAAATGTTGAAGCCCCTCCTTTATATGTTTCATTAATCATTGCGGATAAACTAGTACACAATTGCATGATTGATTCCGGGGCAAGTAGCTCCGTGATGCCCAAGCAAATAGTTGATCACCGTGGGTCTCGAATATGAAGTAATATCTAAAGGAGTAATGCGATTGGATGGGACAGCAATAGCAATGCAGGTTGGAGTGATTAAAAACTTGAGTCTTACCTTGCATGCATGTCCAAATGTTGTTGTCTTACAAGATGTATCAATCATAGACCTTCCACCACTCTTTGCCCTTTACTTGTCAAGGACTTCACAAACAAGATTGGAGGGTATTTGTTTGCTGATTGGTCTCACATCTTTATTTAGAACAAGGTATGGAACTAAGGCCACAATCAGATCCAAACCCATTGCAAACTTCCATATTGAGCCTTACACCCCAAGTCATATTAATGCCAATTGCTCGGCATTTGATCAAGAAGATCACCCTAGTAATGCGATGAGGTCGACACCAAGGTTGGAAGTATCCTAGACCTAACTCTTGATGAATGGGCAAACAAGATACATGCTTTTGATCCCTATTAAGAAGTAGAAGAATCGAGCTAGAGTCTATTGTATACATGAAGAAAATCAACTGTTCCTAACATCACCAAGCCAAGTCATAATGATGACAACGAGGTATGGCAGCTATTTTTGACGGATCAAAGAGTAGGCAAGGTGCAGGATGTGGAGCCATGCTTGTTTCACCCAAGGAATAAAGTACTATTCAGCTTTTAGATTTCAATTTGCATGCTCCAATAACAACTTTTGCTGAATATGAAGTCTTGGTGCAAGGGATGCATTGGGCAATCAAGAGAAAAATAAAGAATCTGCAAGTCTTTGGGGACAGTGAATTGATTGTAAATCAGGTCAAGGGACGGAATGCTTGCCAAGAATGATCTACTCAGGTGCTATAAGAACAGGGTGTGGGACCTCATGGAAGATTTTGAAGGTTTTGGCATCGAATCCATTCCCAGGAAAGAGAATCAAGCTGCTGACAGGCTTGCAGCAGTAGGGGCAGCCTTTGACATTACGAAAAGCATTCAACAAGACAAGGTACATCCAAACATCCACGTGATTGTGAGGCCTTCAAAGGTGCGGATAACAATGTTAGTTGGCAAGTGTTTGAGAATAACCAGAAATCGTCAATTTCCTACAAGAAGAAGTGAGTTCTGCCAGAATCAAGACAAGTTGCATCAGCAGATATGGTGACCAAGTGGTGCGGTTGAGAACTAACAAATTACCAAAAGGCCTCATAACCTTGAGTCAATCTTCAACCCAAATGATCGGGCCTAAGGAAGGAAGGCAAACATTCAAGTAAAGGGTGAGGATTACTCGTTGGTCGTCAAATAGGACTTTTTAGAAGAGCAACAGTCAGGGGACAAGAAGTCCCTCCTCTTTAATGGGAGAGGTTCCCTTATTCAGAAACGAACTTATTTACAAATGTACAGAACATTGTTTTATGGTCAAACTTGGATTTTACGAAAGTGTTTTCCACAAGGATCATCAATTACACAAGGACTGAGGAAAGGGAATAAGGAGATGAGCAGAATAGCAACATTCAGAATTATAGATAGCAGAATAATTCCTCGTGTATGCGAAGCTTCAAAGAATTTAAGACAAGATCATTTGCGATGGCTGAATGAGATTAAATTTAAAGACACAAAGTTCCATAAATAACCTTCTTCAGATTTATTAATCAAGGACACAAAGTTCCTTCTTGGTTGTACAAGATCACTGTATTTGCAAAACTGAACAGTATGCAATCAGAGAGACTAACGAGTTAGGAACAAAATGATCTCCACAATATTAAAGGAAAACACAGAGATAACAAGAATTAGATAGACAAAGAATGAAAAGCCCTTTTGTATTGATTTCTTTAAGATCTATTTACACTTTCAGCAAATATTCCAAGTTCTTCCTCCTTTTCAAAATGGCGTGGAAAGGCCATTATATAGCTTACAAGTCAGTTACTCTTCGTAACCGTTTCTTTTAATTAAAGAATAGTTAAAGATCGCCCATTGCGATACCTTAACTAATTACAAGGAATACGAAAAGAATGGGAAGAAGAGAAAAGAAAGGAGAAGGAGACAGGTGGCCAGCTATTGGGAGGGACCCACTATCTTCAGAATCCGCTGAATTTCTTCAATGACTCAGCTATATCTCTGCCACGAGGGACTGACGTGTTGGCTGCAGACTGAGTCCAAAATCCCAGACATTTCTCCATCTCTTTATCAAACTCGACGTGAGTATGATAATCTTTGTTTGCTTCTTCAATGGCAGACTGAAGAGAACAAATTTCCTTCATCTTTTCCTTAGAGATGGAGCTTTCCTTGAATAGATGATCTTTGACAAAAGCTCTGAATTGAGCTTTGATTTCTTGCAAGGACAAGGAAGCACCAGAGTTTTCATCTTGAAGATGACAATGTATATCTTTGAAAGCAGCAGCTGCCAGTGTCTTGAAAGCTTCTCCCTTCTGCCAGCTGTTCTTCATTTCTCCCACAGCTTCCTCCAGGACTTTGATTTTCCACTCTACGCTGTAGACCCAGGATTTTGATAGATTATCTTTGGCATCATCGAAAATCTTATTCGCCAGTAAGATGTTCTCATCTGTCTGTCCCATGAGGCGAAGGTCTACAATGCAACTGCCCCAGAGTTTAAGCTCTTTATCCATAACCCCAATAGCAGAGGATAGCTTCAGTTGCAAATTGTCTACCTTTCCATGTAGCTTAAAAGCTTCATCGATGAAGTTTAGCCCGGCAACAAGCATGTCATCCACCATGGCTTCGATAGCTCTACCATAGACAGAATACTTGTGCATATCTTTTATACTTTGCACTTCATCTTGGCTTAGTATTACAGGAGGAGGTAGAGCAAATAAGGGGTAGGGTCCAAAACTTTGTCCTTAGACAAGAGTGACTTGATAAAACTTGTGAGAACTTGGGCTTGTTCTTCCAAATTGCTCAATAGTCTGCTGCCCTTTCTCTACCCTTCCAATGACTCTCGTGATCAAGCTTCCTGGAGGTTATGAATTTCACCTTCAGGGGTAGATTCTCCCATAGGGATCCTTGAAAGCTCCAAGTCAGATGTCAGCAAGTCTGATTCTGACTTATCCACTGTAGGCTTAGCAATCTCCAAGAACTGCTGACCTTGAGCATCAGACACAATCCTGGAAGTAGTTCTGGCTTTCTTGGCACGAGAAGGAGTGGTACCCAACAAGGCTGCAACAGCATCAAAATTTGGTCCCAAGCTTTGAGAGGAGGATTTTCTCTTCCTTTTGTCAACCAGAGGTTGCACCCAAGCAAAAGAGGAAGAAGAATCTGCAGGAGAGGCAAGGGGACCAAGAGACAGGGAGCTCATGACACTCGGTGGTCTCAAGCATTTGTTGACTCAAGCTGAGACGTGAGTAGAGCACTGGAGGAAATGGCAGTAGAAGAATCAATAGCACCTGGAAGTTCAGTGCTCTGGACCTCTTTGTCCTTATCTGCTTGGATCTTCAGAACATTTGCGGGAGTTGGCATCTCACTTTCTTCACTTTCACCGAGAACAATGATGTTCTCTCGGCCTATAGGCAACTCTGCTGTTTTCTTGAGGGTCATTCTCTCGTAGGCTCCTTCTTTACCTCTTTGAGTTTCTTCTCTGTATACCCGGGTAGATGGAGAAGGAGTAGATTCCACAGTCCCCGAGTTGCCGAGGCGGGAGGGGCTTTCACCGGTGTTCCAGGACTGAACCGATGCCTCTCTTATGGGTGTCGAATCATCCTTGGAGCTGATTCTCCCGAGTGCCTCTTGAATTCTCGGATCTTCTTACGAACTGCACCCTAGTCCCGATTAAGACTGGAGCAAGAATCTCAAACCCAGATCATCTCTCTCTTTCTGCTCCAATCCAGTCCTCCAGGGGTGTGCTTAATCACATTTTCATACTCATAAGAGTATAGATCGGAATTGTCATCCCGAGACCTTCAGAACTTGGTACAGACCGAGTTCTTGGATCAATTGCAGGAGAACCTGCCACAATGCCTTCTTCGGCTTCAAAATCATCTCGCACAAATTTTCACCAGCCCGGTAGTTCTCGTATCCGCCTATGATGATAGATTATCTTGATGTTCTGCTTTCGATGAACTTCTTCAAGTCAAAACAGGTTCTTGGCTTGAAGAAATGAACAGTGATAGGGACCAGGGCTCTTTCTATGTTCTGAGCGTCTAGAGCTGTTTTGCATGTGTAATTTCCTAGAGAGATGGGAAAGTGCAAGCCAGAAATCTTCTTGTCTCTGCAAGTTCTGTGCAACTTGTCTAGTTTCCTGCATATTTCAATCAAGGCCATTTTGTCATTACAGAACATGGGAAGCCGCAGAGGGTGCTCTCATAGCCAGCAAGCCTGATATAGGAAAATTTCCTGAATTGGATGAAATAGGCTCCATACTGCGATATCAGGTTCATGGCTTCATCTGAAAACCTTCTAGCAGTATCACCTTCGAGCAATCTGACCACGTACATGGTGAAAGCATCATTGACCCTTCTGAAATTGCGGTTGCTGGTCTCCAAGGTGAATCATGGGCAATAGGCATACACCTGGATCATCTTTGTGTGCATCTATATAGGAGAAACCAAACCACCGCTCGGATGTCGCTAGGGTATACATCGTATGAAGTCATAAAGAACTTCTTTATTTGCCGAACGTTGGATAGTTGCTCCGCCAAATTCATACAGATGATCTCTCGCCAGATTGATATTTTGTGTTCCTCGCACACCATGCCGATGAGCGGGCACATCCAAAAATGGAACTCATTGGTGGAGGGCAAACCCATAACCCGAGCCAACAAGATTATAAAATCTGACAATTCTTCATTGAAATCTTTCTCGAATAGGGTTTTGGTTAGGCGAGAAGCACCTTTCTTAGGGTTTTTAACCAAGACTTCGCCACTCGAGCTTTATATTTGTCACTCGTCTTGGTCGAACATGGCCTCGTGCTTGATCCCGGAAACGACTATAGAATTGTCCATCTTCGGAATCCTCGAGCAGCACCAATGGCGGCAGACATCCACTTCGCAATGAGTTCCCATGTACATTTGTCAATTCGCTCAAGCGGGTCAAGTGAGCTCCGCATGAAAGCACCGATCGCACACTTGCATCGAGATTGGGAATCCTCTGGCAAAAGCTAAACCACTATCATTAATCATCTGTGCCATTGGTGTAGGGTTTGCATCTGTCATTCTTGCCCAAAAATCACCGAAGTCGAGATGACGAGCTTCGCTGTCCCCTATATTGCTAACGGCAGACTCAAGCGGAGAAATTTGCTCCTGTCCCTGGAACTTGATCTTCATAGTGATAGTCTCGGAGCTGCAACCTAGACTTCTGGAAGGAATTTGCAAATGGAGGGGGTATTGCGCAGGTTTTCAAATTGCAAGGGTTCGAGCAAAAGATAGCATGGAAGCAATGCGAAAAATGCAAAGGGGAATGCTCGTTATATAGCCGTTTGGAGAGAGGAATGACTTTAATGCGCATTGAATACACAACCACCAATTTGAAAAGCATCATACTCGGAGTGAGTGGGAAAAAAACTAAGTGTGAATGACACTTGGCACGCTTTGGGACATGTGAGACGCGAATGCGTGAAACACGCGGCTCGGCTTGTTCGGGTGAAATAGGAAGAGGACGACAAATGCATTTGGGACAAATGGGAGGAAAATGTGAAGTACGCGATTCGGTGTTTCGGCGAAATTGGAACAAAGGGCCCGTTTGGACTTGGGACATTCGGGACAAAAAGTTCAAGTACGCGACTTGACTGCTCGCCAAATTGGGAAAGCTCACACTTTTAAAATGGGGCAGTTGGGACAAAATTGCGCGCTAAGGACGCGGTTCGGGAAAATCGGCCGAAAATGGGAAAGCTCGCACTTTTAATTTTGGACATTTGGGACAGGAAGTGCGAAGTACGCGGAAGGATGATTCGGCCAAATTGGAACATGATGCAAAATAAGTTTCGGGACACTTGGGACAAAACTCTCCGACGGCCCGAAAATGGGACAATTCGGGATTTCGGCCGATCGGGTAATGAATGCACTTTCGTACTTGGAACACATGGGACAAAAAGTTCCGACAGTTCGAAAATCACACAAAATGACCCAAAACACAGATTTTTCAATTTCACGACTTAGGCATTTCGTAGAAAAACACTTAAACTCAAAATTTTGAAAATTTTACTTTTATCGTAGCGGGGAATTTTGAGTGGACAACAAATGGCTCCTTCCTCGGGGATGACTTGGTATAAACTCATGGAATGAGACAAGGCAAGAACTTAGATAACTCTGAAGTGGAAGGCATCAAAGCTGCCTTATCCATTGGGCAAAGGAGTCAAAACAAAAACAAACAACACACACAACAAAGAGGGCAACACACCAAAGCGTAAAAGCAAAAACACCGTACAAAATATACAAAGGACTCCTAGTCACCTAGGACTTGAACAACTTCAAATACTACCCACTATAAGGAAGTGGGAGGGAGAACCATCCATGTAATCAAGATAGAAAGAGTTCTTACCAAAGAAAGTGTCTTATCTTGAATGGTCCGAGCCACAGGAATCAAATTTTCCATGGCTGCCACGAGGTTCATGTCTTTTGTCCCATAACAACATGGTATCTCCAACTTGGAACTCTCTGGACCTAGCTTTCTTGTCAAACAAAGCTTTTACCTTCTCTTGGTGAGCAGAGATATCTCGTGAAAGAACCTCCAATCTGTCCTCGTTTGGTTTGTGCAGGTACATGATTCTTTTATCCAAAGCATCACCAAACTAGTATCTTCAATGGCCTTCATCAGTGCAAGGTAAGTAGTTCCACTCGTCATGTGCAATTGAGCTTCCACCCATACACCACTTGAAAAGGAGACATTCCAATGGCTCTTTTAGGTGTGATCATGTCTCGCCCAAAGAGCATCATAAAGCTTCTTATGCCGGCCACAGACTCATTGACCAACTTCCTTATGATAGTCACCAGATTTTTGTTGGTGGATTCTACTTGTCCATTTCCCTGGGGTAATAATCTGAAGAATGAGCCAGAGAGATGCCATACCCGTAGCAGTAAATCCATTATCTCGGTTAAGGAAAAGTTCAAGCATTATACATTACAATCTTGTTAGGTACACCATACCTTACCAAGATGTTCTCTTTGATGAAGTTGCATACAACTTCAGAAGTAGTGCTCTTGACCGGAATAGCTTCCACCCATTTGGTGAAGTAGTCAGTGACAGTTAGTACATGTGTGTGACCAGCACTAGAAACAGGGTTCAGTACCAATGAAGTCTAGACCCCATTGTTGAAATGGTTCCTCGATCACAACTGGCTTGAGAGGTAAAGATGCCAATTTAGGTCTTCCCACAAAGGTCTGACAAGCTTCACATTTATCCACCCACTTGGATGCATCTCTCACGAACAAGGAAGGCCAAGAATATCCTCCCGAGTATCTTGTGAGTCCGTGATCAAGCGATGAATAGTGCCCTCCACATGCCTCGATCATGGAAAGCCGAGAGCAACTTTCTCTCGCTGCTCCTTGTCCACACACTTCGAAATCTCCCATCCAAACCACGCTTGAACAAGGCATTTTCCCACAAGACATATCATGCTGATCTCAATTTAATGCCTCTCTTTTCCTTAGCGCTTAAATGAGAGGGGCATTCCCATAGGTGAGAAAATGGGCAATGTCGAATACCATTCATCGAATCCGAACTAAGGAATAGAACAAGAGGAATGTCGCCTTTCTCCTCCAAAGAACTCATGTTTGGCTCCTTCAAAGAATGAGCTCACAAAGACCTTTTCCACGAACCAGCTTGGTCGGTTTGATATCAATGTCATACTCTGACTTTAGCCACCCGCTTCCTCTCTTGACCCAAATTCTTGTTGTGTAAGAATTGACTTAACAAATGATCTGGAACCAAAGACCATAGAGTGAGAGTTGAGGATATAGAAACGGAACTCGCTGATGCCTTTGACTACTGCAAAAGCATGCTTCTCCATCATGGTGTATTTCAGCTCATGATTCTTCAGGATATAGCTCATGAAGGCAATTGGTAGCTCATGTCCATCAGAGTCTTCTTGGGTTAAGACAAAGCAGAGGTGGTATTATCTCAGAGATAGCAATAGATGATGAAATCTTTTAAGTCGATGTCGACAGCCAAACTGGAGTTTTAGCAATAGCTTTCTTGATACCCTCAAAGGATTCCTTTCCTTCAGAAGACCAACCAAACGTTTGCTTCCCTTTCATCATCTGAGAGATGTTCAAAGTTAATTCAGCAAAATCAGGGATGAATCTTCTTAAAAAATTGATCTTACCGAAAAAGGAATGCACGCCTTTTTTACTGGTTGGGAGAGGAATTTGGCTTGATGGCTGAACTCGCTCAGATCAATCTTATACCATCCTTGGAGACAATGTGCCCTAATAGTTTTCCTTCTGTAACACAGAAGACAGATTTTTTAGGATTTAAAGAAATCCCATGCTCTCGGCATCTTTGCAGAACTGTTTCCAGGTGGTCGAAGTGATCTGCTCTTGTCTTTGAAAACACTGTCAGATCATCAAGGTATATGACAATACATTTCCCTTTCAAGCTTCCAAAAGCCAAATCCATAGCTCTCTGGAAAGTGGCACCAGCATTAATCAGCCCAAAAGGCATTCTCTTGTAGGCGAAGGTACCCCAAGGAGTGGTGAAGGCTGTCTTGTGTTGATCTGCAGTATCAACCTCTACCTGATTGTATCCCGAGAATCCATCAAGCATAGATAACATTTCAGATCCTGTTACTGCTTGCAATATTTGATCCATCATAGGCAGAGGGTAGTTATCTTTCAGAGAAGCCTGATTCAGGTTCCTGAAATCAACACAGATGCGGATCTCACCATTCTTCTTCCTAACAGGCACAATGTTTGCAATCCATGTTGAATGGTGAATGGGAAAAATGATTTTAGCCTTCAACAATTTCTGAATCTCCTGAAATATAGTGTCAGCTATTTTGGGATTATACTGCCTTTGTTTCTGCTTGAAAGGCTTGATTCCTGGTTTGAGAGGGATAGAGTGCTGCATGTCTTTTGGCTTGAAGGCTTTTAGATCCTCATAAGAATATGCAAGAACATCCTTATAATTCCTTAGAAGATCAATTGCTTTTCTCCTCTCTCACGGTTGTGCAACATTTCCCAATATTTACCAGCTTGGGATCAGTAGAACTCCCTATATCAATCTTATCATACTCAGCTGATTGCTGAGGTCCAGTAGAAGCTTTAGATTTTACATATCTGTCATGTTTATCAAACAACTCCTCCAAACTCACCAAACCTTTGGGAATCTTGTTTCCTTTGAGTTTAATGCATCCTTCCTGATCTGTTTCTTCTCCTTGGGTGACAGCTTGGTCAGAGGACACACTCTCAAGGCAGTTGTCACTTCCTCAAAATACAGCTTGCTTGAAATTCCCTTGAGTTCCAGGAAGGAAAGCAAATGCTGGTCATCGTTGAAAACTTGCCAGTTATTAGTATTGTCAGGAACACTAGGCCGGTGGACCATTTCAATAGTGAACTTATCCTGAGAGAATTCAGGATGGGGAATCAGTAATGACCCTGAGACAAATGGCCAAAGTGAATCAGCCCTCACTGCTTCTTTTCTCCGGTATTGCTTCAATGGAGAAAGCATCAAGGAATTCAATTGAATCCCAAACTGATTCCGTAATGCTTCACCTCCCATTTTTACTCCGAAAAAGGTTTCGACTTGCTTCACAATCAGCTCTGCATCACCACGAGCCAGAAGATTTTTTACACCTCGTTCTTTGGCCACTTGCAGTCCAAGAATAAGAGCCTCATACTCTGCGGTGTTGTTAGTGTTTTCGAACTGCAACTTAAATGAAAAAGGGTGTAGGCATCCTTCAGGTGACACTAGCAGGACACCAGCTCCAGAACCAGCCGAGGAACAACTTCCATCAAATTCTAAAATCCAAACACCATTGGGATCTTTGGGTGATACTTTGGAGGGTTGGATTTCATCAGGGGACAGAATCATGTAATTACCATGACCTATGTCTTCATAGAGTATTTGTGCCTTAGGATCATCCGTTTTCTGCACAATATACTCAGATTGTTTCTCGTGAGTAACTTCTTCTTCATGTGTCCATTGACAGTATGAGTGCGTGACCAATCCATTTGAATCTCTCCACCCACATCTTTACAGTTCCTACTTAGCAACATTCCGTAAGAGGAGGAATGTCTCACTACTAGGATGGTAGCCAAGACTTTCTTTTCGTGTAAAGCAAAGAAAAGCCACTTGTGCATCTTTAATCCTTCCAACCAAAGGTACTTCCTTACTTTCCATGGAGTAGCAAGATCCATAAGTACGAGTAAGGGTCAAGCCTAAAGCATGAGCTACCTTAGCAGGGCATCACGTTATCTCGAGGCTCCTAATCTATGACACAGCTTCATCGAGCCTATGGCCAGCTATAAGAAGTGTTACATAAAAAGGCTTGATTTTGTCACCAGGCGAGGTGACAGCAGCTACCAGACTAGGCTGTGGTATAGAAGGAGGAGTGGGCAAAAGGCCTTTAGAGGTGGTCTTGGAATGGGAATTTACAAATTGGATCATCTTGGCAAAAGCTTTGGGATGGGTTTGGTAGTATTCAGCTTCTGAAATTTGAACCTTAGTCCTTTTTAGATGATCAACAATATCAAAGGATCCAGAGGTGGATGGGCCATCATCATTTGGAATTCTAGGCTTATCAACTTTAGGAGAAAAAGAAGAAGAAGCAACTTTGCTAGTAGGATTGGCAGGACTTACCTTTGGTGCAGATGAGGTAGGGATAGGAGATCCTCTTCTGGCAATTACAGGAATAGTTGTTGGTTGCTCCTTAGATTTCTTCATGGGCTGTGTTACTTTCTCCTTCTGCCTTGTCTGTTCTCGAGTCATGACAGCAAATGATTCACTGTTCATATCTGCTACCACTTCATCATAGTTATCTCCATCATCAGTGCCTTCGGTGGTAAAGAAATTAACCCGAGATCCTTCGAGTTCTTCCGCCTCATCATCAAATTCCTCCAGGAACTCCTCACAAGCTTCATTGTCCACATCATCATCTGGCTCTTCAACTTCACAGGTTGCATTCACAGGAACTTTGACAGGAGGTCCTTCAAGTGCTAGTCTTGTGTGGGAGCAGTAAACGGTTTCGGGCTGAAATTTCTTCTTGAACATCTCGCATACGGGGCATGCTGAGCCAATTGTTTCTTTATAGCTACTAGATCATTTGCAAGTTTCTGGACTAATGGATCAGTATTGGGTCCAGAGGTGGAGGAGGAAGAAGCAGCAGATTTAGATTTGGGAGGATCTCTCTTCAACTTCCCTGACATGATCAAGTCATCTCGACACTAACTGTACCAGCCTTGATCCAGTAATTAACGCTCCAAGATTAGCCCTTCTTAGAGCATAACCCGACTTTGGGCGTTTGAGCATTTAGAAAGAAACATTTTTGAATTTGATCAACCGGTCGAGTATTTACAGGAATTTTGTTGATCAGTCTGTTGAATCGAGCCACAAATTCTCTCATGGGTTCTGATGGATCTTTCTTTATCTGAGAAATTTGGGCAAGCAGGGCATGCACATCTTCTGCCGGCTTGAAACGGCTTTCGAACTGAGTTCTCATTGTATTCCAGTCGGTGATGGCACCAGCCGGAAGGTGATAGAACCAGTCAGCAGCATTATCCTGTAACGTCTCAACGAACAGCCTTACTGAGACGTCTTCATGTTCAACTCCCAAGACTCCACATGCAACTATGAAGGCTGCAATGTGTTCATCAGGGTGTACTTTTCCATCTCCTCTAAACTTGGGGAAGTTCTTTCGGTTACCTCTAGGTAACTCATGCAAAGGTTGAGTAAGGGCCAGGGGCCCGACACGCTGACCCCATGGCAATTGTGCCGCCATTCTTGGAAATACGGCTTGGAGGGGAACTTTAACACCAGCAAGGATCAAAGCTCGTAGATTGGGACTAGCAGGTTCTGAAGGAATACCACCCGTAGGACTTCTATCTTGAACAGGCGGAGTGCTCGTCGAACGAGTTCTTCTATTTGAAGGGAAAGGAAAACCCCGTTGCTCCAAAAACTGAAACTGAGAATCTTCGATACCAAGGGTCCTTCTCCCTCGAGTGAAACGCGGAGTCGCCAGATCAAAGGATGATCGAAAAATTGTAGTACTGGAATGCGATTTTCCCCAGCGGAGTCGCCAAAAACTGTTGGTCGTCAAATAGGACTTTTTAGAAGAGCAACAGTCAGGGGACAAGAAGTCCCTCCTCTTTAATGGGAGAGGTTCCCTTATTCAGAAACGAACTTATTTACAAATGTACAGAACATTGTTTTATGGTCAAACTTGGATTTTACGAAAGTGTTTTCCACAAGGATCATCAATTACACAAGGACTGAGGAAAGGGAATAAGAAGATGAGCAGAATAGCAACATTCAGAATTATAGATAGCAGAATAATTCCTCGTGTATGCGAAGCTTCAAAGAATTTAAGACAAGATCATTTGCGATGGCTGAATGAGATTAAATTTAAAGACACAAAGTTCCATAAATAACCTTCTTCGATTTATTAATCAAGGACACAAAGTTCCTTCTTGGTTGTACAAGATCACCGTATTTGCAAAATCTCCAACAAAGATGCAATCGTAGAGACTAACGAGTTAGGAACAAAATGATCTCCACAATATTAAAGGAAAACACAGAGATAACAAGAATTAGATAGACAAAGAATGAAAAGCCCTTTTGTATTGATTTCTTTAAGATCTATTTACACTTTCAACAAATATTCCAAGTTCTTCCTCCTTTTCAAAATGGCGTGGAAAGGCCATTATATAGCTTACAAGTCGGCTTACTCTTCAGAACTGCTTTCTTTTAATTAAAGAATAGTTAAAGATCGCCTATTGCGATACCTTAACTAATTACAAGGAATACGAAAAGAATGGGAAGAAGAGAAAAGAAAGGAGAAGGAGACAGGTGGCCAGCTATTGGGAGGGACCCACTGTCTTCAGAATCCGCTGCCTGAATTTCTTCAATGACTCAGCTATATCTCTGCCACGAGGGACTGACGTGTTGGCTGCAGACTGAGTCCAAAATCCCAGACATTTCTCCATCTCTTTATCAAACTCGACGTGAGTATGATAATCTTTGTTTGCTTCTTCAATGGCAGACTGAAGAGAACAAATTTCCTTCATCTTTTCCTTAGAGATGGAGCTTTCCTTGAATAGATGATCTTTGACAAAAGCTCTGAACTGAGCTTTGATTTCTTGCAAGGACAAGGAAGCACCAGAGTTTTCATCTTGAAGATGACAATGTATATCTTTGAAAGCAGCAGCTGCCAGTGTCTTGAAAGCTTCTCCCTTCTGCCAGCTGTTCTTCATTTCTCCCACAGCTTCCTCCAGGACTTTGATTTTCCACTCTACGCTGTAGACCCAGGATTTTGATAGATTGTCTTTGGCATCATCGAAAATCTTATTCGCCAGTAAGATGTTCTCATCTGTCTGTCCCATGAGGCGAAGGTCTACAATGCAACGCCTGAGTTTAAGCTCTTTATCCATAACCCCAATAAGAGGATAGCTTCACAGCAAATTGTCTACCTTTCCATGTAGTTTAAAAGCTTCATCGATGAAGTTTAGCCCAAAGAACAAGCATGTCATCCACCATGGCTTCAATAGCTCGCCATAGACATGCATACTTGTGCATATCTTTAATACTTTGCACTTCATCTTGGCTTAGAATTACAGAGAGGCGGTAGAGCAACAAGGGGGTAGGGTCCAAAACTTTGTCCTTAGACAAGAGTGACTTGATAAAACTTGTGAGAACTTGGGCTTGTTCTTCCAAATTGCTCAATAGTCTCTGCCCTTTCTCTACCCTTCCAATGACTCTTGGTGATCAAGCTTCCTGAGGTTATGAATTTCACCTTCAGGGTAGACTCTCCCATAGGGATCTCTTGAAAGCTCCAAGTCGATGTCACAAGTCTCGATTCTCGACTTATCCACCGTAGGCTTAAGAATCTCCAAGAACTGCCGACCTTGAGCATCGACACAATCCTCGAAGTAGTTCTCGGCTTTCTTGCACGAGAAGGAGTGGTGCCCAACAAGGCTCAAGCACAAAGATCAAAATTTGGTCCCAAGCTTTGAGAGGAGGATTTTCTTCCTTTTGTCAACCATAGGTCGCACCCAAGCAAAAGAGGAAGAAGAATCACAGGAGGGGCAAGGGGACCAAGAGACAGGGAGCTCATGACACTCGTGGTCTGCAAGGCAACTGCTGACTCTGCCGAGACGTGAGTAGAGCACTCGGAGGCAATGGCAAAGAGAGAAGAATCAATAGCACCCGGAAGTTCAGTGCTCTGGACCTCTTTGTCCTTATCTGCTGGATCTTCAGGAACATTTGCAGGAGTTGGCATCTCACTTTCTTCACTTTCACTGAGAACAATGATGTTCTCTGGCCCTAGAGGCAACTCTGCTCTCGCTTTCTTGGAGGGTCATTCTCTCGCAGCTCCTTCTTTACCTCTTTGAGTTTCTTCTTGTATACCTGGGTAGATGGAGAAGGAGTAGATTCCACAGGTCCCTGAGTTGCTGAGGCAGGAGGGGTTTTCACTGGTGTTCCGCACTGAACCGATGCCTCTCTTATGGGTGTCGAATCATCCTTGAGCTAGATTCTCCCGAGTGCCTCTTGAATTCTTGATCTTCTTACCGAACTGCACTTAGTCCCGATTAAGACCGGAGCAAGAATCTCACCGATCATCTCTCTCTTTCTGCTCCAACCAAGTCCTCCGTGGGGTGTGCTTAATCACATTTTCATACTCATAAGAGTATAGATCGAATTGTCATCCCGAGACCTTCAGAACTTGGTACAGATTGAGTTCTTGGATCAATCACAGGAGAACCCGCCACAATGCCTTCTTCTTCGCTTCAAAATCATCTCGCACAACACCCCAAGAGTCTTCTCGTATTCCGCCCTATGATGATATATTATCTTGATGTTCTGTTTCGATGAACTTCTTCAAGTCAAAACAGTTCTTGGCTTGAAGAAATGAACAAAGGATAGGGGACCAGGGCTCTTTCTATGTTCTCGAGCATCCAGAGTGTTTTGCATGTGTAATTTCCCGTAGAGATGGGAAAGTGCAAGCCAGAAATCTTCTTGTCTCTGCAAGTTCTCTCGTGCAACTTGTCTAGTTTCCTCGCATATTTCAATCAAGGCCATTTTTTCATTGCAGAACATGGGAAGCCGCAGAGGGTGCTCTCATACAAAGCAAGCCCGATATAGGAAAATTTCTGAATTGGATGAAATAGGCTCCATACTCGCGATATCGTGTTCATGGCTTCATCTCAAAACCTTCTTGCAGATCACCTTTGAGCAATCCGACCACGTACATGGTGAAAGCATCATCACCCTTCCAAATTGCGGTTGCTGGTCTCCAAGGTGAATCATGCGGCAATAGGCATACACTCGGATCATCTTTGTGTGCATCTATATAGGAGAAACCAAACCACTGCCTGGATGCTGCTAGGGTATACATCAGGTATGAAGTCATAAAGAACTTCTTTGTTTGCTG
Source organism: Taxus wallichiana var. yunnanensis (assembly GCA_018340775.1). NCBI lineage: Eukaryota > Viridiplantae > Streptophyta > Pinopsida > Cupressales > Taxaceae > Taxus > Taxus wallichiana. Next base: position 8,273,222 of record CM031239.1, read on the forward strand.
AACGTTGGATAGCTGCTCCGCCAAATTCATACAGATGATCTCTGCCCAGTTGATATTTTGTGTTCCCTCGCACACCATGCTGATGAGCGGGCACATCCAGAAATGGAACTCATTGGTGGAGGGCAAACCCATAACCCGAGCCAGCAAGATTATAAAATCTGACAATTCTTCATTGAAATCTGCTCGGAATAGGGTTTTGGTTAGGCGAGAAGCACCTTTCTTAGGGTTTTTCAACCAAGACTTCGCCACTCGAGCTTTATATTTGTCACTGTCTTGGTCGAACATGGCCTGTGCTTGATCCCGGGAAACGACTATAGCATTGTCCATCTCCGGAATCCTCAGAGCAGCGCCAATGGCGGCAGCGTCCAGCTTGGCAATGAGTTCCCCATGTACATTTGTCAATTCGCTCAAGCGGGTCAAGTGAGCTCCGCATGAAAGCACCGTGACGACAAAGACACCGATCGAGATTGGGAATCCTCCGGCAAAAGCTAAACCACTATCATTAATCATCTGTGCCATTGGTGTAGGGTTTGCATCTGTCATTCTTTCCCAAAAATCACCGAAGTCGAGATGACGAGCTTCACCGTGTCCCCTATATTGTTAATGCGAGACTCAAGTGGAGAAATTTGCTCCGACCCCTCGAACTTGATCTTCATAGTGATAGTCTCGAGCTGCAACCTAGACTTCTCGGAAGGAATTTGCAAATGGAGGGGGTATCGCGGGTTTTCAAATCAGTAAGGGTTCGAGCAAAAGATAGCATGGAAGCAATGCAAAAACGCAAAGGGGAACGCTCGTTATATAGCCGTTTGGAGAGAGGAATGACTTTAATGCGCATTGAATACACAACCACCAATTTGAAAAGCATCATACTCGGAGTGAGCGGGAAAAAAACTAAGTGTGAATGACACTTGTACGCTTGGGACATGTGAGACGCGAATGCGTGAAACACGCGGCTCGGCCGTTCGAGCGAACAGAGAGGGACGCACAAATGCATTTGGGACAAATGGGACGAAAATGTGCGAAGTACGCGATTCGGGTGTTTCGGCCGAATCGGGAACAAAGGGCCCGTTTGACTTGGGACATTCGGGACAAAAAGTTCCGGCACGCGACTTGACCGGCTAGCTCGGCGAAATTGGGAAAGCTCACACTTTTAAAATGGGGTATTGGGACAAAATTGCGAAGGACGCGGTTCGGGCAAATCGGCCGAAAATGGGAAAGCTCGCACTTTTTAACTTTGGGACATTTGGGACAGGAAAGTGCGAAGTACGCGGGAAGGATGATTCGGCCGAAATTGGAACAACATGCAAAATAAGTTTTGGGACACTTGGGACAAAACTCTCCGACGGGCCCGAAAATGGGACAGCTTCGGGGATTTCGGCCGGTCGGGTAACAGAATGCACTTTCGTACTTGGGACAGATGGGACAAAAAGTTCCGACAGGCCCGAAAATCACACAAAATGACCCAAAACACAGATTTTTTCAATTTCACGACTTAGGCATTTCAGAGAAAAACACTTAAACTCAAAATTTTGAAAATTTTACTCTTATCAGAGCGGGGAATTTTGAGTGGACAACATATTTAGAGCCTATTTTAGTGGAAGAAGGCAAAACATTGCAGATTGGCAAAGTAAGTACCTCACAGAGAAATCTAATTTTGTTCGGCTTTGCCAAGAATTTCCGGATGTCCTCGCTTGGAGCTATGAAGACTTGAGAGGATTCAATTCAAATTTGGCACAACATACCATAGAATTGGATCTAGATGCTAAGCCCATCGAGTAAGGAGACCACCAACCTCACATTGAGCCTCGATGAAGAAAGAGATAAATAAGCTAATAGAGGCAAGCATTATATTCTGATCAAGCACTCAAGCTGGGTTGCTAACTTGGTTCCGGTTAGGAAGAAGAGTAGAGAAATCAGGTTGTGTGTGGACTTCGCGACCTCAATAGGGCATCTCTCAAGGATCATTATCCACTCCCTTCTATGGAGCAAATATTGCAAGTAGTATCCGGTTTAGAGAGATTCTCTCTCCTAGATGGCTACTCAGGGTATAATCAGGTGATGGTAAAAGAAGAGGACCAATTCAAGACAGCCTTCACAACTAAATGGGGCACGTATGCTTACAAGAAGATGCCATTTGGGCTGTCAAACGCTGGTGCTACCTTTCAAAGGGCAATGGACATGGCGTTCAAGGGCTTGATCAACAAGATAGTGCTGATATACCTTGATGACATCACTGTATTCTCCAAGAATGCAACAGACCATCTCTTTCACCTCAGGCAAGTGTTTCAGAGGTGTAGAAAGTTCAGAGTGTCTTTGAACCCCAAGAAGTGCATCTTTCTTACACATGAAGGAAAGCTCCTTGGCCATATTGTCTCGAAAGAGGGTGCAAATGACCCGAGAGAGTTGAAGCCATAAGAGCACCGCCATTGCCAAGTCACAAAAGGGTCTTCAAAGCTTCTTGGGAAGGATCAATTTTGTCCGCAGGTTTATCCCAAATTTTGTAGCCCTTGTCAAGCCCATCACCAAAATGTTAAAGAAGAGCATGGCTTTTAAGTGGACAGCAGAAGGCAAGGAGAGTTTTGAGGCAATCAAAGAAGCTATCTCTCAAGCACCAACTCTCATTAACCCAGACTTCTCCAAGGATTTCATCCTCTATGCATTTGGAGGTGATGACACTATCTCTGCCATTCTGGTACAACAGAACAAAGATAATGATGAGCAACCAATTGCCTTTTTCAGCCAGAGCCTAGATGACTGCGAGGTGAGGTACTCTTTTATTGAAAAGCATGTACTTGTAGTAATCAGAAGCTTGAAGAAATTCAAGCATTTAGTCTCAAACAACAAGGTCCAGTTGCTGGTCTCACATGCTGGAGTTAAAGACTTCCTCCTCAACAAGGATTTGAATGAGAAAAGGGCAGGTTGGATCACCCATGTCATGGAGTATGACATTGATATCAAGATCACCAAGCTGGTAAGAGGGAAAGGACTGTGTGAGCAACTGGTTTTGGGGAAGCAAAAGGAAGTATGCAACGAAGAAGAGGCTGTTTTGACAGTCCAGGACAATCATGAGCCAAGTGGCAATCAAGAAGAAGACAATGCTTCCCCCACTCCTTGCTGGACCCAAGATATTATGCACTTCCTAGGTACATGCCAGTGCCCCTAGAGATGAACAAGACCCAAAGGAGACACTTCAGGTTGCAGGTTGTTCCGTATGCCATTGTTGATGGAGTTTTGTTCAAGAAAGACGTGAATGGAGTCTTTCTTGAGATGCATTACACAGATCATATTCAAAGGGTGTTGGAAGAGTTTCATGGTGGACCAGTGGTGGCCATTTTGCACCAAGAGTGACATCTCTAAAAATCATGAAGGCTGGTTATTATTGGCCTAAAATCTTGATGATTGCTATGCATGGATCAAGAGGTGTAAGAATTGTGCATTCTTCACAGGAAAAGAGAAGTTTGCTGCCCTTCCATTGCATCCAATCTCAGTTGACCAGCCATTCATGCAATGGGGTTTGGACTTCATTGGAGTCATTAACCCCAATTCAAGCTAAGGGCATAAATGGATTTTGACATGCCCACTAACTACTTCACCAAATGGATGACGATGCACTCAAAGAGGCAAATGAGTCTAGCATCCTAGACTTTTATGAGGGAATAACAACCAGATTTGGTGTACCTGCCACAATAATCTCTGATAATGCATTGGCATTCATTGGATCTAAGGTGACTGAGTGGGCCGTCAAGAACGGTATTTACAGAGCACTTCATCGAACTATTACCCTCGGGGTAATGGCCGAGGCCGAGTCTACAAACAAGAACTTGTTAAGGATCATTAGGAGAACTCTTGATGAGAATTAGAAGTCTTGGCACATCAAGCTGAAATCAGCCTTATGGGCTAATAGGATCACTCCCAAAAGATCCACGGGTAACTCTCCATTCAGGGCTTGTCATGGAAGAGAGGCAATCTTGCCCATGTCACTTGAGTTACCAACATTGGAACTCATGAAGCAGGCTGGAGTTACTTGAATTTGAGCCCATGGAGGTGAGATATACATAGTTGATGGAGCTGCAAGAGATCGAAAATCGAGCATCCCAAGCAATGGAAAAGGATCAAGCTTTGATCAAGAAAACCTTCGATAGAAAGGCCAAGGATAGATCTTTTCAAGTTGGAGATCTAGTGTTGAAATGGGATGCGGACGAGCAAAACCGGAAGGCATTCAAAATTTGATCTTTATTTGGAGTGGCCCATACATGGTCATAAAGTGCAAGAGCAGCAATGCTTTCCAATTGGCCTCATTGGACGGTGAAGAACTACGATTCCAAGTAAATGGAATCTATCTCAAACATTGTCTTCTACTGAAAATAAAAAGGTTCACCCTTGTAAATATTAGTCTAGATTTCAATTCCTCTAAGTGCGTATGCACATTGTCTTGTTGAGTTAGGTTTCAGCTTCCCTAAGTGCTTTGGTGCGAGTTTTGTTGCTCTGGATTGAGTTTTTACTGAGCTTCAGCGTGCTCTCGTAGAAGGAGTTGCATGCTCGATTGCTCATTTCGGTCATTGCTTATGACTCCATGCCCAATGGATCGCTAAAAGGCCACTGGTCTTTTCATCTAGTAAGAATGACCCCGCTGAGTCACCAAATTGTTATCCAATTTCACCCCCAGGGTTGAATTGATAACATACATCAGGATTCCCAAGTTCCAGGCTAAAAAAGAACGAGCTCGAGAGAATGCGAGAGTTACGTGAAAATAAGCTGGGCCAGTAAAAAATTGTGAAAATCGCTAAGTCCTTGTCTAGAAATATTTGGGACATGCGGGACACCAAGGCACGGTTTGGCTGAAACGCCTCAGGGCGGCCCGCAAGCAAAGGGACATCTGGGACAAATGGACGTGAAATGCCCGAATCGGCGGAAGAAAGAAAATTTGTCCAAGTCCTTCACCGAGAGCAAGCGGGACAAGAGTACGTGGAAGACCCGAACCGGCCGGTTAGGCCCAGAAACAAGAAACTTTCAGACTTTGGGACATCCGGGCCGTGAGTGCGCGAGGACGTGAACCGGCCGGTTCGGCCGAAAGCGAAAAATTTTAGCACAAGGACAAGTGGGACAAAGAGGGCCGCGGGACGCGAGATAGCGAAAGGGCAGCCAATCGATTAACGCCACGTGTCATTGGCGAGAAGGGGACGTGGAAGCCCATTTCGGGTGAACCGAAGAATTTGTCCCAGATAGCACTGGGACATCTGGGATAAAAAGACGTGGTGGACGCGAAAATCTGGTAGGCCCGTGGATGAATCACAGCATGACATGTGTCATCAAGGAAAAATGTCCAAAAAGTCAAAGGGGCGAGTTTTCGAGCACTAATCCAAACCAATGAAATAGTGCCACATGTCCAAGTTTAAGGGGCCCACAAGAAAAACCAGTGAAAAGGTGGAGAGAGGGAATTGCTCAGGGAATCAGAGCCCGCCACGTGTCGTCCGGATGATGGCGGAGCGTAGGAAAAGAAATTTAAAAATCCATTTTCGCTGCTTTTGTGCCCTAAATCTTCGAGATCATCATATCTTTCGATCCGAGCTCGATTTGCACGTTCTTGATATCAACGGAAAGCTGTTGAAATTATCTACATGATTATGGAATCAATATTGCATTTTGGTGCTATTTGGAGGGAGAAAATTAAGAAAACGTCTTTGACGCGTGGTGATAGATGCAAGTAATGCTTCAACAACCAACTTTAATGCACGGGAGCAGACGACTTCGCTCCTCTGTTAGACACTCATTGTTTTGCCAAAAGCTACCGATTCTACCATAATGAGATGATTTTAAATGTATCTAGAAGTGGTTGTGGTAGATTCGACTTTCCTCTCTCTTTCTTCTCTCATTCTTAGTATATATTGTAAAGAGGAGCTCCTTTAATGTGATCGAACATTCTTGTTTTGCATCCTTCCTTCTTCCCTACTTGCGGGAGAATTTATGGAGCTTTTCAAACCTCCCATATGGATTGTAATGTCGGTTTTTGCCTCTTGCCACCGAATGTCTTGTATCGACTCTTGAGCAATATATATATATGTTTGTGATTGATTCTCAACCCTCTCATGTATTCATTGTTGTTATTTTGATCTCTTATTGCAGTTTGGTTACCTGTGCATAGTGTTTGTATTGCATCTATGTGGTCTGTGTTAGATTTGCAAAACGAGTGTCTAACATTCCTTGGTGCATCACCTCTGTAGTTTAGGTTTTATTCTATGCATTTTCTCACCCTGTCTCCTTGACAAGTTAGATTAGGTTTTAGTAAACCCTCTACATTTTTGTGTGCATCTGAACAGAGGAATAGGAACCAACCTTCTCTGGAGAATCCTTTCTCATCTTTACAAGTCCCACACTTGGAGAAAGGATTCCATGTTGTGCAATCACACTGGATGCCTGAACATCAACCTAGAAGCCTGATCTTCATCCGGGGGTCTTTGTGAGTCTGCAACAACGAAACATTTTCAATTTTGTCTTTTTCCTCTTTGTTCGAGCTGATATGGAAAGGATTTATATCTTTCCTTCCAAAGGGATTATAATCACAATTTCTTGTTCCCACCATTTTTAAAAGATGAAAGGAACGAAGAAAATAGGTGATAGAAAACTCAATCCTTAGCAAAATGAATGCTAATATGGAAGAGGGGAAATTACGAGAACACTTGACCCTAGCAAAATGACTGCTAAGAGGGAGGAGGAAAAAAGGGTTAGTTGATTTCCCAAATCTTAACAAAATGAGTGTTAAGATAGAAGGAACTAAAAGGGGTTAAATGTGCTCAACCTTTAAACAAAATGAATGTTAAAAGAAAAGAGACTTAACAAGGTGGGTTGATCAACTTTTAACAAAATGAGTTTTAAGAGAGACTAAAAGGTTCAAAATTTCAAATCTTAACAAGATGAGTGCAAATTCTGAACCCTTAATAAAATGAGTAGTGTTAAGTTAGAAGAGGGAATTGAAGTGTTATATTAGAGGAATCTTAAAAAGAGAGAGTTATAATAGAGATGAAAAGGTTTGAAAGGTTTTTCAACCCTTTACAAAGTGAATGCAAAGAACAAAAACTTGTTAATATGAAATAATTACAAAAATGATGTAGTGAAAGTTGGCCTCTACCTTAATTTGGCTAGGTTAATCTACGTCTTTCAATAATAAGTTCTCTCTTTAGGTGTCAGCAGTATATCCGAACAAGCATGGTATTATTTGTATTTTTAGCTTTACTTTACCCCCTAATACGATAAGCCAAATTTTACTCCACTCAAAGGATCAAGCTAGGGTCACCACTATGGATATCCATGACTCTATCCTCTCATAAAGGTGTACTAGTTAGTTGGGTGGGGGTACTTGTTTTTGTCATCCAATTCACTCAAGACACCGACTACTTTGGGGTTCTTGTGGTACTCCTCATGGCAAGTTTTGGCACCTAGTCATGCACTTCCCACGATTCTGATCGAAGAAGGGAATAATCCCAACTATGAAAAGTTCAAATAAATTTAAATTTTTATAATTAAAAAAGGTGATAAAGGGATTTGCTTGAATCAACGATTAATGTAAACATGTAGTTAGTAGTTTAAAAGTTTTAACAACCTTATTTAGAGATGATCCTACAAAAAGCAGGTTAGAAAGTTTTCCAAGCAAAAAACACACGAGAAAACATGCAAAAAAACAAATAAACTCACATTTCTGATTTTCAAGATTGCTTATACAAGCACAAGAAAAGAGCATACGCATGGAGTTTATTACGATTAGTTTCACAAAAATGATTTACAAAACATAATTAGAACCTTCCAAAATCATTAATTACATTACAAACTCCCTAAAAAGTAAATTAATTGAAGGAAAATGTCTAATAACCCTACATTTGAAAGTTTAATAGTTATTCTATTTTATGAAATTGATGAAAAACTAGCTATAAGGGCCTAATTGTTAAAAATACCTAACGATTAAATTAAACTAATTAATTTTAAAAGAGATTAACTATATCTTTAAATTAATCTAATTAACTTAATTTAATAAATAAAGAAAGAGGAAAAGGTTATAATATAAAAATAGACTAAGGTTAAACCTAAGTTTAAGTTAACCTAATGAAAAGCCTTTTAAAATATGCAAAACCCAAAATCATTATTTTGTTAACAAATGGGAGAGGCGAATGGCACGAGCTCGGGCTCATGAGTTGAGTTGGTTGAATTGGTGATAGGGTAGATTTAATCTCCTTCACAACTTGAACAACATCATGAACTTGCACAAGACACTCAAGGATAAATAGATGGTTTGTATGTCGTTTATATACGGGAGCACACCTATCTACTTGTTTACATTTAAGATTTGAGGGAGTGGATAGCACCTTCAAAAGGGTTTTGACCTAACCCTCACTATTTTAGGTTGTGCTATCAACCAAGGCAAGAGAACCTATATTGCAGCCCTTATATGGTAAAGGAGATGGAGATATCCTTGTGTTTTTCATATGGTATGAAAATTCCTTGTGAAAACATGATCAAGCATCCATTATTCAAAATCAAAAGAGTTTTCACTACTAAATGATGGAAATTTTCTCAAAACAAAGCTAGGGCTGCTAAAGACATGATAAAACCCTGATATACTTTGTGCATTTTGGTGGAAGGATTGTATTCTTTTGTTGACACACAATGCAAATGCAGGGGGTAGTATAGGTAGGATGAGTTAGTTTGAATGAAATTTTGTGGGAGATGCTTAGACAAGTCTAGTTTAGGAATTACCAACTTCTTTGAAAACCTTTGCAGGAAATTTGCAATACCTACACAACAGGATGCTTCCAAGGGTTTTAAATGCTCATTCAACTAGGATATGTGCACAAATGGAGGCCCAAATCTGCACTCTTCCACACAACCTTTGATAACCTACCACAAAATCTTGAAGAAAAATACCAACAAAGTATCCAGGATTCCCTATTTAATCATGACCTAAGGTGCACCCAAAGGTTTACAAACAGTCTCATTATTCAAGGACAGTAAAATGATTTTAAATCATGTTTATCTTTTATCAGATGAAAGCTCTTCTGAATATAAGATTACAAATTCCATTAAACCATCAACAAGAAATGAGACCCTGTATGATCAAAGAGATCCTAAACACAAGATTGCAACATGAGCAAGAAACACAAATTGAAAACATTCTGAGACATAAGTATATGCAAAATTTTCCAAGAGATAACACCACATAATCCAAAATCTGATCAAATACATCAATAGGGGAATGCTATAAGAACAATCTCGAGCACTCGTTGATGGCTTTACAACTGAAACCAACTCAACATGATGAAATATGATACAAAATGGAATTAAAATTGGCTCTCAGGCGGTTCTCTCCAGAGAAATGGATTTCTTCCCTTTTGCTTGAAAATTCTGAGTCTTTTTCTCTTTTGTCTCCTCCCTTTACAAATGCTTGAAAAATACATTTTATACCTCATGCCAGCTTGGATCCTTGCATCCCAAGAAAATAATATGCTTAGGGATCAAATTTGTTACAAGAAACCTTATCCATTTCATGAAAATGACATTAAACTGTAAAACAGCTCGTAAAATGCCAGGGATGCACAAATATTTTAAAATATTGCATGAATTCAGATCCTTATCCATCCCAAGGTCACGTTTTTGGCATTCAGACATGCCAACATGCTTTTGCAATCATTTTCCACCTTTTACTTCATCATTTTTCACCTCTACAACCTTTTATTTTCACCTTTCACATTTTTTCACGGGTCTAGGGCAAAAATTTCATCAAAAACATCATAAGCCATCAAATTAGCTCCCAAAAATGGTGCCATTGTTCTCAGAAGGCCAAGGGGACTCAAAATCATATAAGGTTCAATGAATTTCAATGAAGAAATTTGATTTCCAAGTTTCTTGGAGTTCCCATGGTGCCCAAAAATGAAATTGCACAGTGACCGTTGATTTTAGTCAACCTTTAATGCCAGCCCTCCATGTGGAGGATGAGATTCATGAATTTTCCCCTTTTTCCTTTGGATAAGGTGGACACGTGTCCAAAAACTATTGGCGTGGGCCCTTCCCTTTTAAAATTTGCATTTGTAACCTTTTTATGCCTTTGGAAAATTTTGAAAATTTTCCCCACGTGCCCCTTGGACCCGCCACGTGTCCACATGTGGGCCCTACCAAAACTACGGGGCCAATTTGATGAATTTCACCACCATTTTGAGAAAAGGAAAATTTTCTCAAAAAACTCCGCGGGCCCGAACACCCGCTCTTTCCCTTGCCACGTGGTGGTCTCCCATTCACTGCGGAGCCGACCCTCCAAGTTTTGCCTTCAACCATCCGCGAGCACAAAAACCTCTTGCGGGCCCATGCTCTCCTTTTTCCCTTTTGTAAATGCCATGTGTCACCCCCGATTGGCTGTGGGGGACACCTCCAAATTTTCCATGGGTCAATTTTTCACTTCAAGATTTTTTGCCAAAATTTTGCAAACTTTTCCACTTTCTCTCCGTGCTCCAAACCTCCACCAAATTTTGGACACATGTCCTCCTCTAATTGGACACGGGCCTTTAGGAAAATTTTTTCCTTTGTAACTTTAAGCCCAAAAACAACAAAATTTTTCAAAGTCCCCACCGCTCCATTTGACCTTCCTGGACACGTGTCCACTTTTCATTGGAGGCGGGCCCATTTTTCATTTTTTACCTTGCAAACATAAAGGAAAAATTCATAAAATTTTCCTTCGCCCCTTCTTCCATCTCGCCTCCTGGACACATGTCTTCCTCCAATTGGTCGCGGGCTCTCGGGCCAAATTTTAACTTTAATATTTTGAAGTTAAAAACTTCAAAATTTTCACAAACTCCGCCCCTCCATGCTGACTTTCCTGGACACGTGTCCACTTCTTATTGGAGGTGGGCCTTTGGGTCAAAATTTTACCTTAGCATCTGAGGCAAAAAATAATAAAATTTTCCAAGTCCTTCCTCCACCCACCTGACCTTCTTGTGCCACGTGTCACCTTCCAATTCATTGTAGGCCTTCGGGAAAAAAATTTGATTTTGAGAAATTTGCAAAAATGAAGGCAAAATTTCTAAGTGCGACCCGCCACCCACCGATCCTCCAGCCAATCACATTGTGCCACATAAGCACTTCATCAGTAGAATGCGGGGCCATGAGAATTTTTCTTCTTGTGCCAAAAATTAAAAAGTGACAAGTTATAACATTTTCCCACATATCCTCAGTAATAGGAGCCTTCCATGTCACCAAAAGTTTGTGATGACTAATTTGATGGGAAAATGACACCCGTATGCATGTCAAAACGTAAAAATACATGGGATGCCCTAGAAGTTGATTTTTTTCACAAGGAGGACAAATTTCTTGGTTTTAAACCAACTGAATCATGTTTTGACATTAGTTTCGACTAGGGGATTGGGATTTCACTTGCACATAAATGGAATTTGATCAAGCCCAGAGTTTCTTGCATGATTTGGCAATGGAAAAATGACACAGCCATGTGGAAAAGAAGAAATTAGGGCACGAAAGGGGGGAACTTGGAAATTTGTTCAAATTAGGGCAAAATAATAACAACCTAGGCACTTTCGAAGGATTCCATTGGGATAAACGAGTTGCAGATCATCAAATCAAAAAAATGAAACATTTGTGAGAAAATTTGGACAGAAGAAATTAGGGCACATTATGAAAACTCAATAATGGGGCCAACATTGGCTCCTGCATGGGGATGGGCACTCTAGTGAGTGCCACAAGATCACAACATAGACCAAGTGCTAGAAATCCATTGGGCAAGGAGTCAAAAATGCAGAGCAGCCCCAAAAACTAGAAATTTCACCAAAAACAGGCCGAGAAAACTAGACCAAAAATGGTTGCCAAGGACAAAAGGGAAAACCACAAGCCAACAACAAAAAAAAAAAGCAAAACAAGAGGCTATACAAAATGTACAACTTGTGCATACCTCACATGGGGATTTAATCCAAGAAATGTTTTAAATGTCCGTAATTAATGGAAGCTCCAAAAATCCCCATCCAAATCCTTGAGAAAAATGTATTTTCTCTAGTCCTGATATCAATGGGATAAGGGCCCATCCATAGAGCATCAAACTTGCCATGCTTGCCCTTGTCTTCATGCCTACTATCCCATAGCAAAACTAGATCTCCAACACTTGAAGGCTCTAGGGTGACCTTCTTATCAAACAACCTCTTCAATTTCTCTCTAAATCTGATATGCCTTTGGTGAGAGGCTCTCCTTTCTTCATCCAACTCAATGATCTGATTGATCCTTGATTCATATGGGCCATGTTCTTGATCTTCCAACTGTTGGGCAAACTGAAAAGTGGATAATTGTAGGTGTAAGGGCAGCAAAGCCTGAGTTCCATACACCAATTCAAATGGGCTCTTACCAGTTGCTCTTTTAGGAGTTATTCTATCAGCCCAAACTACAAATTTCAATTTCTCTCCCCACTTCTTCTTGTTGATTTCCAAGGTCCTTTTGATGATCTTGAGTAAGTTCTTGTTACTTGACTCAGCTTGTCCATTGCCTTGTGGATTGTAGTTTGAAGAATAAGTCAGATTTATCCCATATTCATTACACATTACCATCAAAGGATTTGCTCTAAAACACATGGCATTATCAGATACAATCTTAACTGGAACTCTAAATCTGCATATGATATGATTCAATAAGAAATCCATTACCACTTGGTGTGTTGCCTTTCTAGATGGAATTGCCTCAACCCATTTTGTAAAATAATCGGTTCTTCTGAGGATCCATTTATGACCAGCACTAGAAGGATCTGAAATCTCACCAATGAAAGCCATTCCCCATTGTTTGAAAGGAGCTTTAATTGATATAGGCTGCAAAGGAAGGGAGCCTGAAGCTTTCAATCTTCCTGAAAAATGTTGGCAACTATCACACTTTCTAACCATTGGGTTGCATCTTTAAAAAGAGTAGGCCACCAATAACTAGCTCTTAAAATCTTATGTGTTGTCACTCTCCCAGCAAAATTTCCTCCACAAACTCCCCATGGAAATCAGCAATCAACTTGGGAGCTTCATCTTCAGTTATGCATTTCAAGAGGACACCTTCAGGGTTCTTCCAAGCCAGCCCAAGGTCTATTATGATATATTTTTGAGAAGCCAGCTTGAGGGCTCTTTTCTGATTTTTATTCAAGTGACTAGGACAACATAGGTGTCTGAGGTAGAAAATCACATCTTTGTACCACTCAGACCTCATCAATTTGTCAAGAAGGTCTGCCCTTTCTTCCTCTAGCTGATTCACTTCTACATTTTGCAAATTGCTCTCAGCCATGAGCTTGGCAAGACCCAAACCTCTTACCAGCTTTGTTGTTTGGATATCTATATCATATTCTTGTAATTTGTTGACCCATCTACATCTCTTTCTTGATACCTCCATGTTTGATAAGATGTCTTTAACCATGGTGTGGGGAACATAAGCAACAACCTTTGAACTCAAAATGTAGGGCCTGAAAATCTTTGTTGCTTTTACTAGTGCAAATGCCTATTTTTCCATGATTGTATACTTCAACTCAGCTGCTTGTAAATGCCTTGCTAAAGAAGGAAATAGGCCTCTTAGCTCCATTCTCATCCTTTTGCAACAAGATTGAAGCAATAGTAAATTCAAAGGAAAAAGAAAAGATTTGGAAAGGCCTCCTATAGTTTGGAGCTGCCAAAATAGGTGCATGCTTAAGTGCCTCCTTTATTCCTTCAAAAGCTTAAATGACAGCCTCTTCCCACTTGATAATTTGATCCTTTCTTAGCATGCTTGTGATTGGAAGAGTTAGCTCAAAAAAATTGGAAACAAACCTTCTAATGAAATTGATTTGGCCAAAGAAAGATTGGATACCTTTCTTGGTTCTTGGAATGGGCACTTTGTTGATTGCTTCCACTCTCTCAGGGTCTATCATAACACCTTCTTTGGACACAATATGCCCCAACAGCTTGGCCTTTTGCATGCCAAAATGACACTTCTTTGGATTAAGTGAAATGCCATACTCTCTACATCTGATTAGCATCTTCTCTAGGTGTTGCAAATGGTCACTCGCTTGCCTCAAAAAAATAGTCACATCATCTTGGTAAATCGTAATAAAGTCATTGATATAACCGAAAAGGTAACATCCATTGCCCTTTGAAAATTAGCACTAGCATTAATCAATCCAAAAGGCATCCTTACAAAAACATAAGCCTCCCAAGGAGTAGTGAAGGTTGTCTTAAGTCTTTCGATTCTTTGACAACTACTTGATTGTATCCGGAGAAACCATCCAAATTAGAAAGCATCTCCGACCTGTTACAAGCTATGCAACATATTCTCCATGTTTGGTAAAGGATAGTTTTCCTTCATAGATTCTTTGTTTAGATTCCTAAAATCCACACAAATTTTGATATCTCCATTATTCTTTATAAGCTGGGACAAGGTTTTCCACCATCTCTCAATTTCTTCAACTCTTCTTGCATTTTCATGGAAAGCAGTGGGTTAATAGGCCTTTGTTTTTGTCTAAATGGCTTGGTTTTGGCCTCAAGAGGAATCTCATGCTGAAATAAATCTTCTCTATATGCCTTCAGCTCTGAATAAGACCAGGCAAGGCAGTCTTGATACTTCTTTAAAAGTTGGGCATAGGACTATTTTTCCTCTTTGCTGAGATGGCTGCCCAACCAGATCTTCCTTGGTTTATCCTTGGTTCCCAAGTTGTGCTCTTCCACATCCCTTAAAGAAGACATCTTTCTATTTATGATGTAATCAACATTGTTAAAATTGGATTCAAGTGCAATAAGACCTTTGGGAATGGTGTTTGTCTTCAATTGTATAATATCCTTGTCAAACAAAGTTTCTCTACCTTCATTCATGCATACCATTGGTTGCATAATCAATATTCGACCAGAAAATTTACCTTGGCATTATAAGAATCTCAATACTTTGGCATCATTATAAAAATCTTCCAATGTTTCACATTATCCGGAGACAAATTGGCCTTGTTAGCACTTCAATGTTATATTCACAAAAAGGTGAAACGGTATAATTTTCAAATCTAGAGCCAAGTACATCCAACTTATCAGCAGCATCATTAAGACTTCTATCATGGTAAACAATGTTAAAGGAATCAAACATTTCAATCAAGTCCCAAACATCATGTTTATATTGTTTCATACGCTGATTTTTTGTGGCATATAACTTCCATACTTGCTTGACAACTAGCTCTAAATCTCCTTTAGCAACAATATCCTTTACTCCATACTTCCATGCAATCCTTAATCCCAACAATAATGCCTCATACTCAGCAATGTTGTTAGTGCATTCAAAATTGAGCTTGAAGGAGAAAGGAAACTCTTCCAAACTAGGAGAAACCAGCACTATACCAACACCATTGCCAACTTGGAGCAAGCTCCATCAAACAAGAATGTCCATGGAGAACCTACCATACCAAGGCACTCTGATTTTCCATCTTATCTCTTTTCCATCAGCAAAACCAATGAAGTTGTCAACATCTACATCAGCAAACAACACTTCATAAGAAGCATTGTTGGGATCTTCAATCAAGTGTAACATTTTCTTTTCACCATAGAGTTTGACAAGGCTGCCTTCAATGGGAATGGTGGTGAAAGACATGTCCATTTGAACACTACCACCAACACTTGCAGCCCACTTTCTTGAAAAAAGCATACCCCATTTGGCAGGGCAATCAACAATTACAACATCAAGTTTTAAATTCTTACCCGGATAGGCTGCAAGTTGCACTACTAAACCCTTCACACAACCAACAACCAACACTTCCCTTGAATCCATGGTTGTAAACTTCCCATATACTATTGTCACATTGATATCCAACTCATTCATGACTTCTAGAGGCATGACATTACATGATGCACCAGAATCAAACATGTAATTATGAAGTAACATATATTTTATGAGAAAAGTTATGAAGAATGGATTAACATTCAACTAGGAATCAACCAAGGATGTCCCCAAATATACTTCAGGTTCCTCTCCAAAATATTCCATTGGTGGTGGTGTTTCAAGGCCAACAATGCTTTGAAGAGGATTCTCAACAACATTTACATTTCTGCTTGGGGTAATATTTTCTTCTTTCAATCCCAAGTACTTGAATGCTCTCTTCTTATGCTCAGGAATTCTAAGCAATTGAATAATTGGAACACTCACTTTAATTTGGCTCAAAACCTGGGCTATATCATATGGAACATTATTTGGTAAGACAACATTGGAAGGTAAACAAGAAGGTTCATCAGATGGAGAAGTATTCTTGGCAGCCTGGGCATGAAGAGGACTGATATTTTTGCATGGGACATCAGGGTTCTTGGTAATTGTTTCTTTTCTAGGATTGTCTTTGGGAATGCTTGTGAACAAGGGTGTCTTTGGTTTGGCTTGAGGACCAGCTCCTCTAACAACTTTACTTCTAGTATTGCACTCTTTCTCTTGACCAACCACAACATTCATTAAAAATTGTCTATCTTCCTCCGAAGGAATACCACCATCATACTTCTTGATCATTAAAGCCCTTAGATATTCAAAGTCATTATTAGGAATTTCAAAGGCCTGAACTACATCTACATCATGATCTTGAGGAAGAGAAAGAAATGGCACCCTATTTATGCAATCCCAAAAGGTTACATCGGTCATTGTACTTATCACATCTATTGATGTTGCTTTGCTTGTTGTGAGCCGAAGAGCTGCCCATCATACAAATGTCATCATCCATTTCATTCTCATTATCATCATCAATATCTTGTTGGTCCATTTCACATGGAGGATGAGGAAGAAAACATCTATCACACCAATCCATATCAGAAATTTCTTGAACATGAGCAACCCTTGCAGTCAGAGGGTCAAGCACCACTCTATTTTCACGTGCTTAGGGTTGTCTATTTGTAGATCTAACAGGCCCTTTACCTCTATCATCTTGTCTTTGATCACCCCTAGAATGATTGCAAAATCTATCATGGTTTTGAGTTCTTTTCTATCCTTGTGAATTTTGCCCAATTCCTTTCTCTCGCCCGGCTAATTTGTAAGAAATTTCTTTGACAGACCCCTGCCAAAGTCTTGACAACATCTTCCAAATCAGCACCCTTGCTAGCTTGAGGCTTCTCAGGGTTTATTAGCTTCACACCATCCCTCTTAAGTGGTTTACTAATAGCTTTAATATTATTTTCAATTTGAAGTGCCATGGTGAAAGCTTGCCTCAAGTTTGTAGGATTTTTGTCTCTCAAGTAATAGGCTACCTTTTTATCAAATGCATCTGCATATTTGATCAAGCAAGATTCATCATAAGGCCTCAAAATGATAGGCAACCTTCTCAATGTTTTATTAAATCTTGTATTGAAGTCATGTACTGTCTCATTCAGGTTCTTCTTGATATTCTCAAATTCAAACAAAAGGAATCTAGGATCAGTCATGTCACCATACTGTAATCTAAATGCATTTTTCATCTCAGTCCATGAATCAATAGAGTTATCAGGTAGAGCGTTGTACCAATCCCTAGCATCTTATTCAAGTGTATGGATAAACAAATTGATATACACATCCTCAAATTCTATCTCAAAATCTTCCATCATATTATCAAACAATTTGAGATGCTGATCATCGGTAATGGCATTGTTACCTTGAAATTTTGGTAACCTATTTCTCACATCTTGTGGGACAACATTTGGATAACCATCCATTCCTCCAAAATTTATAGGACCAAAGGTGTTAACAAATAATGGAGGTGTAGGCTAAGCCATATTGTTTGGTGGGGGTGATCTTGGAGGTGAAACAATCGGTGAGGAGTAGTAATGGGTCGATTGGAATAGATGAGTGATCTTTAAAATGACAACCCCCAAAGGTTCTCTCTCTTGATACACTTTAGAAAAATTAGAAACCACAAGAGCAGATTTAGGAGCAAGTTTTTAAATACACAAGGAGGTCCCTAACCTAATGGAGAATGAAAATCAACAAGAAGATTGAATGAAACAGATCTACTTGAAGAAGAATTATAATATATAATAAGAGGCTTCTCTCCTTCAAATTCAACTATGGGGATCTCTTTTCTTGCAACCAAATCACCAACCACTTTCCACACTCTTCTTCCTTCTAGTTATGAGCTTCTTGATTCAGTGAGAAACTTCTTAGAAGAGTCCTTGATGAAGAGGGATCTCCTTCCCTCGACTTGATTTTAAACAACAAGTTGCAAATGACAGAGATGTATAAGACAAACCGGTATTTCAAGATCCCAACGGATGGAGTCGCCACTAAGGAATTCCACCTTAGTTGTGCAAGAAAGCACTAAAATATTCTGTCAAATGTATGCTATGACTGAAAAATTTGCAAGGTTTTACAATTCAGATCTTCTTCTTCTTAATTCAACCAAAAACAATGCATCCAAATTATATGAACTACTGGTAAATGAGAAGAGCAGTTGAGCTTGAAATATTTTTACCCAAAACATGCAAATCTGAAGTATGAAATGATATCTCAACAATGTAAAACTCAAATACTTGATCACACAAATGCTCAAACCTTTCAAACACTTCAAAACCACCAAGAAATTCCAAGAAGTCCCCAACAGTGGTGCCACTTGGGTGTTGGTATCCAGATTTAATCTCCTTCACAACTTGAACAACATCATGAACTTGCACAAGACACTCAAGGATAGATAGATGGTTTGTATGTCATTTATAGCCAGGGAGCACACCTATCTACTTGTTTGCATTCAAGATTTGAGGGAGTGGATAACACCTTCAAAAGGGTTTTGATCTAACCCTCACTTTATTTTAGGTTGTGCCTATCAACCAAGGCAAGAGAACCTATATTGCAGCCCTTACATGGTAAAGGAGATGGAGATATCCTTGTGTTTTTCATATGGTATGAAAAATTCCTTGTGAAAACATGATCAAGCATCCATTATTCAAAATCAAAAGAGTTGTCACTACTAAATGATGGAAATTTTCTCAAAACAAAGCTAGGGCTGCTAAAGACATGATAAAACCCTGATGTAATTTGTGCATTTTGGTGGAAGGAT
Organism: Taxus wallichiana var. yunnanensis; assembly: GCA_018340775.1. Classification (NCBI taxonomy): domain Eukaryota; kingdom Viridiplantae; phylum Streptophyta; class Pinopsida; order Cupressales; family Taxaceae; genus Taxus; species Taxus wallichiana. The sequence continues at coordinate 8,292,231 of CM031239.1, forward strand.
TGTATTCTTTTGTTGACACACAATGCAAATGCAGGGGTAGTATAGGTAAGATGAGTTAGTTCGAATGAAATTTTGTGGGAGATGCTTAGACAAGTCTAGTTGGGAATTACCAACTTCTTTGAAAACCTTTGCAGGAAATTTGCAATACCTACACAACAGGGATGCTTCCAAGGGTTTTAAATGCTCATTCAACTAGGATATGTGCACAAATGGAGGCCCAAATCTGCACTCTTCCACACAACCTTTGATAACCTGCCACAAAATCTTGAAGAAAAATACCAACAAAGTATCCAGAATCCCTATTTAATCATGACCTAAGGTGCACCCAAAGGTTTACAAACAGTCTCATTATTCAAGGATAGTGAAATGATTTTAAATCTGTTTATCTTCTATCAGATGAAAGCTCTTATGAATATAAGATTACAAATTCCATTAAACCATCAACAAGAAATGAGACCCTGTATGATCAAAGAGATCCTAAACACAAGATTGCAACATGAGCAAGAAACACAAATTGAAAACATTCTGAGACATAAGTATATGCAAAATTTTCCAAGAGATAACACCACATAATCCAAAATCTGATCAAATACATCAATAGGGGAATGCTATAAGAACAATCTCAGAGCCTGTTGATGGATTTACAACTTTGAAACCAACTCAACATGATGAAATCTGATACAAAATGGAATTAAAATTGGCTCTCAGGTGGTTCTCTCCAGAGAAATGGATTTCTTCCAGCCTTTTGCTTGAAAATTCTGAGTCTTTTTCTCTCTTTTGTCTCCTCCCTTTAAAATGCTTGAAAAATACATTTTATACCTCATGCCAGCTTGGATCCTTGCATCCCAAGAATAGATATGCTTAGGGATCAAATTTGTTACAATAAACCTTATCCATTTCAAGAAAATGACATTAAACTGTAAAACAACTTGTATATTGCCAAGGATGCACAAATATTTTAAAATATTACATGAATTTAGATCCTTATCCATCCCAGGGTAACATTTTTGGCATTCAGACATGCCAACATGCATTTGCAATCATTTTCTACCTTTTACTTCATCATTTTTCACCTCTGCAACCTTTTATTTTCACCTTTCACATTTTTCACGGGTCTAGGAAAAAATTTCATCAAAAACATCATAAGCCATCAAATTAGCTCCCAAAAATGGTGCCATTGTTCTCAGAAGGCCAAGGGGACTCAAAATCATATAAGGTTTGATGAATTTCGATGAAGAAATTTGATTTCCAAGTTTCTTGGAGTTCCCATGGCGCCCAAAAATGAAATTGCACAGTGACCGTTGATTTTAGTCAACCTTTAATGCTGGCCCTCCACGTGGAGGATGAGATGAATGAATTTTCCCCTTTTTTCCTTTGGATAAGGTGGACACGTGTCCAAAAACTTTTGGCATGGGCCCTTCTCTTTTAAAATTTGTATTTGTAACCTTTTTATGCCTTTGGAAAATTTTGATTTTTTTCCCTGCGTGCCCCTGGACCCAGCACATGTCCACATGTGGGCCCTACCAAAACTATGGGCCAATTTGATGAATTTTTCCACCATCTTGAGAAAAGGAAAATTTTCTCAAAAAACTCTGCAGGCCTGAACACCCACTCTCTCCCTTGCCATGTGGCGGTCTCCCATTCGCTGTGGAGCCGACCCTCCAAGTTTTACCTTCAACTATCCGCGAGAACAAAAACCTCTTATGGGCCCATGCTCTCCTTTTTGTCCTTTTGTAAATGCCACGTTTCACCCCCTGATTGGCTGTGGGGGGACACCTCCAATTTTTCCATGCGTCAATTTTTCACTTCGAGATTTTTCCAAAATTTTGCAAACTTTTCCACTTTCTCTCCGCGGTCCAAACCTCCACCAAATTTTGGATATGTGTCCTCCTCTAATTGGACACGGGCCTTCAGTAAAATTTTTCCTTTGTAACTTTAAGCCCAAAAACAACAAAATTTTTCGAAGTCCCCGCCACTCCATTCGACTTTCCTGGACACGTGTCCACTTTTCATTGAAGGCAGGACCATTTTTCATTTTTTAGCTTGCAAACATAAAGGAAAAAATTCATTAAATTTTCCTTTAGCCCCTTCTTCCATCTCGCCTCCTGGACACTTGTTTTCCTCCAATTGGCCACGGGCTCTCGGGCCAAAATTTAGCTTTAATATTTTGAATTTAAAAACTTCAAACTTTTCACAAACTCCGCCCCTCCATGCTGACTTTCCTGACACGTGTCCACTTCTTATTGGAGGTGGGCCTTTGGGTCAAAATTTTACCTTAGCATCCGAGGAAAAAAACAATAAAATTTTCCAAGTCCTTCCTCCACCCGCCTAACCTTCCTGTGCCACGTGTCACCTTCCAATTCATTGCGGGCCTTCAGGCAAAAAATTGATTTTGAGAAATTTGCAAAAATGAAGGAAAAATTTCTAAGTGTGACCCGCCACCCATTGATCCTCCAGCTAATCACATTGTGCCATGTAGGCACTTCACTGTAGCAATGTGGAGCCACGGGAAATTTTTTTCTTGTGCCAAAAATTAAAAAGTGACAAGTTATAACATTTTCCCGCATATCCTCGGCCAATAGGAGCCTACCACATCACCAAAAGTTTTTGATGACTAATTTGATGGGAAAATGACACCCGTATGCCCCATCAAAACATAAAAATACATAGGATGCCCTAGAAATCAAATTTTTCACAAGGAGGATAGATTTCTTGGTTTTAAACCAACTAAATCATCTTTTAACATTAATTTCGACTAGGGATTGGGATTTCACTTGCACATAAATGGAATTTGATCAAGCCCGAGTTTCTTGCATGATTTGGCAATAGAAAAAATGACACAACCCATGTCGAAAAGAAGAAATTAGGGCACAAGAAAGGGGGGAACTTGGAAATTGGTTCAAATTAGGGAAAAATAATAGCAACCTAGGTAATTTCAAAGGATTCCACTGCGATAAATGAGTTGCAGATCATCAAATCGAAAAAATGAAATGTTTGTGAGCAAATTTGGATAGAAGAAATTAGGGCACATTATGAAAACTCAATAATGGGGCCAACAGGATCGATGGTAAACAGGAGGGAGGAGACTTTGTTTAACTCCTACCATTTAAAAACCAAACTATCATTCAACCTAGATTAAAGGTTTCTTGTGTTCGAAGGAGTGATGGATGGCTCGTAGGGATCGGATGGCTCGTAGGGATCGGTGGAAGCACAGGTGGGAAGCTCGGAGACTTGGCGGTGGTTAGGAGATGGCTGAGGATCAAGTGGATACTCAATGTTTAGGGCTGATTCAAAGTTGGATATAGAGGTAAATCGATAGTGTGGTGTCAATTTTGAGGGAGGTGTTAGTATGTGCAGATCATGATTTGAAGTAGGGTTTTGGCTACTTGTAGAAACTCAGTGGGGTCTTAATGGAGGAGATATTGATGAGCAAGGAGGTATGTGGGCAAGTTCAAGGAACTTGATAGTTTGGCAGCGCATGTTAATATCGACAAGGAAGAGGAAGAGTTGGAATGCGGTGTGGAGAGGGAAGAAGTTTGAATGGAGAGGGGGAGAGGGATGGCTCCATGAGAAAAAGGGAAGGGAGAGTATAAAAACAAGGCCGGAGGGCTTGCTCAATGAGTAGGAGGGTAGAGAGATGATGGGGTAAGCAACAACTCATGGAGTTTAAGGAATGAGAGGTTAAGCTCGGGGAGCTTAGGTTATGAGGAGATTTCTTGGTTCACGGTGATATAGGAGGACTCGGGATGAGCTACTAAGGTAGAGAGATGAAGGTGGAGCTTAGAGTGAGCTCGGTAGGGGAGAATTGGTAGGGAGTGTATAGAGCACAAGCTAACTTTAATAGGCTGCCAAGTTTATTAGGTTCTACTAAATGTAACCATAACCAAAACCACCACTATATTTAGTGGTAAAAAACCTAATTTATAGAATTCTTGGATTTTTTTAATGTTGATTTCCCCTTTTTGATGCTTCCAAGATACAAAAAACACTTGCACAAACATGAAAAGTAACAAATACGAGATAGAAAAACACACCCGAAATACAAAATATTAACCAAATAAATCCAAATAATAAGAAATAATACAAAAACTAAGAATTAATTTACATAATAAAATGTGAAATCAAGAGGAAGATAGATCATGGGTAAGGTCCCACTGGGTGTGCCAAAATATAAGCACGGAAAAATGTGCATAATGGATAGATAAACAAATCGAAAGCCTTCTCCTCTATGTCTTCCTTGCAAACCTCAATGATAAGGTTATGGAAGCTTTAAGCTTGTGGAACCTTGTAAGAGTTTAGATTGTGGGTGTTATTGAACATGATCTCCAAATGTGGATTTTAAAATGCTATGAACACAAATTTGGATTTGAGAAAGATTCCAATATACAAATATTGGAGAATAAAATAAAAAGTGATTGTACATGAATTCAAGAGGGTTTGTAAAGGATAAGCTTGCTCTTTTATAGAGGCTGAGTAGTGGTCTGAGATTAGTTGCAAGTGGTTACATGTGGTTGAATGCACATGCTAAAAATAGCAGTTGAGGAGGTTAAACAATTCAGATGAATTAATTCCCATTTGAGGGAAGTAAATTAATTTAGTTGGTAGAAGTTACATTTGGAAAGGTGGTTGTATGTTAAATTCAATTGCCCCTACCTTTCTAGGATTCTAGAAGTGGAGTTATAAGAAATGGGGAATTGGAATCCAAGTGACAATTGACTAGAAAAATAGGTGTATTTTCCTAATTAAGGAACTAATTTAATTAGCTACAATGTGCAAGATAATTAATTAGTCATTTATTTAATAAATGATAATTAAGGTAGCTAAAGTGGCTTATGAACTAATTTAATTAATCACATCAAGGTGTAATGATTACTTAATTTGATTAATCAATCGTAAGGGGTATGAACAACAAGATGTGTGAACTGGAATAATATTGGGAGCACGTGTGTGATTTTGGGGTGTCTATAATAGGTGTTGGAACAAGAAATATGTCATATAAGGAGGAACCCGAAGTATGATAAATAGGTGGAAAAACCTGAAATATTAGGCATTGAATGGGGGTAGAAGTTTGACTGCAATTTGTAATGTATGTTGAAATTCTAAGATGTCCCGAAGTCTCGAAAACATGAATCACTGGGTGTTCATTGGGGTTTGAAGGTTTAAACGTAGATTGCAATTTTATGTCTAAATGTAAAGATGTTTCTAAGTCCGAAAACATGAAACAATGGATGTTGACTGGGTTTGGAGGTTTGACCATAGATTGTAAGTTCATGTAAAAATAAAAAAATGTCTCAAAGTCCCGATAAACTCAAACACTAGTTCAAAATTTTTGACATGTCAAACACCTTGAAAAACTGAAACGCAATGAGGTGGGTTTTTGACTTGTTAAGAAAATTGTAAATACGAAACAAAGATGATGAGAAAAACACAAGGGAAAACCCCATATCTCTCAAAATTATATGTCTTCCATACAAAACATCGAATACGCACTAAATGTTTCAAGAAAACCAAATAAACCCAGATTTTTTTTTTCATTTTTATTTCGATCTCGAGATGGTGTGATTTGTGCAGATTATAAAAAACACTTCGAAATATCCAAAAATAGTCAAAATATCATGTCATAGAACTAGGTCATGTGCACATCTAGGTCTAAGATTTTGGGACCTTTTGAATTCAATGATGTTGTTCGTTTCATGTAGAGACTCCTAAGGAATAGATTTACATGGATTTTCTAGAAACCCCACCAAATTATTGAAAACCAAAATCAATGAAAAAACACCCACAAAATGAGGTAGAATGCTAGATCTTACAATAGAGGCAATGCCATTCAGCTACCAAATCTACTTTGATACCATGTTAAAGTGGTCCACAATTAAGAATTTTGAATGGATAGGATTGAATGCAAAAACAATAATCTATATGGAGTAGGAGATTTAAAAACACTTAAGGGAAGAAAATACTCTTCATTCATTCATGCATGCATAAGCCCATTAACCAAAATATGCAAAGGATGTTACATTATATAGTGAGAAATTAGGTCACCCAAAAAGGTAACCAACTCAACTCACAATTAGAAAATGAATTAAATTACATTCCCCTAATAACCAATGATTGAATTAAGAAAGCTAATTAGACCGTGTAGGTAAAATCACATAGCGGGAAAAAACCTACACTTTGATAAATCTTGTTAGGTTAATTATTATTTACCTAATATTATTAATTATGCATTGTATAATCAATTATTTAACTATTGTTATTAATTAATTATTATTGTTATATGGTTTTATTAAACCATATTTGTCTTATTATATTCATGGATATAATTGTTATGTTGTTATAATAATTATATCATTATTCATTTGTGCTTCCCGTATGATATTTTGGAAGCTTATGTATTCAGGAATATTGTTGCACATGTGCAACTTATTTTCTTATGTGTATTTAGCTATACAAGTCCTATAAGAATTACAAGCACTCTATTGTATTTTTGATTGGGTTGATTAATATAATTTACAGGCTTTCGTCCCTATTCTACATTTGGTGCAAGAGCTAGATGAAGCTCCTTGCAAGGTTGGAGAAAGGTTGCAGAGGAAGGAAAAGTCTTGGAGAAGAAAATTGCTTCATCGGAGAGCCAATGCTTGCTCCTGCAGCTTCCTAGACCTCCCTATAGTCTCACAACCTTTTGTGTGTTCTCTAGGTACACATAAAGCAAATGTTTTTCTACCTTGGTGCTCTCTGCACTAGGAAAATTTTCTTCTAGAGCATTTTTTGGTTTATAGCAATCAAATTAAAAATTAATTTTTTTCCCCATCAAGGGTTTTACCTCTAAATTTAGAGGTTCAATTTTATCTTTGCTACATTTGGAGGGGACTATCAAATTGGAGGACTCTGTTATTTTTATTCGGAGATGTTTATGCCCAAGCTCTTGGGGTGGTGTTGGCACTCTAGAGTAAATGGGTTGGGGTCTCCATCGATCGAGACCAAACTTATTTTGGAGCAGGTGAGTATTATTGCATTAAATTTCAAAGTGCCTTCATGCATTAACAAACAAGTTTCCTCAACTCTACATTGGACATTTTGATGTGTAGAATTGAGAAATCAACATAGAATTGTAGTTTGGTGAGTTCTAAAATAGATCTGAGCTCATATTTGTGTGATGATCTACCTTCATTCTCCGCGTCTAAGCCAGTATCCCCTAAAGACCGTACCTGCACAAAACCACACACACATGGTTAGCAAAAACAATAAGTGGCCGAGGCTTCTACCTCCATGCAGATCCTAAAAAGACACCAAACAAAAAAATAGTGGTAAAGGACTTCAATCTCCAAACGCGACACCTGTAAAACAATACACAACAACATAAAATAAAACAAAGGCGTGAATAAGCCATACAAAGACATAGGTGGTGAAGGGGTAAATCGGGAGATCAGATCCAATATTTATGCATGAGGAACCCTAAATGACTCTCCTCCAATGCACCCGACACATGGATAATCAAGCATTCCACACACACTCAGCCAAGTGGACTCCCTTGGATCAGTCACACTTTTTCTAAAAGGTTAGTCATTTTTGATATGTATTAAATACAATATACTTCATTTCATATCACAAGCACTCATAGAGCCTAGGTGGTTAAGTGGAATGACTTAGAAGCGGGAGGTGTAGGGTTCAAACCCCACCCCCAACACAAAATTTTGAATTTTGAAATTTAGAGGCAAAACTGGTGAAACCGCCAAAGTTAGAGGTGACCAAATAGTTTAGTTATAGCTAAACCTGCGTCTAAAATTTTAGCGAGAAAACCCTATTTTAGGGAATTTTTTTCTCTCCTAAACTCATATTTTTTCATTTCAGATAACAATTGCCAAAGGAAGACTATCTAAAAACTTCATTTTGAGATACTTTTTAACAATTTTTTGAATTGAGGGTCGTTAGGATCCGGAGGTCACCAGGGCCCGCAAAATAATTGTTTTTGCCTATCATTCAATTTTTTCAATTTTTTTGAATGTAATTACATGCTTTAGTATATTGTACTAATTTGCAAGTTTCCATAGTCAACCGAAAATATTGTAACTTCTCATAAAATGGCAGAGAGTTGTAATAAAAAATAGTGAAAATTGGTTCTAAAACACTCACGAGATCCTAGATCTCATTCGCAGCATTCGGTATATACGGTGCCTCTGGGAAGCACTTATGGGTAAATCCATCATGACTACTACTGCACTTAATGCCTAATATAGCTGCAACAACATCATTTGGGCATCGACCCTTTAAATTGACGGGGAGTAATAAGGTCACAGTGCACACACTATGAGCCATCTCATCCGTCTGTGAATGATTACACGACATAAATCTAGACTAAGAAATTATCTGAGTATATAGTGAAGTTATGCACATGTATGAGGATATTTCTTTGAGATGGTGTTAATAATCACACAAACCCCTTTCAATACTATCTTGGTACCACGTATTGAATTATTTCATGTACGTTAACACCTCTTTCACGTACCATCGGGTATATAGAAAGGGTGAGATTCTTCCACATACCACTGGGTATATCGGAAGGGAAAGTTTATAGAAAGGTTTGGTATATCAGATTGACGGTAAAAATATTTGGAGACCTTATACCTAGAGTGATAAGAGCCAAACCCTATCAATAATTTCTACAAAATGGGCACCAATGCCCCCAAATTTTTTCTTCCAGATTCACAACTACTCAGAGGAAACAACTATGCTGCATGGAAGACTAAAATTAAGACACAACTTGAGTTTGAAGATATCTAGAAGCTCTGTGAATGGTACTCGACCCGATTAACTACTAATACAACTAAACAATGATAGTTTGATAAATTAGATCGGAAGGCCAAAATCATCATCTTGTTTGGAGTGTCCGACGATGTGTAACCCCACATTTGAGATGCTAAAATAACCAAAGAGGTGTGGGATAAATTACACACACAGTATATGAGCACAAAACAAAAATGTCATACTAAATTTACGAGTTAGTTACACACACTAAAGTTCAAGCGAGAATGAGAAAATTGAAGCTTTCTTAAGAAGTGTTCCAGAGTTGAGTGCTTCACTTCTAGCCTCGAGAGAACTAGTCACGAGATGATGATGCTCTCGTTACCATTTTCTAAGAGCACTCCCTCTTCTTACCATATTTGTTTCACAAAACTAAATATTTCAGATACGACGAAGTTAGTTTTGACAAGCTGGTAAACCTACTCCAACAAGAGGAAGCCATGCATAATAAGGATGATGAAGAGGAGAAGGCACTTTCTTCACATCAAAAATGGAAAGGAAAATGTAAAGGAAAACCTAATTCCTATCAAAAGTCCCAACATTAGAATCAGTATCAACATCAAGGGGAAAAACAACAGAAGAAGCAATGCCCAATCTACAAAAGAGGACATGACTTAAAAGATTGTTGGTATAATACTTACAAGAAAGGTTCATCAAGTAACTATAGACCTCAACACCAGCAATCTCACAAAGGACATACAAACTACAATCAAGGGCAGAAAAAGGGGAACTAGAAAAGAAGACCCCATCAACAAGGAAATATTGTTGAGTAAGAAGAACATTCATATAATGAAGACTTCTTGTACACTGCTCGATCAAGTGAACCATCCACGTCATCTAGTGATGTTTGGTATGTTGATTCGGGAGCCACTTGACACATGAATGACCACAGAGACTGGTTTACCTCAATGAGGGACACACCTTCAAAAAACAATGTTTCGTTGGTTGAGGATTCTTTAGATACAATTCAGGGGATTGGGAACATTTCTCTACCCTTGGTTCATGCATCTGCAGACTATCAATTATCTTTAATGTCCCTAGGTTGATGAAGAATCTAATTTTAGTTAGTCAACTCCTGGATCACAACCTAAAAATTTAATTTGATACTCATTCGCAAAAAACGTGTTTGATTCGAGATAAATCATGAGGCTCAAAAATGGTTGCAAAAGCCTCTAAGGTGGGACACGGTTCTAGCTTGATTTTCCCACATGCTGATAATCAGACAATTGTGGCTAAGAAATTTGGGTAAGTGCACCAAGTTGGGGGACAATTAAGTGGACATCAAATCCTGAATTTTACATTAAAAACAACAAAACATCAAATTTAGTCATCCGTGGACTTGAACCATGCCAAAAAGTAAAAACTATGTCATAAAAATGGTACCATTGCGTAGGGGAGACTATTAGCTTTGTATAAATACTAATTTTAAAGTGAATAGAAGAGGATAAATATCATTTTATAATTTTTTACTAATAGTAGGTCTTTAAGACACTTTTTCCTGTGAATGTTTATGTCTACGTTTAAGACTGCAAAATTTGTTTCACTTATTAGAATGTGATAAAACTTATACCATCCCAACCATGGTGAAATTATATACATGTTCAAATTTTTTTATTTGATTTCAATATTTTTTGATGAAGTTATGGCGGGCAAACGGAAAGTGCTCTGTTTTCTTTATGTTTTCAGACCACTTTCACGGAAAAAATCATAAAAATAAAATATTACTCAAAAAATACAAAATAAAATCCATCCCAAGATAGATAGTGGTATATAACTTCTCACCAAAGGAAAAAAATATATCAATTTTGGTCATCCAAATTGTGGGCAAACAGACTATAATCTTATCGGCCTTTTTAAAAAAAATACCAAGTCATTAAATTTTGAGTGTTTAATATAGATAATCTTGTCCATTTTTTACAAAAATTAATATTTTAGAAACTAGATTCTGGATGCTACAATTCATATTAATATAATTTTGTCTAATTTTGAGTGTATGTATTGCTAATAATCCCTACAAGTTGATATTATGTTGTTATTTGCAATATGATGTCCATGGATGACCCTATATTTATCCATCAACTTCCCGCACTTACCCATTTACCTTAACACGGTTGTGGCATCGAAGACTTGGTCATGTTAGATTAAAGTATCTCGAGACACTACACCTGGTGCAATATGGTACATCGGCTACCATCTCTTCGAAGGATACAAACGAGTGTCCTCACTACCTAGTAGGAAAATAACACATATTTATTCCGAAAAGTACATATCGAGATCATGGTAAGCTTGATCTCGTTCATACCAATCTTTGTGGTCCAATGAAACTGATTCATTCTGGATTTTAGTACTTCATGCTATGTGTTGATGAACATTCAAGAAAAATGTGGATTTATTGTCTTCATAAGAAAAGTGAAGCTTTTAAACTTTCAAGAAGTTCAAAGTAGCGATTGAGAATGAAACTGTCGTCACATCGAACTCTCCACTTAGATCGAGGGGGAAATTCACTTGTAATGAGTTTAAAGACTACCTACAAAATGATGGGATTCATCAACAAATGCCTCATCCACACACACCACAGCAGAATGGTGTTGTTGAGAGAATAAATTATACTATCATTGAAATGGTGTGATGCATGATTGATGAATTTGGACTTACAAAGGCATTATAGGTAGAATCAACAAAGACAACAACATATTTTTTGAACAGAGTGCCCACAATTGCTCTTGACGGAGTAACACCACAAGAAGCATGGTCAAATCAAAAACCATCTCTTGCAAACCTTAGAGTATTCGGGTGCAAAGCAAGTATGCACATACCCAAGAAAAATAGAAAGAAATTGGACATGAAGTCACATAAACTCATCTTCATTGGGTACAATGAAGAGACTCTTGGTATAGATTGATGGATCTAAAGACCAGAAAAGTATACATGAGTAGAGATGTTGAGTTTTTGAGAAGAAGGAAGCAGAGTCTCCTCCTTCAGACTCACTTGATGTAGATTCTTCACTAGTTGTAAAAATTGAAGCTGATGTTCCCACAGATGAGGAAAGTGATGATGGGGATGATGGTGTTGATATGATAGAACCACGACCCACGGGAATAGTTCAACGTATGCCCAAGTGGTGTACTAACACATTACGAGATGAAAAAATGGATGCTCCACTAGATACATCCACCCCTGACCATTGACTTGCAGAAATCAAGAGAAGAAGTAAAATTTACTTTGATGAGTAGAGTTATTGAGTCTGATGAGCCCTCTATAGTCCAGGAAGCCCTACAGTCAAAATCTTGGAAAGATGCCATGGAATCTAAATATCAGTCAGTAATGAAAAATAACACTTGACAAACTTGTCAATCTTCCATTAGGAAGAAAAACCCATTGGATGCGAGATGGATATTTAAAATGAAGTACAAAGTAGATGGTACAATGGACATGTATAAACAAAGACTTGTAGTAAATGGGTATCCAAAAAAGAAGGCATTGACTTTGAGGAGACATTTGCACCCACAACTAAGATCAAGACGACTCAGGATGGTCTTTTCTCTAGCTGCACAGTTTGGTTGGAAATTCCATCACATGGATGTAAAAAGTACCTTCCCGAGTGAGGATTTACAAGAAGAAGTCTATATGAATCAACCCGAGGGATATGTAGTACACAGTTTAAGAAGAAAAGGTATGCGGACTCAAGAAATCTCTATAGGCCTTAAACAGGCACCCCGGGCATGATAGATAAAAATGATGAGCATCTCATACAACATGGATTTGTTAGAAATTCATATGATCCCAATATTTTCCTCAAAAAAAGGGGGATATTTTTATTGTTGTTGTCTATGTTGACGATCTAGTCATCACTGGCAGTTTAGTGAGGATGATCGATGTAATGAAGAAGGATCTTAATCGATCGCATGACATGACAGATCTTGGGCTAATGAATTACTATCTTAGATTGGAAGTATGATAGAAAGAGAATCACATATTTGTTTCTCATATGAAATATACCAAGACAATGCTTGAGAAATTTAGGATGATGGATTACACACCAATTACTATACCTATTGAGAACAAATTGCAGTTATCTCATTCAGATCGATCTCCTAAGGTAAATGCCACTCTCTATTGGTTGTTGATTAGGAGTCTCATTTAACTAACCTACCTAGACCGGACATCGGTTTGTAGTAAGCTATCTATCCAGGTTCATGTAGGAACCCAAAGTGTGTCATTGGAAAGCAGCAAGGTGCATCTTGAGATATCTCAAAGGATCAGTGGATCTTGGTATAGAATACAAGAAGAATGAAAAATTCTTCTTGACATGATATTCAAATTCAGATAATGCAGGCAATATTGATGACAGAAAAATCCAAGTTAGGATTTGTGTTCTTTATGGGTTACGACCAATATCATGGGGAAGCAAGAAAAAACTTTGTTTCTCGTTCTTCCATAGAAGTCGAGTATCATTCTGAGGAGAAGTTGTATGTGAAGTGATTTGGCATGTGTCGCATACTCGAAGGAATTGGAATACCATATGAAAAACCGACCACCATGTATGTTGAAAATGAAGGTGTTCTCAAAATTGTTTGAAATCCAAAGTTTCGAAAAGAACAAAACATATTGAAGTACATGTTCATTTCATACGTGAACATGTGTTGAAGAATGACATCCAGCTTTAATTTTGTCCAACAGCTAAACAATGGGCATATATCTTCACAAAATCACTTGCACGTGATAAGTTTGAGTTGTTCAGAGAGTTCCTCTCCTCATCCCTTGAGGAAATGAAAAATTAAGGGGGAATGTTAGGTTAATTATTATATACCTAAAATTATTAATTATGCATCTATAATTAATTATTTAACTATTGTTATTAATTAATTATTGTTGTTATATGGTTTTATTAAACCATATTTGTCTTATTAATTTCATGGATATAATTGTTATGATGTTATAAAAATTCTATCATTATTCATTTGTGCTTCCCCGTATGATATTTTGGAAGCTTATGTATTCAAGAATATTGTTGCACTGCAGGCAACTTATTTTCTTGTGTGTATTCAACTATATAATTCCTATAAGAATTTCAGCACTCTATTTTATTTTTGATTCGGTTGATTAATATAATTTATAGGCTTCCATCCCTCGTTCTACGAATCTTACCCACACACAAAACTTAGTAGAAAAATTACACATTCTTACCATATCATGCAATCATTTCAAAAACAACCTTATTAATCCACACCTTCATCTTTGACTCTCAATGTAGAAACTAGAAACTTGCATCAAATTATCTAGAAATTGTCAAATGATGTTACAAATTTATAGAGATAAGGCACGTAGTTGAACCAAATCAATTCATTTACTAGCTACCTCACACAAAATATTTTAGATCCCAATGTAATAAAAGGAAATGGAACACTTTGCACCAAATCTTGGGGGATTTTCTAGTCTTTTGGACCAAAGTGTGTAACAAGTTAGTAATTTTGGCCATTGTTCTAATGCTGTCAACTTGGCATATTTATTATTTACCTTATATTCATGGTGTAAAGTCCAAAAAACCTAAGATCACTCTAAAGTGGATTTCTCAGACTTTTGTGCAACCTTTGACATCTTCTAAAATGAAATTGATAACCTTGAGATGATTCCTACACCTGAAGATAGTGCACAAAATAATGAAAATGACAATAGAAATGGGTTCATCTTGGAAACCTATGAGTTACCAAGAAATAGTCATAATCAACTAGAGGATAACTTAGAATAATTCCACACTTACAAGAAATACCAAAGAGGAAAAATCATCTCCTCCAAAGTAAATCTTGTGAGCCTTTGACCACCTCTAATCCTTCCATTTTTCTCAAGTTACTCTTGATGTATACAGATCTAACAATCCCACTACATCTCCAAAGGGAAAAATATACATAACTCACAAAATACAATCCCAATCTTACATTCCTTATTGAACAAAGAATTTTTGAGTATAACATTGTCAAGGATTTGTTGAAAACTAAGGCCAATATCTCTATCTTTGAACTTCTACACATCAACTAAACAAAAATATTTCTTGAAGCCATTGTTTCCCCCAAATAAGAAAACTATTAGAAAAATAAGTGATGTGCATGTTGCTTTGTTTAAAGAAAACTTAGAGTGTCCTCCTTTCTTGCTAAAAGATAGATTTTTTGGTAAAAATTCTTACAGAACTATTTGGTTAATTTAGGAGCCTATTGTATGAAGGGGGTGGGAATTGACACAAAAAAATTCAACTGTTAAAGCCTTTTCCAAATTATAGTAGCCTCTGAAGCAAGTATAACACTTTAAGAATAATAATGATTCAAGTTCTATTTATAGACATGGTAACTTGAAATGTTTTTTTTTTTGAAAAAAAAAAAATCTAAGAGGCTAGGTTGATTTAAACCTACCACCGCTATGCACTAAATTCATTTATTCTAGCTAGGTGGGC
This sequence comes from Taxus wallichiana var. yunnanensis, assembly GCA_018340775.1. Lineage (NCBI taxonomy): Eukaryota > Viridiplantae > Streptophyta > Pinopsida > Cupressales > Taxaceae > Taxus > Taxus wallichiana. Next base: position 8,307,478 of record CM031239.1, read on the forward strand.
TGCTTTGTAGCTTTGAAGCAATTATAGAAAATTTAAAATTTATTGTTCTAAAATTGAGCTTAAAACAATAAAAATACCAAAGTCTAACCTTGACACTAGATGTAAATTTGAAAGGTCATTGGATATGTGGCATTTGAGGTTTTCCTCTTATTCTACCATTTCTTGTATCAATTCTAGACACTAATATGTATTTTATATTAGACACCCTTTCCGTTATTTTATTTGCTATTCCTCTACCTTTTGATTTTCTTGTGTAGGTTTGAGATTGAGATTAGTCATGTAATGATAAAAAAGAATGATTTATTACATATATGATGATGGAAGGGAATTTTAATCATCCTTCTTCTCACTTGTGATGTCGTTGACCATGGGTGACTATGGTGAGTTTCTCACCTTAAAATAAATCAGCTTATGTGAAGATCTTGATCCTTAATGAAACTCACCTAACTACTCATCCCCTCAATCTTGACCTGTCTTGCTTGATTCTAGTTAGTGGATCCTCCAAATTTGTATGGAAGGGGACACATTTTACTGGAAGAGGGATGAATTGTATAAGGATTGGTTGTAATTATGCCAAAACTACACCATTTAAAGTCAAGTTATCTCGAGAGATTCGTTCTTCTCTAGTTGATGGTTATTATAGGTTCTTAAAGGATCATCATAGAAATGATTTAGTTTGGGAAGGGTTAAAAGGGGATGTAAAAAAATTTGTGGCATAGTTCTTAGCATGTCAATATAAAAAGTATAAACTATTAAGACGTCAGGAATTTTACAACCTTTATCTTTTCCTAGTGATCAATGGAGAAAGGTATCTAAGGATTTCATAATAGGATTACTAAAATAGGAAGTAAAAGTTTCATTATGGTGGTTGTGGTTAGAGTCACAAAATTTTCTCATTTTTGAGCCTTGTCACATCCCTTTATAGTGAGTACATTTCCCCTATCCTTTAAGGATATAATTCAAAATCTATATGGAACACCCAAGACTCTAGTAAGTGACCATGATCCTACATTTACTAGTAATTTTATGATTGATTTAATCTCATGTTTGGGCACTCAACTGGCTCATAATTCATCCTATTATCCCCAATCTAATGCCTAAGATGAGGTAGTAAAATAATGTTTGGAAGGATATCTATGATGCTTTACTTTAGCTAAACAAGAGAGATGGGCTCAATAGCTACCACTTGTAGAATAGTGGTATAACACTTAATTTTATACCTCATCCAAAATGTCCACATTTTAGGCATTATATGATTACCATCCACCATTTGTCACCTCCAACTTGAGGGTTTGACCTAAAATAAGAGTAGTTGAAGAGCACATTCAACATCATCAATAGGTTCTCTCTATCCTTAAAGAGAATTTGGTAATGGAACAATACCACATGAAACAAAAAGATGATCAATTCTGAAGTGGGAAAACATTTTGAATTTAAAGACTTTTGTTTTTATAATTGCAAATATAGAAGCTATCCTTAAAACAACAAAAGAAAGATAAAAATATTTCACCTAAATACTATGGACTTTATCAAGTTATTAAATCCTGTTGCATTGGTGTTGTAATATATGTCATATGACATTGATGGAAAAGCAGTTTCAAAATGTCATGAATTTTGGTTCCTTCTCAATGAGGTTTGGTGTTCACAAAATGGCCTCTTGAACAATCATGATGGTTTCGGATGTTACATACTTGGTCAGGGTGGTTGGTGCCCACTGGAGGTATGGATATGTTTGGGGTAATTTGCTTAGGTGTCCCAAATGTCTGAAATTATGTTTCAAGGATGTGCAAGGGATTTTAGGATGATCATTAGGTCATGTGTTGCGAATCATGGTTAGAACTAGCCCATTTAGGCCTAGTTCTAGAGCCTAATGAGGTGTATGTATTCAAAGTAGGAAATTAAAATCCTATGCAAGCATGGTAGGAGTCTAAGAACACTATCTAGAGCATGTATGAGTAGCTACAAATCATATTTCATCTCTTCAAATCATATTTAAGGTCTTTCCTAGGTCTCGCCTTTGAGAACTAGCAGTATAGAGATAGAAAAATGAGGTTGGTATTGATTGTATAGGATCATTTATAAGAAATAAAGCTGTTAAAAACGTAGAGGAAGGTATATTAGTGTTCTATGTCAAGTTTCATGAAAATTTGAAGATAATTTTTGAAGAAATTGAAGTTTTACCAAAAGCGATTAAGAAAGATGGGCTAAAGCAATGACCTGACTTCTTAGCACTCAAACAAAATTGACAAGACTTATTCAGATAAATCATAAGAGGATTTTTGAAGAGAATTGAAAGAATTTTTTTTTGCAAAAATATGAGGTCAAAAGGAGCAAGGACAAGAAAGTTCTCTTTATTTTTCTAACACTTTCCAAAACCCTTCCAAACCCTAGGTCTAAAGTGATGGATAAGAAATGAAGGTTTTAGTCATCAAATCAATTGTGAAATTCATGAAAATCAATTAAGACTTTAAAGAGATCCTCTTAGTCCAAGTTGGTGGCATTTATTTCCCTCAAGCATGACTTTACTCCTAACAAATTTTTCCATGTTTTGAAGAAATTTGAGTATACAATCCGGATTAGATGACTTGAAAATGAATCTCCTATTATGGAAGCTTTCATATGATGTGGTAGTTGTGATCATGAAGAGTCTCAGGTAAGTACATTTCATATTTTGTGTGAACCTATTTCATCATCCTCTCCTACCACTAAAGGACAATCAATCCCAATGATGAAGATGGTTTTTTATATAATACTTGATGTTGAGGTGAAAAATGGTTATGAAAACTTGATAAAAGGTCAATGTGATTTGATGGAGCACATGGTATTCTCTTGTGAAGAGGTTTGAAGTATTAATATCTTTGGCTTTCAACTATCCTATTTTCTTAGCTAAGAAGGCTAAGAATATGAGTTGCACTTGTGGATTTCTCTTCATAACCCATGATCATAAGTAGTTGGAAATTTTGTAGGGATCTAATTTGAGGTATTGGGGGCATTGGATGATCATGTGTATGAAATCATGTTATTAAGGATCCGCCAAGTCAATACTTCTATTTTGTGCCTTTAAGAACTAGTACACACACGTCTAAAAATGCTTGATTATCATAACCATACTTCTTGATTTTGTGGTTGCATTGGGTGTGGTAAGTTGCTTAAGGAAAGTTAATTCTCATAAAAGTGTCTTAAAATATATAGACAAAGGTTTACCCGAGTAAACCGTCTCACTCTTAAAGACCGAGTTCTTGATGCTCATGAGTCTCCTATGTGTGCCTTGAAGATCATACAAATTTGGTTTGCTAGATATGAAATGAAACAAGTTCAAGACACGAGGAGTTACAAAACCTCCATATAATCCTTGAAATTTTCCTTTGAATCCTTGGCTAGTTGATATAATGAGTGGCTTTGCTAGAAAATTGAAGGTGTAACACTTGTGCACCCAATACATGGATATTCAAGCATTCCACACACACTCGACCAAGTGGACTCCCTTGGATCAGTCACATTTTTCTAAAAGATTTGGCATTTTTGAATATATTAAATACAATATACTTCATTTCATATCAAAAGCACTCATAAAGCCTAGGCGGTTAAGTGGAATGACTTAGAAGAGAGAGGCATAGGGTTCAAACACCGCCAACAAAAAAATTTGCATTTTTAAATTTAGAGGAAAAACTAGCGAAACCGCCAAAGTTAGAGATGACCAAACAATTTAGTTATAGCTAAACTTGCCTCTAAACTTTTAGCGAGAAAAACCCTATTTTAGGGAAAATTGTTTTCCTCCTAGAACTCATATTTTTTCATTTCAGACAACATTCGTCAAAGGAAGAGTGTCTAAAAACCTCATTTTGAGATAACTGTTAACATTATTTTGAATTGAGGGTCGTACTTAGGCTCCAGAGGCCACCAGGCCCGCAAAACAATTTTTTTACTGTCATTCAATTTTTTCAAATTTTTTGAATGTAACTACATGCTTCAAAGATATTGTACTAATTTGTAAGTTGCCATAGTTAATCTGAAAATATTGTAACTACTCGAAATGGGCGAGAGTTGTAATAAAAAATAGTGAAAATTGGTTCTAAAACACTCATGAAATCCTAGATCTCATTCACACTTGTTTGGTATATACGGTGCATTTGGGAAGTGCTTATAGGTAAATCTGTCATGACTAATGCTGCACTTAACACCTAATATAGCTACAATAATGTTGTTTAAGCATTGAACCTTTAAATCTATGGGGAGTAATAAGGTCACAGTGCACACACTACGATCCATCCCATCCATCTGTGAACGATTACATGACATAAATCCAGACTTAGAAATTATCCAAGTATATAGCAAAGTTATGCATGTGTATGAGGATATTTCTTTGGGCCGGTGTCAATAATCACATCAGACCCCTTTGATCTTGTCTTGGTACCACGTATTGAATTCTTTCACATACGTTAACACCTCTTTCACGTCATCGCGGATAAATAGAAAGGGTGAGCTTCTTCCACGTACCATTTGGGTATATCGGAAGGTGCGTATATATAGAAAGGTTTGGTATATCGGAATGATGGTATAAATTTTGGTAGACCTTATACCTGGAGTGATAAGAGCCAAAACCTATCAGTAATTTATGCTAAATGGGCACCAATTCCCCCAAATGTTTTCTTCCAGATTCACAACTACTCAGAGGAAACAACTATGCTGCATGGAAGACTAAAATCAAGACACAACTTGATTTTGAAGAGATCTAGATTGCTATGAATGGTACTTTGACCAAATCAACTACTGATACAACACAACATCAACAATTTGATAAAGCAGATCAGAAGGCCAAAATCATCATCTTGTTTGGAGTGTCTGATGATGTGAAACCCACATTCGAGATGCTAAAACAACTAAACAAGTGTGGGATAAATTGCACATAGTATATGAGGCCAAAAACAAGAATGTCATACTAAATTTATAGATTCAGTTACACACACTGAAGTTCAAGTAGAATGCAAAAATTGAAGCTTTCTTAAAAGAGTTGTAGACTTGAGGGATTCACTTGTAGCCCGTGGAGAACCCGTCATAGATGATGCTTTCGTTCCCATTGTTCGAGATCACTCCCATCTTCTTACCGCATTTTTGTCATAACACTAAATGTGTCACATACGACGATTATTTTTGACAAGGTAAACCTACTCCAACAAAATGAAGCCATGCATAATAAGGATGATGAAGAGGAGTAGACACTTTCTTCACATCAAAAATGGAAAGGAAAACCTAATTCCTATCAAAAGTCCCAACATCGAATCGATATCAACATCATGGGGACAAACAATACTAAAAGAGATGCTCAATATGAAAAAGAGGACATGACTTAAAATATTGTTGCTATAATACTTACAAGAAAGGTTCATCAAGAAACTCTAGACCTCAACACCAGAAATCTCACAAAGTACATATAAACTAAAATCAAGGGAAAAAAAAGGGAACTAGAAAAGAAGACCCCATCAGCAAGAAAATATTACTGAGCAAGAAGACCATTCAGATAATGAAGACTTCTTGTACACTGCTGATCAAGTGAACCATCCAAGTCATCTAGTGATGTCGAGTATGTTGATTTAGGAGCCACTCGACACATGAACAACCATAGAGACTGGTTTACCTCAATGAGGGACACGCCTTCGAAAAACCATGTTTTGTTGGGTGATGATTCTTCATATATAGTTTAGGGGATTGGGAACATTTCTCTACCCCTTGGTTCATGCAATTGCAGACTATTAGATGTCTTATATGTCCCTAGGTTGACAAAGAATCTGATTTCAATCAGTCAACTCCTAGATCACAACCTAAAAATTGAATTTGATACTCATTCTGGCAAGAAAACATGTTTGATTCGAGATAAATCATGAGGCTCGAAAATAGTTGCAAAAGCCTCCAATGTGGGACACATGTTCCAGCTTGATTTTTTCCACAGAGATGATCAGGCACTTATGGCTAAGAAATTTACCTCAACATAGTTATGACATCGAGACTTGGTCATGTTAGTTTCAAGTATCTCAAGACACTATGCCGACACAATATGGTACATGGGATACCATCTCTTTAGAAGGATACAAACAAGTGTCCTCACTACCTAACAGGTAAACAACATAAAGCTTCATTCCAAAAGAGTACATATCGAGCTCATGGTAAGCTTGATCTAGTTCATACTGATCTTTGTGGTCCGATGCAACCAAGTCATTATGGATTTTAGTACTTCATGCTATGTGTTGACGACTATTTAAGAAAAATGTGGATTTTTTTGTCTTTGCAAGAAAATTGAAGCTTTTGAAACTTTCAAGAAGTTCAAAGTAGCAGTTGAGAATGAAACTGGTCATCACATTAGAACTCTCTACTCAAATTGAGGGGGAAATTCACCAGTAATGAGTTCAAAGACTACCTAAAAACTCATGGGATTCATCGACAAATTCCTCCTCCACACACACCACAATAGAATGGTGTTTTTGAGAGAATAAATCGTACTATCATGGAAATGGTGCAATGCATGATCGATGACTCTAGACTTGCAAAGAAATTTTGGGTAGAAGTAACAAAGACAACAATGTATTTGTTGAACAGAGTGCCCACAATTGCTCTTGATAGAGTAACACCACAAGAAGCATGGTCAAAGTGGAAACCATCTATTACACACCTTAGAGTATTCAGGTGCAAAGCAAGTGTGCACATACCCAAGAAAAATAGAAAGAAATTGGACATGAAGTCATACAAACTCATCTTCATTAGGTACAATGAAGAGACTCTTGGTGCAGATTAATGGATCTAAAGATTGGAAAAATTTACATGAGTAGAGATGTTGATTTTTTTGAGAAGAAGGAAGTAGAGTCTCCTCCTCTAGACTCACTGATGTAGATTTTTCACCAGTTGTAAAAATTGAAGTTGATGTTCCCACAGATGATGGGGATGATGGTGTTGATCGATAGAACAAAGAATCATGGGAATAGTTCAATGTATGCCCAAGTGGTGTACTAGCACATTATGAGATGCAAGAATGGATGCTCCACTTGATACATCCACCCTTGGACCATAGACTTGTAGTAAAGTAAGAGAAGAAGTCAACTTTGCTTTGATGAGTAGAGTTATTGAGTCTGATGAGCCCTCTTGATCACCGAGAAGCCCTATAGTCAAAATATTAGAAAGATGTCATGGAATCGAATATCGATCAAGAATGAAAAATAAAACTTGGAAGTTTTTCAGTCTTCCATCGGGAAGAAACCCATTGGATGCAAATGGATATTTAAAATGAAGTATGAAGTAGATGAGACAATGGACAAGTATAAATCAAGACTTGTAGTAAAAGCATATGCAAAAAAAGAAGGCATTGGGACTGTGCATGTGAATGATGACTACATGGAGACATTTACTCCCACAACTAAGATCAAGATGACTAGGATGATCTTTTCTCTAGTTATGCAGTTTGGTTGGAATTTCCATCGGATGGACGTAAAATTGCCTTCTTGAATGGAGATTTACAAGAAGAAGTCTACATGAATCAACCCGAGGGATATGTAGTATCCGTCAAGAAGAAAAGGTATGTAGACTCAAGAAATCTCTGTATGGCCTTAAACAGGCACCCCGAGCATGGTACATAAAAAATGATGAGCATCTCGTACAACATGGATTTGTTCGAAATCCATATGATCCCAATATTTACCTCAAAAATCAAGGGGGAGATTGTGATTTTTGTTGTCCTGTGTTGACGATCTAGTCATCACTAGTAGTTCACCAAGATGATCGATGCACGATGAAGAAGGATCCGTTATTCCAATTTATCCCCCTTGGTAAAATTGGTCAAACATAACCCCACACAAAAGAAATCTAAGGGTTGGATCTATCTTGAGAACTCACATTCAAATCCAACAATTAGGAAACAACATGACTCTACAATGGAGGAGTAGGGTTTGTGAAGGATCAAACAACCCCGCACAAAAAGAAATATAAGGGGTGGTTCTATCGTATGAGCCCATGTTTTAAATCTAATGATGATGTTGCGAGGCGAGCTCGAAAATGGAGGAGCGAGTTGAATAAGGAGGAAAACGATGCCAAAGGAATCTAGAGCTCGACAGGAAAGAAAATAGGGAAAGACTCAAAGTCTTCGGGCTTCACAAATGATTTAGAGTGATCCCAAATTGGCTAAGTATGGAGGAGACAATGCAGAAACTTCCACGTGCCCCATCAGCTCATCTCCAAAAAGTAAATCCAAAAGCAAAGAATATAACAAGCACGGGCTCGCCACATAGTCCAAGTTAAAAATGGGATAGAGCAGGCCCAAATTAGAAATTGAAAAATCACAGGCCAGCGGAAGTTACCAAGTGTCCAAATGACGCACCTTCAAGGGTCGAAGCCAAATCCAGAGACTCAAACAAGTGTCAGGCCTCCACATGTCTGAGATCAAAGGAGGGGCAGAGTTAACAGCTAAAAATTCAAAAAGGGGGGCAAAACAGGCCTAAAATGACTAAGTATAAAGGTGTCGGTGGAAGAAGCCATGTGTCGACACAACGCTCCTTCAAAGGTAAAATCTTGAGTGGGTTTTCAAATGTGGCGGGGCCTCCACCTATCAAGGGTAAGACATATGGCCCCGCTAAACAAAAGGACTTAGCCAAAACATAAGGAAACAAAGCAAAGCCATGGAAGGTGCCATGTGTCTCTTTGAAACAACTTCAAAAGTAAAATCTAGAAGCAGGTCCCAAACACGCACCGACTCACCACGTGGCCATGTTGAAAAGTCAAAGCGGGAAGGCAGTCATCGAGGCGATTTGAAATTTTGGCCCGAGAAGGCATAAAGTGAAAAATGAGCCACACCTTCATCGACGCCTAGAGGATCATGTGTCAAGCCTAAATTACACCTAATTTGGGAGGCGGACCTTGGAGTGAATTTTTGCCAGAATGGGTTGGTGGGCACAGGAGAAACTTTTTCCCAAATGAAAAATGTGGACTAATAGGCCCAAAATGGTTTTTTGAAAAAATGAATTGCGAGGCTGTGGGGAAATTTTTGCATTTTGTATTTTTGGTGCCAAAAGGCACAAAGTGAGTTTTGGGCCCACGGACCCATTCTACTAACTGGTTTTCACCATTTTTGTACGGACCTGACTCAAACATTCAAATGGACATATCTTTTGATCCAGTGCCCAAAATTCAACAAATTTGGCACCATTGGAAAGGTCTCGACCTCATCTACACCATGGAAGCCTAAAAATTTAATTTTGACGAGGTTAGGTGGGTGAAAATGGGAAAATGTCTTTCAGGCCATTAATGCAGAATTTGATTACTTCAACTACCAGATCTTATTTGATTCGATCCACCATTCTTCCTTCTTCAACACTCTAGACAAACATAGAGCAGTAGACTTGATATATTGTAGAAGGGATCCGCGGCAGGCATTGATGGTTGGTGGTTGATCTTTAAGAGCAGATTTAATTTCCTCCTCTCTCTTTCTGGTTTTCATCACCTATATATTATAACACTTCTCATTTGAGAAGGAGGAGATATTCTTGGTGTGGGGAAACTATGTCAAAGTTGTTTCCCGAATCCATTTTAGCTATAAGCCTTCTCCTACGTTTAGAGAGCATATTTTTTCCTCTAAGCACCCATGTAATAGTATGTGCACCTCATAGAGCAATAAAATCTTGTCTCGTAGCATCTTTCAACCCTTGGCATTATTTTGTTATTTCTCTTTGCCTCTCTATCTCGTGTTTTCTCTCTGTGTATGTATTTCACGTTTACAGGTGTAAGATATCATTCTTTGTGGAGTTTTGATGGTGGATTTGGATCTAGGTTGTTATCACTTCTATCTGACCTCCCTCAGTCCCCTTTTCTTTGATTCATTCACCCTCAAATTATATTATCTCACCACTTCCTTTTCTCGGTGAATCACCGCTTAGTGTAGACTCTTTCACCTTCTCTCCCTCTTCATGTCCCCTTGGAATGGTTAGATTAGGATTAGGTTAGATTCTTCCTGCACTAGAGTAGCTTGTGGTAGGTAGATTAGGAAGTAAGAATTGGCTTTCTCCGGAGGTCCATCTCAAGTTTTGCAAGTCCCATAACTTGAGAGATGGTCCCATGTTGTGCAATCACACCAAATTCCCCACTTACACTCAAGCCATTCGGGGGTGCTGTGATTCCGCACTAACACTTTTGGAAATCCTGGTGGGACAAGAGGTCTTCACTTTATTTCATCAAGTTGATGTGTTCTTGGTGATATTTAGCTTTTAGAGGCACATTCAAAGCACATTTGGTGCTCCATCTAGGTCACTAACCCATCCTCCGAGTTACTGAGACCTTTTCCATCCATTTCCACTCATTTTCACCCATTTTCTTCGTCCATTTCTTTCATTTTCTCCCATTCCATGAAGTTTTGCAATCATGAATTCATTTCCTTCTTAGAACTCACACTTGTAGAACCAATAGTACAGTCACCTCCAATGTATATCACGACTCCTCTAGACTAGCATTATAACAAGATCCAAGATAATTATGCCTACCCATATGAGCAGGGTCAAAACTAGTTTGGCCATAGAGCTTATCAAGAACAAGGGGGTGCATACAATGGTGACAACTACATGGAGAATGCTAGTTTATTGGAGAAGATCCAAGGAATGGAGGCTAACGTGGTGCGATCAGAAATCTACAACACAAATGAAAGCATCGGGATTGGTTTGTGGTACCTTGTCCATGGGGAGGCCCTTTTCCAAGATATTACAACCCTTAAGAGAAGCTTGACTTCATGGTTAAAATGCTACCTCGACTTACACAGTGGATTGAGGAGATTGAGGCTTATGAGTTGGAAACAAGACAACCTTGTCAATGGGTAAGTCCACCACCTCCTATATTTTCTTTTCCTCTTCCTCAAACTTTATTTTTGGCATAGTCGAAGAGTCGAAGCCCCTCGGTCGCTGCCCAAGTGTTGTCTCCTCTTCTCCATCTTCTAGTCTTCCATCCCATCCCAATTCTTTTTCCCTTTTCCCTTCCAAACAGTCATACCATCCAAACAAACAAGAAGTTCCACCTTCGTCCCCACCGAAAAATGATTGCAAATCTGATTGAACCATAACCTATTACTCCTCTTGCTTTTGCAAGTCCACGTTGGGAGGAGATTCAAGAATCCAGATCAAGGAGAACAACAAGAAGAGGAAACCAACATAAAAGAAATGACAGGACAATACGAAGAGTTGGGCTGCTTTTAATTTAGGTTTACAAATAACCCCTTGATGGTTAAGCCAACGAGAGGAGGTCGAGTTGAAGAGCCAAGTGGTGGTTGAGGCTGAGTTTGCAAAGAAGAAGAAAAAGAACAAGAAGGAAAAAATCAGCATCTGCATTTTGTGGTAGTTTTTCTAAAGATGATGTTGATCTAACCCAAGCTGCACAACCATTTAAGGAGGAGGAAAACCAGCTCAAAGTCCCATTGAGGAGAAGTAGGTGGAAGAGATCAAATCGAGAGATGAATCCACTTGATGAAGGAAGCATCATTGAAGATTTTTTTCCTTCATTTCAAGGGTCGATTTGATTAATGAACCCATGATGGAGGAGGATCATATAGTTTCGGGGCTCCAAGGGCGAGAGCACGCTACGAAGAACCTTTAGTTCTTCCTCCCACTTCATCCCCTCCATGCTCTAATGTCAAAGAAGAGTTTGATATTTCAAACTCCATGTTTAAAGAAGAGGGGAACCATGGTGATCAAGTTGCAGATCAGGAGGACACCATGGAGGAGGTCGAGCACATGCAACATGACAACAAGGAGGCAAATTATTTGTCAGACTTGGAAGATTGATTTGATGTAGAGGAGCCCGAGGAGATCACATAATTTTATCCTCCATCATCCACCTTCCAAGAACATGAACCTGTTGTAATGGAGGAGAGCATTTAGGGACAACAACCTACACTTCATAACAGCCCTCTGGAACCAAGGTTGGAAGATATGAATCTTGCATGTTCTTCACAGGAAAAGGAAGATAAAAGGCAAGAGGATGTCATCATCCCTCTCACACCATCCATCCAGGAAGGTCAGTAGGAAGACTCCATTCTTAGAGTTAAAGTTCAGAACCATGGGTACATTCAAAGGATTAGACCATACCCTATTAGATACTTGGCTTCATTGGGGCCAAGGGAGAAGCCAAAAATAGTCATGCTTACTTCAGGGAATGAGGATGAGTATCAAAGCACCAAGGGTCACCATCAACACCTCCAGGAGTCCAATGAAAATCAACTTGAGGAGGTATTTTCCATTGATGTTAATACCTTGATGATTTGGGTGGAGGACCAACTTATTACCAATTTTTAACTCATCCAAGCAGCCATATTCAATGACAAACCACTGACATGGCTGCCCCTTTTGAGAAAAGGAAGCTACTTCTCCCGCCATTGTGATTTGTTTGAGTCCCTTTTCTCTCTGGTTAGTATAGGAGTAGGAGTAGATTTTGTTTTCAGCAGAAGAAGTGCTTGTGCACACTTTGCATGTCTCATTTGAGGCATGTATGATTTTTGTCTTTGTACATACATTTTGTTCGTATTGCTTCAGAGGTGCAAAGGCCAAGCCTTTCAATATTCACAATAGAGAGACCCATAGTTTCATGTAACAGTTGCTAGTTTCAAATAAAACATAAATACAGAGCAACTAAAATCAGATTCGAGATAGTCCACTCTTGGGACAAATAAAACTATAGCGAAGCGAGTTTAGAGTTAGCAAGATGAAGGAAATTGGGGAGAAGTTTCAAAGTAAAAAGGATCAGTATCAGGCTATCATTCTTGACTCCACGCCCAATGGATGCTTCAAGGCTACTGGTCTCTTCATCTAGCAGAAGATGTCCTCGTGAGTCACCAAATTTTTATCCCAATTTTCCCCTCGGTAAAATTGGTCAAACATGACCCCGCACAAAAGAAATCGAAGGGTTTGCTCTGTCTTTGAGAACTCACACTCAAATCCAACAATCGTGAATTAGCAGGACTCTACAATGGAGGAGCAGGGTCTGCAAAGGATCAAATGACCCCGCAGAAGAAATATAAGGGGAAATTTTTTTGCATGAGCCCACGTTTCAAATCTAATGATCAAGTTGTAGAAGGGATCGAAAATGGAGGAGCAGGGTTGGCTAAGGAGGTAAACGATGACAAAAGGAATCCAAAGCTTGATAGGAAAGAAAATAGGAAAGACTCAAAGTATTTGGGCTTCACAAATGATTCAGAGTGAGCCCAAATTGGCTAAGTATGGAGGAGGTGGTGAAAGCTTCCACGTGCCCCATCGGTGCATCTCCAAAAATTAAATCCAAAATCAAAGACTCAAACGAGCGCGGGCTCATCACGTAGTCTAAGTAAAAAAATGGGACAGAGTAGGCCCAAATCAGCAATTGAAAAATCATAGGCTATAAGAAGCTTCCAAGTGTCCAAATGGTGCACCTTCAAGGGTCGAAGCAAAAGCCGAGACTCAAACAAGCGTTAGACCTCCACGTGTCTTAGGTTCTGGGAGGGTAGAGTCAATGTGTTTGAGCGATTAAAAAGTAAAAAGGGGGTAGAGCGGGCCTAAAATGACTAAGTATAAAGGTGTTGGAGGAAGAAGCCACGTGTCAACACAATGCTCCTTCAAAGATAAAATCTTGAGTGGGTTTTCAAATGCGCGCGGGGCCTCCATGTGTCTAGGGTCATTCATATGGCCCCACAAAAACAAAAGGACTTAGCCAAAACATAAGGAAAAAGAGAAAAGCCACAAAAATTTCCACGTGTCTCTTCGACACAACTTCAAAAGAAAAATCTAGAAGTGGTCCCAAAACATGCACCGGATCGGCATGTGGTCATGTTGAAAAGTCAAAGTGGAAAGGTGGGTCGTCGGAGGTAGTTTGAACTTTTGGCCCGAGAAGGTGTAAAGTGAAAAATGAGCCGCACCTCCGCCGACACCTAGAGGAGCCACGTGTCAAGCCTAAATTACATGTGGGGAGGTGGACCTTAGAGTGATTTTTTTCTAGGAATAGGCCAATGGGCACGGGAGGACCTTTTTCCAAAATGAAAAATGTGGACTGGCGGGCTCGAAGATGATTTTTTGACAAAATGAATTGTGGGGCTGTGGGGTAATTTTTGTATTTTGTATTTTTTTGGTGCCAAAAGGTGCAAAGTGAGTTTTGGACCTATGAACCTATTCTGCTAACTAGTTTTCACCATTTTTGTATGGACCCCACTCAAACATTCAAATGGACATATATTTTGATCCAAAGGTTACAAAATTCAACAAATTTGGCACGATTGGAAATTTAATTTTGATGAGGTTAGGTGGGTGTAAAATAGGAAAATGTCTTTCAGGCCATTAATACAGAATCTGATTACTTCAACTACCAAATCTGATTTAATTCGATCCGTCGTTCTTCCTTCTTCAACACGCCTGCATGCAGACATAGAGTGGAAGACTCAATAGATTATAGGTAGATCCAAAATAGGCATTGATGGTTAGTGGTTGAGCTTTAAGAGCAGAGTCGAGTTCCTCTTCTCTCTTTCTAGTTTTCATTTCCTATATATTATAACACTTCTCATTTGAGGAGGAGACATTCTAGGTGTGGGGAAACTCTTTCAAAGTTGTTTCCCAACTCCATTTGAGTTGTAAGCCTTCTCCTATGCCTGGAGAGTGTATTTGTTCCTCTGAGCACCCATGTAATAGTCTATGCACCTTATAGAGAAATAAAATATTGTTTCATGGCATATTTCAACCCTTGGCATTGTTTTGTTATTTCTCTATGCCTCTCTATCTCATGTTTGCTCCTTGTGTATGTATTTCATGTTTGTAGGTGTAAGACGTTGTGCTTCATGGAGTTTCGATGGTGGATTTGGATGCGGGTCATGTCACTGTCCGACCTCTGTCACCCCCTTTTCCCTATTTCATTCTCCCTCAATAGAGTATCTTGCCACTTCCTTTTCTGGTGTATCACCACTTAATGTAGGCTCTTTCACCTTCTCTCCCTCTCTTTGTCCCCTTGGAATGGTTAGATTAGGATTAGGTTAGATTCTACCTACACTGGAGTAGCTTGTGGTAGGTAGATTAGGAAGCAAGAATCAGCTTTCTCCAGAGGTCCATCTCAAGTTTTGTAAGTCCCACAACTTGAGAGATGGTCCCATGTTGTGAAATCACACCGAATGTCCCACTCACACCCAGGCCATTTGGGGTACTGTGATTCTGTACTAACAAAATCTTAATTGATCGTTTGACATGATAGATCTTAGGCTAATTCATTACTGTCTTGGATTAGAAGTATGGTAGAAAGAGAATCATATCTTTGTGTCTCAGATGAAATATACCAAGACAACACTTGAGAAATTAAGGATGATGGATTGCACACCAATTGCTACACCTATGGAGAACAAATTGCAGTTATCTTATCTAGATCTATCTCCTTAGGTAAATGCCACTCTCCATCGATAGTTGATTGGAGTGTCATTTACCTTACATACACTAGACCATACATGAAGTTTACAGTGAAGCTATCTATCTAGGTTCATGCAGGAACCCAAAGTGTGTCATTGGAAAGCAACAAGGTGCATCTTGAGATATCTCAAAGGATCAATGGATCTTGGTCTAGAATACAAGAAGAATGACAACTTCTTCTTGATAGGATATTCAAATTCAGATCATGCAGGTAATAACGATGACGTAAAAATCCACTTTAGGATTTGTGTTCTTTATGTGATCTAGACAAATATCATGGAGAAGCAAGAAATAACACTTTGTTTCTTGTTCTTCCACAAAAGTCAAGTATCATTTTCCAAAAGAAGTTGTCTGTGAAGTGATTTGGGTGCGCCACATACTCGAAGGACTTGGAATACCACATGAAAAACTCACCACCATGTATGTTGATAATGAAGGTGTTCTCAAAATTATTCGCAATCCAGTGTTTCATGAAAGAACAAAACATATTGAAGTACATGTTCATTTCACACATGAACATGTGTTGAAGAACAACATCCAACTTCAATTTTGTCCAACAGATTGAACAATGGGCATATATCTTCACAAAGTCAATTACACATGATAAGTTTGAGTTGTTCAAAGAGTTCCTCTCCTCATCCCTTGAGGCAATGCAAAATTAAGGGGGAATTTTAGGTTAATTATTATTTACCTGATATTATTAATTATGCATTGTATAATTAATTATTTAACTATTGTTATTAATTAATTATTTTTGTTATATGGTTTTATTAAACCATATTTTTCTTATTATATTCATGGATATAATTGTTATGTTGTTATAACAATTATATCATTATTCATTTGTGCTTCTTGTATGATATTTTGGAAGCTTATGTATTTAGGAATATTGGTGCACTTGTGCAACTTATTTTCTTGTGTGTATTCATTGTATAATTCCTATAAGAATTGCGGCACTCTATTGTATTTTTGATTCGGTTGATTAATATAATTTATAGGCTTCCATGCCTATTCTACAAATCTTACCCACACACAAAACTTAGTAGAAAAATTACACATTCTTACCATATCATGTAATCATTTCAAAAACAACCTTATTAATCCACACCTTCATCTTTAACTATCAATGTAGAAACTAGAAACTTGCATCAAATTATCTAGAAATTGTTAAATGATGTTATGAATTTATAAAGATAAGGCACGTAGTTGAACCAAATAAATTCATCTACTAGCTACCTCACACAATATTTTAGATCCCAATGTAATAAAAGGAAATGGAACACTACACCAAATACTTGGGGAGTTTCTAGTCCATTGGAAAAAGTGTGTAACAAGGTAGTAATTTTGGCCATTGTTCTAATGTCTTTGTCAACTTGGCATATTTATTATTTACCTTATATTCATGGTGTAAAGTCCAAAAAACATAAGATCACTCTAAAGTGGATTTCTCAGACTTTTGTGCAACCTTTGACATCTTCTAAAATGAAATTGACAACCTTGAGATGATTCCCGCACTGGAGATATTGCACAAAATAATGAAAATGACCACGGAATGGGTTCATCTTGGAAACCTATGAGTTACCAAGAAAGATTCATAATGAACTAGAGGATAACTTAGAATAATTCCACACTTATCGAAATACCAAAGAGGAAAAATCATCTCCTCCAAAATAAATCATGCGAGCCTTTGACCACCTCTAATCCTTCCATTTTTTCTCAAGTTCCTCTTGATGTATGCACAACTAATAATCCTACTACACCTCCGAAGGGAAAATATACATAACTCAAAAATACAATCCCAATCTTACATTCCCGTTGAACAAAGAATTGTTGAGTATAACATTGTCAAGGATTTGTTGAAAAATGAGGCCAATATCTCTATCTTTGAACTTTTACACATCAAGAACTAAACAAATTTTTTTCTTGAAGCCATTGTTTCCCCCAAATAAGAAACCTATTAGAAAAATAAGTGATGTGCATGTTTCATTACTTAAAGAAAACTTAGAGTGTCCTCCTTTCTTTCTAAAAGTTAGATTTTTGGTAAAAACTTCTTACACAACTATTTGGTTAATTTAGGAGACTCTAGTAGGAAGGGGGTGGGGATTGACACAAAACAATTCACTGTTAAACCCTTTTCCAAATTCTAGTAGCCTATAAAGCAATAACAACACTTTAAGAATAATAATGATTCAAGTTCTATTTATAGAGATGGTAACTTGAAATGTTTTTTTTTTTTGAAAAAATCTAAGAGGCCAGTTGATTTAAACCTACCACCTCTATGCACTAAATTCATTTATGCTAGCTAGGTGGGTTGATTTGTAGCTTTGAAGCAATTATAGAAAATTAAAAATTTATTGTTCTAAAATTGAACTTAAAACAATAAAAATACCAAAGTCTAACCTTGAAACTAGATGTAAATTTGAAAGGTCATTGGATGCATGGAATTTGAGGTTTTCCTCTTATTCTACCATCTCTTGTATCAATTCTGCCACTAATATGTATTTTAGATTAGACACCCTTTCCGTTATTTTATTTTTTATTCCTCTACCTTTTGATTTTCTTGTGTAGGTTTGAAATTGAGATCAGTCATGCAATGATAAAAAGAATGATTTATGTCATATATGATGATGGAAGGAATTTTAATCATCCTCCTTCTCACTTGTGATGTCGATGACCATGGGTGCCTATGGTGAGTTTCTCACCTTAAAATAAATTAGCTGATGTGAAGATCTTGATCCTTAATGAAACTCACCCTACTACTCATGCCCTCAATCTTGACTTGTCTTGCTTTATTCTAGTTAGTGGATCCTCCAAATTTGTATGGAATGGGACACATTGTCTTTGGAAAGAGGGATGCATCGTATAATGATTGGTTATAATTATGTAATAACTAGACCCTTAAAAGTCAAGTTCTCTCGTAGATTCATGCTTCTCCAATTGATGGTTATTTTGGGTTCTTAAAGGATTACCATAGAATGAATCACGATTTAGTTTGGGAAGGGTTACAAGGGGATGTCAAAAATTTGTGGTAGAATTTTTAGCATGTTAATATAAAAGTATAAACTATTAAGTCGTCAAGAATTTTACAACCTTTATCTATTCTTAGTGATTGATGGAGAAAGGTATCTATGGATTTCATCATAGGATTTCTAAAATATGAAGGAAAAGTTTCATTATGGTGGTTGTGGAAAGAGTCAAAAATTATGCTCATTTTTGGGCCTTGTCACATCCCTTTATAGTGAGTACAGATTCCCCTATCCTTTAAGGATATAATTCAAAATCCATATGGAATACCCAAGATTCTAGTAAGTGATCATGTTCCTACATTTACTAGTAATTTTCTAACTGATTTAGTCTCATGTTTAGGCACTTAACTGGCTCATAATTCATCCTATTATCCCCAATCTAATGGCTAGACCGAGGTAGTAAAATAATGTTTGGAAGGATATCTATGATGCTTTACTTTAGCTAAACAAGAGAGATGGGATCAATAGCTACCACTTGTAAAATAGTGGTATAACACTTAATTTTATACCTCATCCAAAATGTCCACATTTTAGGCAATATATGATTACCATCCACCATTTGTCACCTCCAACTTGAGGGTCGACCTAAAATAAGAGCAAAAGCACATTCAACATCATCAATAGGTTCTCTCTAGCCTTAAAGAGAATTTGGTAATGGAACAATACCACATGAAGCAAAAATATGATCAATTCTGAAGTGGGAAAACATTTTGAATTTAAAGACTTTGTGTTTGTATAATTGCAACAATATAAGAAGCTATCTTTAAAACAACGAAGAAAGATAAAAATATTTCACCTAAATACTATGGACTTTATCAAGTTATTATACCTTGTTGCATTGGTGTTGTAATATATATCATATGACATTGATGGAAAAGGAGTTTAAATGTCATGAAGTTTGGTTCCTTCTCAATGAGGTTTGGTGTTCAAAAATGGCCTCTTGAACAATCATGATGGTTTCAAGGTGTTACATGCTTGGTCAGTGTGGTTGGTACCCACTGGAGGTATGGAGATGTTTGGTGTACTTTGCTTAGGTGTCCCATAGGTCTGAAATGGTGTTTCAAGGATGTGCAAGGGCTTCTAGGGTGATCATTAGGTCATGTGTTACAAGTCATGGTTGGAACTAGCCCATTTAGGCCTAGTTCTAGAGCCTAATGAGGTGTATGAAGTCAAAGTAGGAAATTAAAATCCTATGCAAGCATGGTAGGAGTCTAAGAACACTATCTAGAGCATTTATGAGTAGCTACAACTCATATTTCATCTCTTCAAGTCATATTTCATCTCTTCAAATCATATTTAATGTCTTTTCTAGGACTGCGTTTGAGAACTAGTAGTATAGGCATAGAAAAATGAGGTTGGTCTTGATTGTATAGGCTAATTTATAAGAAATCAAGCTATGGAGCATGTAGAGGAAGGTATTTTAGTGCTCTATGTCAAGTTTCATGAAAATTTGAAGAGAATTGTTGAAGATATTGAAGTTTTACCAAAATCAGGTTAAGAAAGATGGGCTAAAACAATAACCTGACTTCTTAGCGCTCAAACAAAATTGACAAGACTTATTCATATAAATCATAACAGGATTTTTTGAAGAGAAATGAAAGAAAAAACTTTTTCAAAAAATATGAGGTAAAAAGGAGCAAGGACAAGAAAGTTCTCTATATTTTTCTAACACTGTCCAAAACCCTTCCAAACCCTAGGTCTAAAGTGATGGATAAGAAATGGGGTTTTTAGTAATCAAATCAATTGTGCAAGTAATTAAAACCACTTAAGACTTTAAAGAGATCCTCTTAAGTCCAAATTGGTGGCATTTGTGTTCCCCAAGCATGACTATTGTACAAAGTTTTCCATGTTTTGAAGAAATTTGAGTATACAATCCAGATTAGATGACTTGAAGATGAATCTCATATTATGGAAGCTTACATATGATGTGGTCGTCGTGATCATGAAGAGTCTCAGTAAGTACATTTCATATTTTGTGTGAACCTAGTTCATCATCCTGTCCTACCGCTAAAGGACAATCAATCCCATTCAGTCATGATGATTGAAGATGGTTTTTTTATATAATCCTGATGTTGAGGTGATAAATGGTTATGAAAACTTGATAAAATTTCAATGTGATTTGATGGAGCCCATGGTATTCTCTTGTGAAGAGGTTTGAAGTATTAATATCTTTGGCTTTCAACTTTGCTATTTTCTTAGCTAAGAAGGCTAAGAATATGAGTTGCACTTAGTGATTTCTCTTCATAACCCATGATCACAAGTAGTTGGAGATTGTGTAGGGATCCCATTTGAGGTATTGGTGGCATTTTCTGATCATGTGTATGAAATCATGTTAGTAAGGATCCGCTAAGTCAATACTTCTATTTGGTGCCTTTAATAACTAGTACACACAAGTACTAAAAATGCTTGATTATCATAACCATACTTCTTGATTTTGTGGTTGCATTGGATGTGGTAAGTTGTTTAAGGAAAGTTAATTCTCATAAAAGTGTCTTAAAATATATGGAAAAAGGTTTACCTAAGTAAATTGTCTCACTCTTGAAGACCAGATTCTTGATGCTCATGAGTCTCTGCTTGTGTGTGCCTTGGAGATCATACAAATTTGGTTTGCTAGATATGAAATAAAACAATTTTAAGACTTGAAGAGTTACAAAACCTCCATATAATTCTTGAAATTTGCATTTGAATTCTTGGCCAGCTAATATAATGAGTGGCTTTTCTAGACACTTGAAGGTGTAACACTTTGTGCATTCAAGATCAGTATATATCTTGCTCATTTTCATGATCCATGAAGTGAATGAGGTTTCTTTACCTCATCTTGACAGTTAAAGGGTATATACAAACCTTAAATATCATATTCAAGATCTGATAAGCCTTTAAAGACCTCCTCTTGTGGCTTCTCAAGCTTCTTCATGACTAATATGTAGACGTCCATGTCTCAGAGTTAAAGGCTTTACTGAAAGGTGAATAAATGACTTCATGCCCTGTTTGGATAAGCTTCAAGCTCTTGTGGTTGATGTATACCTCTTATACATCTAATGATCTTGATTGCATAACTCCGATATGAACTCACAAGTATCTTCTTCTTCTTCAAGATTCAATACTGTGATGACTTGTTCTAACACTCAAGTGTGCTCTAGGTGCTCTAATGAGGATTGAAGACTACATTAAGAGGTTTGAAGGATATAATGAGGCTCTAGAGAATATTATAGCTTATTGTAATGTATCTACATGATGAATACACCTTACACTTTACGCTGCATATAACTCAGACCTACTCATTTGCGAAATTATAAAACAAATTGGTGTTTTGATTACAAGAACATTTGTTGGGGTAGAAAGGATTCTTTTGTCGGAGAAGTCAGAGAGTTACTTTTTGTCATAAATTGACTTAGAGAATATAAACAAGGATATGAAAAGTTTGAACCTATACCTACAATCACAATTAGAAGTAATCATTTCCATAATGGTCATTTTTATGAAGTTCTCTTCATCTCCTTGTACATGTGGTAAAGTAAGATAGTTGAAGAGTCACCAAGTTGAAGGGAAAAGGTCATGTGCATGAGTCTATCTTGTATATAAAATCTTATTTTTGAGTATGAACTAGATGTTGAAGAATGTTAGAGCTATAAATAATGTTGAAAGAGTAAGATAGATGATTATGCAATGAAGCTAGTGAAATTAGTAGATGGTGTATGAGAAAATTTAGGATCACAATTTTTTTGTCTCAGAAACTATGTCAAGTGAGTGATCAAAATTGGAGTCAAGTATAAGTAGAAGCTTAGAAAATCTGAAAGTGGGTGCTTTCATGCAAGTTACATCTTGTACAGGAGTTAAGTAGGTGCTTGATCACATATTGAAGTTGGTGCTTCATGTTGAGTGGGTGCTCAAAAAACTTGTAACCTTTGTAATATTTCATTAGAAAATTAGTCCAACATAGTGCATTGGTTCAGTGGGTTTTTCTCCCATCTTGGGTTTCCCACTTCAAATCATGTCTTCTTATGTGTTTTTCTTGTTAATTGCATATGAATTGTGTGGTTTTTTCCTCATAAAAGTTGAAATGAATTCATTTCTTTTGAATTAAAATTCAAAAGTGTAATTGAGACCGATTCACCCCCTCTCGAAGAGTGTCTTGATTTCCAACACAAGTGTTGCGAAAAAATAGTAGTGTGGCATATAAATTGGAGCTTCCTCGACCAACCAAAATACATCCAGCTTTCCATGTTTCTTACTTGAATAAGGTCATTGGGAAAATGTTTCTTATTTCTCATTGTTACCAAAGATTGATGAGGAGGGACATATCATCTTAGAGCCTAAACTAATCCTCTAGGAACACAATAATAACATTAATAAAAGTGTCATCACCGAGTATCCGATCAAGTAGAAGAATTTGGATATTTAAGATGTAACATGGGAAGATATAAAATTTTGATAGTAGCATCCGAATATTACCAAAAATAGGCAAAATTTTTCTTTGAAGGGGAGAGGAATGATACGCCCTTATTCCTAGTTCATATATCTAGGGAATGAGTATTTGACGTATGGCTAACATAAACTCTTATCATGTCATATCATATTTATTTATGTTTTCATATGCTTAGTGGGCCATCCTTAGTGCTTTGCATAACATAGTAGGATATATATAAGAGTTATTGAGTAATATAGGATCATCATATTGAGGACTTGAGTCTTACTGTACCATTTAGAGGTTTCCCTCTTGAATTGAATGAGTTATTTTACTTGCATATTGTGATCATTTATCTATATTTTGGTGTTTTTGGAGTTATATTGTTGTTGATATTTAGATCTATATAAGTAAATTCATTACACCTGAAAAGGATTTTCTAAGGGTTTGAACCTTGAGTGGATCTTGCAACCCATTTGGCCATAAGAAATTTCCCTTTTTGTTATGGATTAACAATTCCAAGCCCACAAAATTTTAGGTTCGTTGAAAAATCCCAATAAAATGTTGGCATCCCTTTATTATTAGAATTGTTACTCCAAACAAGCCCTAGACTAGTTGTGAGAGATTTCCATAAGCTAATTTTGAAGGGGACCAATAAGAAGAGTAGTACACATGGTTGGCTAGAAAAATGCAATTAATGACAAGTAGCTTGGTAGTTAGGGAGAGGAATTTACAAGACAAAGTTGTAAACTTTTTCTAAATTTTATTGAGCACCCAATCCCACATGTCCTGAGGAGAAAGATGAATACCAAACAAGATACCCAAGTATCAGGTAATCTTCCCATGGGGGATGATGTTCCAAGATGGAGGAATCTAGGATAGATTTGGGTCACTTTTAATGAAGATGACTTTTGTTTTGTGGATGTAAAAATTGGAGCCAGACATATCACAATAAATATCAAGAATCACCTGCACATTTTTAATTTCATGTTTAGAATTTTGTATAAAGAGAAGATATTTATCAACATAATGAGAATTAAGAGCATATGAATCATGTGGAAGAGTAATTCCTTTCAGATCTCCTTGATAACAAGCTCATTGTAGTATATAAATAATAACATCAACAACCACAACATACATGAAAGTGGGGAGTGGAAAACTTCCGAATGAAGTGTTAAAGGTAAAAAGATGTTGTAAGTCTCTTGTTAACCATGACTTGAGCTTGTGCTTCAGAGATAAGAGAATTTGAATTTATCATCTAAAGAAAGGATCAAGTCTCAACTACTCAAGCATTTAAGAATAAACCATTGAAAAATTCAATTAAATGCTTTTTCAAAATCTATTTTAACCAATATTGCATCTTGATCAAAATATTGAGCCCATTGGGTAGTTTCCATTACATAAAGTAGGGAAAATTTTAGTAGCGATTCTTCACTGATTCACAAATATTTACATTTTTAAAATTTGCATTTGGAAACTTTGAGGATTCATACAGAGGAAAATTTTGCCTAAAATTTCTAGGTGTAAGTTACTTTTGCGGGCCGGTTCACCTAGTGTTTAAAATAAATTTCATATACATGCATGTATATCATCGATGTAGTGCCCACTTCCCTTCGACACTTTTGATATTGATCATGATATTGCTGACTATATTATGGGCATTATTATAGTTTTTATTTAGTATGGTGTTAGATTTCAGATCATGGATTATTGTTGACTTTGATTCATATATGATGCATGATGATTATTAGAGACATTTTATATAGATGTTGACATGTTTTTGGACATGGTTTATATATATATATATATATATATATGGATGTTGTTAGGACATGTGATATTTGGATATATTGAGTAGACTAATAAAATTGAATTTAAAATTGATGATTATATAGTTGTTGATGAAATTGTAAGTGATATTGTTGATTGTCTAGATGTTGTTGTGATTCATATATATATATATATATTGATGATTTTGAAATTATATTATATTCATTTGGATGTTCTGATATGGCCATGAGGCCAAAGGGGTATTTGTATTGTGTAGGTTAAAAATATCACAACAAACATTGGGGGATTGGAGACCAACCACATTGGAATTCTAGATGAATTCAACAAGGTCACCATGACAACTTGTATTGTTCGTGTGTGTGTGTGTGTGTGTGTGTGTGTGTGTGTGTGTGTGTGTGTTTGATTGTTAGGGATTCCCATGGGGGGATCACCTTTAAATGTGACCAAGGGTTATGTGTATTTATTTATTTGGTTCTTTTTATTGATGTTTGTATGTGTTTATTAAGTGATGTGTTTACCCCTTTCATTATTTATTAATTGTGGTAAATTAATGTGAGTAAACATGTTGTTAAAATTAATTAATCAAATTGGGACATAAGAAAGTAATTATTAGAGTTGTTGGCCTAAAATTAAAGTGTTGTAAGAAATGTGTAAGTGATGTGTAAATTAATTTTGGAGTATGAAACACTCCACCTCCTTTTGAAATTCAAAATTTTCCTTGGAGGCTGATTTTGGAAGCTTATGGGACAAGTTAAACTTGTCCCATACCTCTTAAATTTGCATGCCAACCTTACCTATGGTTGGAGGTTTTAAATCTAGCCTTCATTATACATTTTTGAAAATCAAATTGTATGCTTTTATTGCACTTTCTTACATGCTTTCAATTTAAGTCCTTATGAGGTGTGGGTTTGAATTGAGTGTGTAAGTAAAACTGTTATTTATTCACCTGCTTATTT
This sequence comes from Taxus wallichiana var. yunnanensis, assembly GCA_018340775.1. Taxonomy (NCBI): domain Eukaryota; kingdom Viridiplantae; phylum Streptophyta; class Pinopsida; order Cupressales; family Taxaceae; genus Taxus; species Taxus wallichiana. The sequence goes on from CM031239.1 coordinate 8,333,081, forward strand.
ATTGTGCCTTGGAGATTGAAGTTGAATTATGAGTTGGAGTTAAGGATGTGTGATGTGGCATCCCACATGAATCCACCTCGTCCTCTCCTCTTTCCTCTTCTATATATTCAATTCCTTGGCTTGTTTTTGGGTTTTTTTTTTTGCTTCACTTTTATCACTTTATTTTTGGTGACTTACTTTGGGTTTTTGGAGCTCTTGCAAATTGGGAGAAATTTGGAGATTGTTGCATACTTGTTGATTGTTGATCTCTTTGTTGGTGTTTCATTGGAGAGCTTGTTGTTTTGAACTTGGAACAAACTCCATCATGGAGAGGTAAGAGCTTAGCTCTTGGAAATGATCTCCTTTTATTTTTGCATATGTGAATGGTTGAATGTTTGAATGTGTTGTTTTATTTGTTGGTTGGTTGGGTAGATGGCCTAGGGATGGTGTAGGAGAAGACTATGGGGCATTTTGTGGGAGGCATAAGTGTTTTGGGGAGGTATAAGTGTGGAGGGAGTTGGGATTTGGGTTCCACCTTACAAATAAATAGCTTGCATTTATTTACTCGTTATGGGGTGCCATAAGAGGTTGGGGAGGCATAAGAAAATGTGAGGAATAAGGGGTACTTGGGGGAGGCATAAGGGCATGTTAGGGATTTGAAATGATATATATTTTGGCAGTTTTTTCTCAGGTGGTGATACCCATTTCCCCTTTGGGAGGCATAAGTAGCATCCCCCATAGTTTCTTGCTCCTTTGGCTTACATGATGAATCATGAGTGTTGTTTTTGTTTTATTATGTGGTGGTAAACTGCAGTTTTGTTTTGGACTGTGTTTTGAATGAGAAATCTGTCTTTGTGTTGTGGAAGCCTATTGTTGCCATGAGTTAAAAAAACATTTCTTATTGCAATGTGGTTGGGGCTCGGGGCCAATGAAGAAGGATGGATTATCCCTTTTCATTGGATGTCTTAGTTGGGTGGAGAGCGTTGCCTTTCCCTTGTTCTGATGTGACAAAATTGAGAATGATGGAAATTCATACTGCTGTTCTGGAACTGAGAAAGAAGATAGTTTGACAATCCTTGCTGAGATCATTTCTTAATGTAACCTTTTCCCACTTGAAGTGGATGATCTTGTATATTATTTGTGATGGAAAGATGGTCTGTATGGGCTATGAAAGTTGTAAATTGAATTTTGAAAGAGATATACTTTGTTTTTCTACTTTTGAAAGAATGTGAAAGAAATCATATTTTGTATATTGTAATTGAGGAATGAAAGAAGAAATTGTAAAGGTATCTCTTTAAATCAATAAAGGATTGTATTACTTTACTCAAATGGCATTATTGGGTATTAAAATCTGATTGTTGAATGTATTTTGAAATTTTGTTGGAAGGATGTAAAAGTGAATACGTATGGAGAAATCTCATAATACTCTTTTTTTTTTTGTTGAAATAAATTTTTTAGAAATCAGAATTGTACTTTGGCCTTTGAATACTTTTCTTGAGTCAACTTAGTATGTTAGATTAGGTTAGAATGGATTCATAGTTTAAAGTTGGCAAATGAAAATAAATCTATTTGAATTTGAGCTCTGTTAGATAACTTTCATACTGGCATTTATTAATAAGAAATTGAATAGAATGACCTTGCAACAGCAAAAAGACAAAATGAAATATCAAATTTTATTTGTAAGGTCAAAACGACCCCAAACATACCAAAATACTTATGAAACTTTTATAGAACCTTTCAAATTGGGCAAAGGCAAAATTGTAGACTTCTTGCTATATAAAATTGATAAATTTCGAATGCAAATCAATCAAGAAAACTTAAATTTGCAATCTATCCTAAAATATTTCAAGTAAAATCCTCCATGCCTATTTGGCAAGTGGAAAAATAATTAACGAACAATTTTAACAAAATTGATAAGTTAAAAATACCAGTTCACTTTCTAAGTGATAGAAAGACGTTTTATTAAAATTGACCCTTTAAAATTTATCAAAACCAAATTCCTAAGGTTTCGTGAAAATGAGGACATCGATAACTTTCTAGAAAGTCCTCGTTTTCCAAAACCTAAGTTCCCAATCAAATGTTATGGCCTTCTGAATTTTTTACTTCATTTCAGGCTCAAAATAATCTAACTGTCAAATTTTAAATGAATAAAATATTCTTGGGCGGACCCACGGGCTAAAACTTTACTTTTTTTCTTTTTTTCCCAAAAGGTGAAAATTCATGAAGTTTCCCGCCACTCCACTAATCCGCAAGCCTTCATTTTGTCTAAAAATGATCTAAGTCCAAAAATTAATTTGGCAATTTTTCCTCCGCGACCCCGCAACCAATCATTGATCGACACATGGCTTCGTTGGGCGTCGGCGGAGGCTTAAATCGATTTTAACCTTAAGCCCTTTTAAAAGTAAATTTGGAAAAATTTGTAAGTTTTCCTCGTAGCCCCACCGCCCGCAGTGTAATCGAGTCTTTGCCACATGGCCTCTTTGGGCGTCTCGGAGGTGCAGTGTAAAATTCGCTTTGTCCCAAAAGGGAAAAAGCGCTAAATGCCTTCCTCAAGCCGTCAGCCCACATTTGGGAAATTTTTTTCCCCACTTCACCAGTCCACTTTTCTCCTCTAGGTGAATTTTCTCTCCGAATTCCGTAAGCCCGAGTTGGGGAAAATATTCCTCCCTAGGCCCGTAGGCCCGCTTTTGAGGAAAACTTTCACCCCAAGTTCCGCCAATCCATAACTTGAGAAATATAAGGAGTTAGAAGGACTTATTTATATCATCGAAAAGGTGAGGAAATTCCCTATCTAATGGGAATGTTTTCAAGAAGTTTTAATTGCATTGATCATGGGAAAAATCAAATTGAATCTTTAATTGAGTTCTGGAGTGGGTAAGTAAGAATTTACTTTGATGATTTTAAATATGTATTCTTTTCCCCCACTGTAATTAAACCTAGCACTTGTCTTAGATCTTGTGGAATTAAATACCTTGGGTATTTAATTGTTTTGGTACCTTAACCCTAAAATTTTAATCAGGGAATATTTAGCTAAAATGTCAATGTAATCAGTGATTAAATTAATCCCTAAGGAGATTTGAGCTAGGTGTGGACTTATTACACTTGTTACTTTATAATGTGGAATTAGTAATTATTATAATGAGAAAATTTATCAGTTGAATTTAATTGTCCTTGAGAATTTGGTTGTTAACACTTTAAAAAAAAATTATTCCATAATTTTGTAACTAAACCTAGGTTGTTCATGGGTCTCAAGTGGGAGATTTTAGCGGGCGTTACACTTGGTATCAGAGCCGTGGGTTCAAAGCTTAGACCCTTAGGCACACTAGAAAACTTGATACATGAACTGTAAACCAAGCACACTTTTGAATCTAAGAAAATAAACTTGTTTGAAAATTGAAAAAGAAATGCGTATGAAGAAATATTATATTAATTTGTTCATTTGAACTACCAAAATTCAAATAATAATAAAATAATAAGGTATTTGAATTGTTGTACTCACTCAAGGTATTTTTTTGAACCCAAGTAACTAAGAATGCCAAATTAAATTTATTTTTGTGAACTTCTAGTGTAGTGGAAACTTGCTTCCCCTTTGAAAATGTGTTGTTTTACAAGTCCTAAAACTTGATTTAATTGTATGATGCGTTAAGCCCTTTGTTGAGACCCTTCCTTATTGGAGTTGTTAGAATGATAAATTTTATGGTGTGAATCTTGTGGTTGGACAATAGTGGTTGTGTCCTAGGGTCGGGAAGAGTTAATTAGAAGTCATTTTTAGAGCTTCCTTCCTTGATAGTTAGGAAATTTGGTCTGGTTGTCAGTTTTTCATTTTGTTACCCATATGGGAGAGTGGACATTAAGTCTGGTGTCGTTTATGACCCAATCCTATGCATGTGTCCTTGGAACTGACCTTGAGGTAGAGTACCCCTATTAGTGGCCATGAAGGGCTGCGAAGTGAATGTGGTGTTAACATTTTGTATTTTACATTCGTAAACTTGTGTCATTTTATCAAGGACCAACATCTTATTTTATGATTGGATTGAGAAGCTCTGAGGCTCTTCTAGTTATTTATATTTTTACAAGAATTTCAGACTTTGCAATGTGGCTACTTAGCCACTTTCCTTGATTGCTGATATTTCTTGGACTTTATTTTGATTGGTGACTCGGAGCTCGTTATGTTGTTGGCTACTTAGCTAAATGTTACGTGGATTTCTTCTTGCATGATGATGAGCTGGTTCTATGCTACTTGTATTCATACATTTTTTCATATGGGGGTACACCCTAGGTGTCTTGAATGTCCTCTTAGGTTCTTAAAGTTATGCCTTGGTTTTAGATGCACGGAACCTTGAGTGTATCTAGGATCTTAGAGTGACCTTTTCATTACTCGACCTTGTTGGGAAGAGAGTTCATTGTGTTGTGTGTTCTAGTTGGCAGCTTGTTAGTGGTGGTGGTGATTCTCTTACAATTTGGTAAGAGCTTGAACCTCGTCGAAGTAGAGGTGTTTAATTGTGGGTTGATGAATTATGGTGGGATCGTTTTTCTTTTGGTTGGTTGTGGATGTTAGTGGAAAAGTGTTTGTCTTGTAGTGGCTTATCTTTGATGGCATGCTAAGTTTTATCAAGAGTTCCTCATTTCATTATATTAAGTAGTGACTTGAGGATTTTATGCATCTTGGTAATTATGGTTAGATTTAATCCCATTCGAGTATTGTGTGTAAATTAAGTGTGTCTATTTTCCCTCTTGACCTATAAATAAGTCTACCCTTTCCTTAACTTTTTTTTAGTTACTATGAATAATACTATGACCTATTAATTTTGGATTACGTGGAGACACTTATGGATGCTTTGAGTCTTTTGGACCATGACATTGGTGATGATAGTGTAATTAGACCTTGATAATTTAATCTCGGTGGTATTTTATAATGTGATTCTTCTTGCAAAACTTGTAACTCTTTGTCGTAAAGGCATGTTGAATAGACAAACCGACTTTGTCTACTTACATTTTATGCTTTTAGTGAGTATGTGGTTTTCTTATAGTTAAAATATTTCCTTTTCATGTTTGATTGCTTGGTTGGTGGTATCCTGTGGTAATATGGGTGTAGATTTGAAAACTTTCCTTATCTTATCAGTGTGAGTAAAATGTTTTTGCCAAAATAAAAAACATTGTTAAACCCTAGTAGATCAAGTAAAAGTAATTATGCTTCGTTAATGGGCCTCCTTGTAACTTATTTTGAGAACTTGTAGAAATGCACTAGGAATGTTTTATGATACTTGTAATTAGTGGGAAAAAAATCTCAAAATATTGTTGTGATCCATGTTGGTTGATTGTTTCCTAGTTCTTACAAAAGTAATAATGTGTTTTCTATGTTGAATGTCCCTTTTTTCCTTAGAATTAAAAATGTGATGTGTTGATTTACCTCTCTCTCCCATAAAATTAACAATGTGATATGTTTACCCTTCCTTCTCATTAAATTTTTAATTGACAAGTTGACTCACCCAAACATCATAAAACTATAATTGAGGAGATTTGGCCTTGAAGCTTAACAAATAAATTGGAACATAGAAAGAGAAAATGGTTCTTGCTTTAACCTTGGTAGATTAATAGAAGAAAAAAAAACATGTAGAAGAACAAAAAAGGAAAACTTTGTCCATCTACCTCCCCTAGGAGTAAAATAAATACTTTTTCTCTTTTCTACCTTTACAGAATGGCGAGATATCATGCCCCCTTAGTGGTCCTTATAACACAAAGTTGTGATGTCATAATAGGAGGAAGTTTAATTAAGAAAACTCGTAAAGGAATGTGCTTAGAAAATGAAACTACAACTTTTGACTTAATTAGTTGAGTTATAAAATAAGTAAGATTTATGTGTATTGAGTGCAATGTTTAGTTGAACCTATAGTTCTGTTGCCTACCCAAATTGTGAAACACCTGGTGGATAGCAATGTGTTCTAGTTTCTTAGTACTTTCTTATTCATAGATGTATGTGCCTTTCTTGTGGGAGTTTTGGGTCATCATACCCTTATCGTCCCATAGCTCAACGAGTGTGAGTTGTGGTCCTTTTGGATTGAGACTTATCTGTTGTTTAAGAAGCAACCTCCTTGCGTGTTGTCTTGTCCTTGGAGACCTAAGTTATTGTAATTTTAAGGCAACATATGTTAAGGATATAAAATAACTTTGGGAAGTCTTCTTTTCTTCATATTTTCTTGGGTCACCTTGTTATTGTTGTCCCTTTTCCATTAGGATGGAAAGTGCAAGATGATGTTATTCACTTTTGATACGATGCACCCTTGGATTGTAGTTGGACCCCGTGTTACTTGTTCTTCTCCCTAGTGACCTTGAGTGGTCCTTGGTGTTTCTTGTGCTCTCTTTATGGTTATTCTGAGCTTGAGTAGGAAATAAGATAAATAAATCCCATTTTGCTATAATGTATGGTACTTGTATTGATATGTTATTGTATATGTTATATATATATATATATATATATATATATATATATATATATATATATATATTCTTTTGCTAAACGGTTGACTTCTTTAGATTTGGTTGGTATGGTGTGTTCGATTCTTAAAACAAAAGTGTAAAAATCAGACTATAGGAAAACTTGTGGTCTTGACTTCGCTTGTATTACCATGAAAAGTTAATTGTACCCTCTTGAGTTATAGAAGTGCTTTCCTTGAATAGTTCCTTGATTTTAAATGTTTTTCTGATTTAGGTGTCCTTGTTGATTAACCTCATCCTGTGTGATCCTCAAATTATGGGACCTTGAGTAGACTTGTTCCTCATGCAAATTTGGTCATAGTTGATTTTTGCTAGCCTTGTCTAGACAACGAACCTTGAAATCATGGCTTAAACTTAGTAGAAACCTTAACTTTTATTATTGTAGTATGTTGTATTCCTTGGGAAACTATGTGGTCATTCTCAAACTCATGGAATTATCCTTATTATTCCTCTACTTGGTGGTTACTCTTAAGAATATTTTGAACTCTTCATGTTATATTGTTATGTGTGGTATCTTGGTTGATAGTGTAAATTTACTCTCTAGATTTAAGTGTTCGTAGCCTTGCATGCAGAAAGTTTAGAACTCATCCCTTGCAATCTCCCTTCTTCTTGCTGAATTGCATTGGACCAAACTTAGGTTCTGTAGACCCACACTTGTTTGAAGCAAGCAATCCCATAATGGAGTGATCCTTTTTCTATTGCATTTGTTCCTATCTCTCTTTCCAGTGACTTCTAGGAGGAAGTCGAGTCTAAGGGGAGGGGGATGTAGTGCCCACTTCCCTTTGACACTTTTGATATTGATCATGATACTTTGACTATATTATGGACATTATTATAGTTTTGATTTAGTATGGTGTTAGATGTCAGATCATGGATTATTGTTGACTTTGATTCATATATGATGCATGATGATTGTTAGAGACATTTTATATAGATGTTGACATGCTGTTGGACATGGTTATATATATTTATGGATGTTGTTAGGACATGTGATATTTGGATATATTGAGTAGACCAAGAAAATTGAATTTAAAATTGATGATTATATAGTTGCTGATGAAATTGTAAGTGATATTGTTGATTGTCTAGATGTTGTTGTGATTCATATATATATATTGATGATTTTGAAATTATATTATATTCATTTAGATGTTCTGATATGGCCATAAGGCTGAAGGGGTATTTGTATTGTGTAGGTTAAAAATATCACAACAAACATCGTGGATTGGAGACCAACCACATTGGAATTCTAGATGAATTCAACAAGGTCACCATGGCAAATTGTATTGTTCGTGTGTGTGTGTTTGATTGTTAGGGATTCCCATGGGGGGATCACCTTTAAATGTGACAAAGGGTTATGTGTATTTATTTATTTGGGTCCTTTTTATTGATGTTTTTACATGTTTATTAAGTGATGTGTTTACCCCTTTCATTATTTATTAATTGTGGTAAATTAATGTGAGTAAACATGTTGTTAAAATTAATTAATCAAATTGGGACATAAGAAAGTAATTATTAGAGTTGTTGGCCTAAAATTAAAGTGTTGTAAGAAATGTGTAAGTGATGTGTAAATTAATTTTGGAGTATGAAACACTCCACCTCCTTTTGAAATTTGAATTTGTCCTTGGAGGCTGATTTTGGAAGCTTATGGGACAAGTTAAATTTGCATGCCAACCTTATCTATGGTTGGAGGGTTTAAATCTAGCCTTCATTATGCATTTTTAAAAGTCAAGTTGTATGCTTTTAATGCACTTTCTTACATGCTTTCAATTTTAGTCCTTATGAGGTGTGGATTTGATTTGAGTGTGTAAGTAAAACTATTGTTTATTCACTTGCTTATTTATTATTGTGCTTGGAGATTGAAGTTGACTTATGAGTTGGAGTTGAGGATGTGTGATGTGGCATCCCACATGGATCCACCTCATCCTCTTCTCTTTCCTCTTCTATATATTCGAATTCCTTGGCTTGTTTTTGGGTTTTTTTTTTTGCTTCACTTTTATCACTTCATTTTTGGCGATTTACTTTGGGTTTTGGAGCTCTTGCAAATTGGGAGAAATTTGGAGATTGTTGCATACTTGTTGATTGTTGATCTCTTTGTTGGTGTTTCATTGGAGAGCTTGTTGTTTTGAACTTGGAACAAATTCCATCATGGAGAGGTAAGAGCTTATCTCTTGGAAATAATCTCCTTTTATTTTATGCATATGTGAATGGTTGAATGTCTGAATGTGTTGTTTTATTTGTTGGTTGGTTGGGTAGATGGCCTAGGGATGGTGTAGGAGAAGACTATGGGGCATTTTGTGGGAGGCATAAGTGTTTTGGGGAGGTATAAGTGTGGAGGGAGTTGGGATTTGGGTTCCACCTTACAAATAAATAGCTTGCATTTCTTTACTCATTATGGGGTGCCATAAGAGGTTGGGGAGGCATAAGGAAATGTGAGGAATAAGGGGTACTTGGGGAGGCATAAGGGCATGTCAGGGATTTGAAATGATATATATTTTGGTGGTTTGTTCTCAGGTGGTGATACCCATTTCCCTTTGGGAGGCATAAACAACATCCCCCATAGTTTCTTGCTCCTTTGGCTTGCATGATGAAGCCTGAGTGTTGTTTGTTGTTTTGTTCTATGGTGGCAAACTACAGTTTTGTTTTGGACTATGTTTTGAATGAGAAATTTGTCTTTGTGTTGTGGAAGCCTATTGTTTCCATGAGTTGAAAAAAACATTTCTTATTGCAATGTGGTTGGGGCTCGGGGGCCAATGAAGAAGGATGACTTCTCCCTTTTCATTGGATGTCTTGGTTGGGTGGAGAGCGTTGCCTTTCCCCTGTTCTATTGTGACCAAATTGGAGAATGATGGAAATTCATACTATTGTTTTGGAACTGAGAAAGAAGACAATTTGATTTGTGAGTCCTTCTTTGAGAGAATTTCTTAATGTAACCTTTTCCCACTTGAAGTGGATGATATTGTATATTATTTGTGATGGAAAGATGGTCTTACGTATGGGTTATGAAAGTTGTAAATTGAATAGTGAAAGAGATATACTTTGTTTTTTTGCTTTTGAAAGAATGTGAAAGGAATCATATTTTCTATATTGTAATTAAGGAATGAAAGAAGAAATTGTAAAGGTATCTCTTTAAATCAATAAAGGATTGTATTACTATAATCGATGGCATTATTAAGTATTGAAATCTAATTGTTGAATGTATTTTGAAATTTCATTTGGAAGGATTAAAAAGTTAATACATATGGAGAAATGTCATAATACTCTGTTTTTTTAATAAATGTTTTAGAAATCAGAATTGTAATTTGGCATTTGAATAATTTTCTTGAGTCAACTTAGTATGTTAGATTGGGTTGGAATGGATTCATAGTTTAAAGTTGGCAAATGAAAATAAATCTATTCGAATTTGAGCTCTATTAGATAACTTTCATACTAGCAATTATTAATCGGAAATTGAATAGAATGACCTTGCAACATCAAAAAGACAAAATGAAATATCAAATTTTATTTGTAAGGTCAAAATGACCCCAAACATACCAAAATACTTATGAAAATTTTATAGAACCTTTCAAATCGGGCAAAGGCAAAATTGCAAACTTCTTGTTGTGTAAAATTGATAAATTTCAAATGCAAATCAATCAAGTAAACTTAGCCTTGCAATCTATCCTAATAGCTTTCAAGTAAAATCATCTATGACTATTTGGAAAGTGCAAAAGAATTAAAGAAATTTTTTAACAAAATTGATAAGTTAAAAATACCGAGTTCACTTTCTAAGTGACTAAAAATGTTTTACCAAAATTGACCCTTTAAAATTTATCAAAATCAAATTCCTAAGGTTACTATGAAAAGATGACATTGAGATATTTCCATAAAGTCCTCGTTTTCCAAAACCGAGTTCCCAATCAAAAGTTATGGCCTTCTGAAGTTTTTACTTCATTTTGGGCTCAAAATAATCTAATTACAAATTTTAAATGAATAAAATATTCTTGGGCAGACCCACGGGCTAAAACTTTACTTTTTTTCTTTTTCCCAAAAGGTGCAAATTCATGAAGTTTCTTGCCACTCCGCTAATCTCGCAAGCCTTCATTTTGTCTAAAAATGATCTAAGTCCAAAAAGTTAATTTGGCAATTTTTCCTCCGTGGCCCCACCACTCCGCAGCCAATCATTGATCAACATGTTTCTTTTTTGGGTGTCGGTGGAGGCTCAGATCGATTTTAACCTTAAGCGATTTCAAAAATAAATTTGGAAAATTTGTAAGATTTCCCATAGCCCTACCGGCCCGGAGGTAATCAGGTGCTGCCACGTGGGCCTCCCCTGGGCATCGGCAGAGGTGCGGGTGTAAAATTCACTTTGTCCCAAAAGGGAAAAAGTGATAAATGCCTTCCCCTGTTCCCGGCCTCGTGTCCTGGGAAATGTTTTATTCCCCACTCCGCCGTTCTGCTTTTCTCCTCCGGGAAAATTTTCTCTCTGAAGTCCGTAGGCCCGAGTTGGGGAAAATATTCCTCCCTAGCCCGCAGGCCCACTTTTGGGAAAATTTTCACCCCAAGTTCCGCTAGTCCATAACTTGAGAAATATGAGGAGTTAGGAGGACTTATTTATATCACCGAAAGGTGAGGAAATTCCATATCTAATGGAAATGTTTTCAGGAAGTTTTAATTGCGTTAATCATGGGAAAAATCAAATTGAATCTTTAACCGAGTTCTGGGAGTGGGTAAGTAAGAATTTACTCTGATGATTTTAAATATGTATTCTTTTCCCCACTGTAATTAAACCTTGCTCTTGTCTTAGATCTTGTGGAATTAAATACCTTGGGTATTTAATTGTTTTGGTCCCTTAACCCTAAAATTTTAATTAGGGAATATTTAGCTAAAATGTCAATGTAATCAGTGATTAAATTAATCCCTAAGGAGATTTGAGCTAGGTGTGGATTTATTACACTTATTGCTTTATAATGTGGAATTAGTAATTATTATAATGGGAAAAGTTATCAATTGAATTTAATTTTCCTTGATACTTTGGTTGTTAACACTTTAAAAATAAATTATTCCATAATTTTGTAACTAAACCTAGGTTGTTCATGGGTCTCAAGTGGGAGATTTTAGTGGGCGTTACAAATGATGCCTCAAAGCACAAATCGAGTACATTCACCAATATATAGTAATAAAAAATATAAATTTCATATATATGCAGATGCCCGCCTACATTATTATTGATGCCCGAATGCATTAGTATGGATGAGTTCAACCATTATTACATTGTTAATGACTCCTGGTTATGTAACTCAAACACCCGAGATATGTAACTTAGTCAGCTCGACTACAGCTTAGGGCATAGGTCAAAACTAGACACTAGGGTTAGGAACCAGGGTTAGGGTTTGTTTGAGGGTTGTAAAGGAGTTTATTATGTTTGTAAGGAAGGAGTTACATGTATGTAAACCGGGTGGCTGCATGCACAAATGCTTGACTGCATTGATAGTCTAGTGTCTGTGCACACAGCCATCTGGATGCATATGTAAATGTGTCAACGGTCGGATCATGTAGGTGTGTAGGTGTCGACTGTCAGATCATGCACATTCAAGGGTAACCATTTTGCTTCAAACCCTTCATTTTCTTCAATTGAATTTTAAGAAAAGAAAATGGAGGGTTGAATCAAACTGGTTAGCAAATGAATCTCAATTGTGTTGTCTTCATTATAGTCTGCAATTAATGTAATTCTAGATTTGTAATGTTCATATTCATGTTTATTTATTGTATGAAGTCTTATAACATTTGATATGGTGACTAGATGTTACCCCTATTCATACTTCTAAAGTTTAAATTAGAGATTTGTATTTATTTATCAAGTTTTAATTACATATCCATATGCAGGCACCCAAATACATATGTAACTGGGCGTCTTCAAATGCATCCACCCGGTTGCATATGCAGTCAGGTGTCTTCATGTAGCTTCTCAGTTGCATATGCAATCGGGCTGCCGCTACATGTACGGATGCCCAGTTGCATATGTAGTTGGGCGTCTGTGCATGTAGCCGCTGTTACATATGCAATCGTGAATCTATGCATGCAACCACCCAGAGAGTATATGTAGTTGGGCATCTGTGTATGTAGCCACCTGGTTGCAAGTATCTGTATAGATGCGTGTCAATTTTTATTCCCAAGATTCCTTTCCCAAATAAATTATTCACTGCATCACTATATACATATTTCTCATATTCACCATCAACACGAAATCTATTTTTACAAATTTTCCAAAAGAAATCCAAGTTGGATTTTGGTAGGGGTATTAAAATTTACCCCGACATTAAGAAGGTTTTCCAATATACATGCTTATTTTAAGAATATAGTTTTCTCAATTGAACAATATCTTAGGCTACTTGGTTTAAATTTCATAGAAAAATCCTTTGAAATGATTTTTAGGAAACATTAGGAAGAATAATAGGGCACCACCTACTTATTCTATTTTTTTCTAGCTTTAGTGATAAGTTTGATTATCACTATGGTTAATAATAGCCCCCAAGAATCCATTGGCCTCTACCTATTTATAAATATTAAACAATTCCATCTCAAGAGTGGGCTATAAATCTTGAAAGAATTCAACCAAGAGACCATCTAAGCCAAGGGCCTTCTCATTCTTCATTACTTGAGGCACTAATTCAAGATCAGTTATAGTAATATGTTTCTCAAGAAGATGTCTAGTAGTCTAATCCACCTTGCATGGAATAGATTCATGTACCCCTTCTTCAAAAAAATATTAATACTCATCAAGGTATTGGTTGTCCTAATAAATGTTTACTATAATGCTGAAAAAAATCCTTTGATATCATCAAGTGAGCATATTTAAACTTCATATTTAGTAATGATATGTGAGATGTGCTTGTGAAATTATTTTTGCTACATGCATTTGAAAAATATTTAGAGTCGTGGTCACCATGTTGAATCCTAAAAAGGTGATCATGCATCCTTGCACCTTGGCCCCTATAAACTTCAAATATTCTTTGATCATCTTCCATTTTTGTAACAACAATTTGAAGCTTAATATTTCCCATCTTTCTTTATTGCATTAGATATAAAAATTTTTTTTGGGAATTGAAACCCCACCTACTTCTTCCATAGGTTAGATCTTATGGTGATAAGTAGCTATGGTAGTTCAATTCCTTAGAGGATATGGAAAACATATGGCAAAGGAGAGACATAAAGAATGATATAAAGCACAAGCTTAGTCAACAATGCCTTACTCTTGAGGAACATCCCCAAAATCTATAATTTTGAAAAGCATAGGGATACAATTGAAGGTCAACTTGCACAGAAAACCAAAATTTAGTCCAGATGGTGTGAGTCTTGTATTAATTATAGTTGTTTATTTAAATTCATATATCCTAGTGGCATTGAAATCCACATCAAATTTTTATTGAGGAAAATGCTTGTAAACATCCGAAAGGCCAAGAACTAATTTGGGAGGAAAAATTAATTGTCTAAGATATATTGATGCCAAATTTAACAACAACTCCTAAATAGTTTGGTAAAGAAAATTAGCCAAGAAACCAACAAGGATATATGATTGTGGTAGGGTAACCTTGCAATACTTGTATTCCTCAATAACATAATATATTTTTTCTATCTTGTCTATAATTTGATTGATTGAATTGTATTTATAATATTGTTTAATTGTTTTACACCCAAACATTGAAACCATATTACCAAAGATGGAGGTTTTCCACAAATATATTCTTTTTAAGCCCAATCATTTAACAATCATAAATGGTTAGCAATTGACATAGTTTTGGGGTTTGGCTTATATAGAAAACAAGATTTTACTGATTCAAAACCTAAAGCCATGTACCTTTCACCTTGGACAACATAATTTTATCACATAATTTCTGTACATTTATAGTTTGAGAAAAAGCAATTTATTTCTCACAAAGATCCTTTTAAGTCATGGGGTGTAGAGGCATTTCATTTCTAGTACAAATGAAACATGTTATGACATGGAGCCATTTGAGTGCAAAAGGCTCTTGAATTTTGCTTTATATAAGAACATACTTGAATTTTTAAGGAATCTACCTTTATAAGAATTTTCCTTTATAGGACAACTTCGTAACGGAGATCTATTATTCACGATATCATTATTTGGATACAAAAACTACATAACCTTAATCCTTGAACAATCTATTGACACAATGAATCATGTAGTCACACGAAAATGACATCCCCCAAAACTATTGAATTCACGAACAATTTTTTAATCATACCACTAAACCAAATAACTACCTTACATAAATTTTTTTATATAGTATATGTCATAATTAATGGTGTTAGGTAATCTTGAGCCTCGTGAGTATTTCAATTTCGTTTCCCCTTATCTTCTATCTACCATATTGTCGGTATTTATTTGTAGTGTGGCCATTTTATTTTTTGGCCATTGAGATTTGAGTTCCCCACCAATGCCACAAGACACGTGGCATTTTTCCGGCCCTTCTCTATGTTTTTGGTCACCCCGACGTGAAGGTTATGAAATTAGTTGCAGCTAATAAACCCATCGGATCCGGGTTTGGTCAAGGTGAGTCAACGGATGATGATCAACCATCCATTGTAGGACACGTGGTGGCATTCCACCACCCATTTAGGAGATGAACTCCTATGGACATGAGATCCTGGAATATTAGATATTTTATTGTATCAGAAAGGCAGGTCCGGGTCGTGTGTGTTGTGATAAATAGATGACACGTGGAGGCACAAAGGAATATGTGTGTGTGTGTGTGTGTGTGTGTGTGTGTGTGTGTGTGTGTGTGTGTGTGTGTGTGTGTGTGTATTTATAGATATACATATGCATATATAGATATACATATGTATAGTCACAAAATCACACACTATTACATTTATACCACGGGGTATGTTAATTTATTTATGGATCTTACATAATAAAAGTATTCACTAGTGACCCATTTCTAGGTCTTATTGTCAGTTAGTCAAGTGTCATTGTGTTTTGTCTAGTTTAGTTGTTAGTTGTCTCTACAGTTTTGGCCATCTTTTAGGGTGTCTCAGATGTCGTAATTTGTTCATTTTTCATCTTTAGGTCTACACTGGGGCACCCTAGGGCGCCTAATACACGATTTTAGGTGCTCATGTCATCATAATTTGTGGTCTTAATTTATTTGTTCGAGGTCATTCCTAATGGTTACCCCATGTATTCCCCTAGGTCATAGTCGGTAGTTTCGGGTCACTAGTGTTGAAATTTGAACAAGAGATCCCTATATAAACATAACATACTCACTACATTATGGGTGGACATCTTACTCATCAAGGACAACTATTGATTAAAGCAAGGGACTGCATTTGGGCTTCTTCTACATCTGCATCACACAAGCATAGGGGAAAGGGTTGTATTCTTTCCATTCCATCCACCATTTTGCATTTTACATCTAGTTATTGCCCCTACTACCGTGTCATTGGTGCTAGGGCATCCTAGGCACAAAATTACACACACACAAACATAGAACTAAATTGGGTCTAAAATGTAGTGCAATGCTTAGTCATAAGACCATTAGTTTCGCAGCTAAGGTCAGTCCAACCAATTCATATGCAGTCTTCTTTTTTAGGGATTGATGTTTTGGATAGGGTTTTGCAGGTAGATCTTCATACAACAGTTACAACAACATAGGTGACATTATTGTGACACTGTGTGACATGAGTGAAGATAACATAGAGATATTGTGATACTACCAGTTTCAGGTTTCAAGCATTTCAAATCTGTAGTACCCAGAACACAGGCGGGTGCCATGAGGTGCCCTAGTACCACCTGTGCCTCAGTACAGATAAACAATCAACTTTTTCCCTTCCTGAGGTCATTCGGCCATAGCTTGCCCACTCCGCATACCAGTCTACAACACTCCAGTACATAGTGAGGCAAGTTATTCACATGTTAGTAACACATCCTTCTATTTACCTTTTACTTTTATATATGTTCCAAATATAAAAACCAAATTCTTGCATTCCAATATAGCATTTAGTTTCTATTTAGATTAACTATTCATAACTAGCTCCATTTTACATATGTATATTTATAGATATACATATGTATATCTACACACACACACACACACACACACACACACACACACACACACACACACACACACACACACACACACACACACACACACACACACACACACAATGTGTGTGTGTGCGCGCGCTTGTGTGTGCATGTATTCTACTTGAAAGAAGATAAGAGGTAGAGAGCATCAATAGCTCGAGAGAGATATATGCGTAGCATAGAATACAAAGACAAAACATCAATAGCTCGAGGAATACAAAGCCGCAACTCAAATAATATTCAAAGTGGAATATTCAAAAGGAAATTGCAAAGATAAGTGCAGCAACACGCAGCAGAAGATTTTTTTTTTTTTTTAAGAAAAAGAAACAAAGAATAGGACACAAGAAGAGAAACAAAAGAAAAGACAAAGCAACAACTCTGAGATTGTAAGAAGTTTTTAAATCGAATATATTGTAAGAAGCTTTTAAATCGAATATATATAATATATTTTGTGTGTGTTTTTCTTTCTGTTGATTGTTTTCACTGTGTTGGTTGTTTTGGCACTAAATTTTGCCGACAGTACCAAGCTAAAGGCATCCTTCAAAAATCTATGAAATCATGAATAATCTGTTAATAACTACTTGATCACCACCCTAAATATTTCCTTTACACTCAAAAACAAACCATGAATACAACTGATAAAACTCCATAAATTTAACAAAACTTGAACTAAAATTATTGTAAGACATGTAAAGAGCTATGTAATCTTTTGTTTCTCTACATTTTTTTTTTTGGCTCTGCCTCTACGAAGCTGCCTTCCAAATCATCTCTCTATAATTTGACATGTTGGTAACAATAGGCCACCAAAAGAGGCATTAAAGTCCTTGTTCGTCTCCATGGGAGATGACTGTGAAGAAAATTTCATGTGATCGTTCGAATAAATGTATACTAAATTCATCGGTCTCAGTCTTGACCAACAGAGTTTCGATCCCAGGACCTATTCTTTTTCTACAAGAAGACATTGTGCATTCAGATCCTACGCTCCTATTCTCGCAATGAAAAATTTAGACATCCATTTACAGTTTTAGCTACCCAACACAGAGGACACAATGCTTCAGTATGTTCTGAGCCACTAAACAACTGCCCTATTATTATTTTCCTTTCGAATGGTATGATTTTCATAGTTTTTCTTTGTCTATTCCCGTCAAAGCATCTGACTGCAAAATATCACTAACCAAAAATCCTAACATGCCAAAAATACATGAAATGACAGACCGTTTTAAGAAAACCGCGACTTCCTCCATCTCGAAACAGACATTGAGATTTAATGCACACTCGTTATACAATGGCAAACTGGCTTAAATTTCCATTCTGTTAATTGATCCGTCTGCTTTAGGGTTTAAATGTTCAAGATAAAATTTAAGCAGGTTTCAAATCAGAACCTGAGGTAAAATTTGTAAACAGTTGAAACCAAATCCTTGCAAAAGGAGAATATAAATCTCTACTTACCCAAATAGGAAATGATCCTTCCTTTGAAAAAGACAAAGATTTCAAGGAGACAAAAGATTAGGCAAAAAGCAAAAAAAAACCAAAACAATTTCCTCGATTAAAAACTA
This sequence comes from Taxus wallichiana var. yunnanensis, assembly GCA_018340775.1. Classification (NCBI taxonomy): domain Eukaryota; kingdom Viridiplantae; phylum Streptophyta; class Pinopsida; order Cupressales; family Taxaceae; genus Taxus; species Taxus wallichiana. Next base: position 8,351,201 of record CM031239.1, read on the forward strand.
TAGTCTTCTTTCAATTTGTAAATTTATCGTGCTGCGTTGAAAATAAAGCATCAACCAATGAAATTTAGAAAAAAACATAAAAATTCTTTTTTGAATTTCACTATCAAAATTTAGTGAAAAACATTAAAATCATAAAGGGCAACTTTGTAGATTGATTTAAATAAAAATGATTATTGATGTTGGTGAGAACAATATTGAAAATAATAATAAAATCTTAGTCAATAAAATTGAAGTTTTCATTTTTAATTTTTAATATATAATTTAACTATCAAATTTTATAAAAATGTTATAAAATCACAGGTCACAAGTTTACATTAGTTAAAATAAAATGGAATATTAATATTAATGAAGACAGTACACCTTACCTTTTATGTTAATTTCACAAATCAAATAAACAAAATAAAAATAAAAAGGAATCCTTCAAATTTGAGCTGAATGCTTTCTAAGTTCATAAATCTGCCACAATGTTTGTAAGGATTCTCATAAACAGCTAGGTTATTTATCACCGTAGATGATGTCAAACAAACCCTGATCTACTTAAACATAGAATAAAAATCATAAACATTAATCCACCAACTTGCTAATATGGGCTCGTAACTGAACTTTATCACTTTTATTTCAGTGTTTCATAGTACAACCATTTAATTAGTAAACTAATATTAGTAAGCTAAAGAAATAGAGAGCAGCTCCTATCCAGTAATTTATATTGAGCAACTGAATATTTTGGCTGGTTTAGCAAGGTTAGAACTCCCTCTCCTAGTCCTGTTTTTCTTGTACTTCAGTAAGGATCTGATCAGGCCACAAGAAAGCTCCAATGGCATACTCCCGCTTATAATTTAAGGTCCCTTCAACTGGTAAGCCATATTCCCTTAGAAGCCTGTCAAGGATATCCTCCCCATAACTTGATAATCTCCCTTTCTATATCTGGGATAATCCACAGGCATCTTAAAATACACACTGTATTTTTCCTCCTCCATGGCCATGCTTTTACTTGATCCCTTTGCAGCTTTGCCTGTCACCAACAGAGTGAAAAGCGACCACATTATTTGGATAGAAATGCCTCTGTACCATGTAGTCAGCTAGCCAAGGGAAGGGAAGAGGTTGGTGAATACAATGTCCATGATTTCCTTTATTTATACGTTATACAAGGAAATACAGCACACATTGCTTTAATGGGTGTCTGTTTTAATTGCGTAAGTGCGGTTTCAGAGGTGCCGTGTTGTGTGATGGGGTGGGTATTTTCCATATACGGCAAGGAAGAGGAAACTTTTGCCCATGCTTTTGCATGACACTGACTCGTTCGTTTGGAATTTGAGCTTGATTTCGTCCATGAAAGAAGCATATAACTACAATTTACTAAAGATGCTTCACAGCTTTAGTGCCACTGGACAAAAACCAGTTGAGAGGCTGCCATCTGTACAAATGGACGAGTCTGAACAATTTTGTGGTAGACCAATTAAAAAGCTATTTGTTGATAGCTTAAGCATTAAGCAAGGAATGGTTATTTTTGTATTGGGTGGGATTTGTACTCAACTCGATGGTGTGACAACTCTTGTTTTTATTCATATTAATTCATAATTGGATATGTTTAAAACAAATTAGGGTGTGGTGGTTTTTTTTTAAAGTGATTTTCTTCCATCACAATAATTTTAAGAGTAGCAAATTAGCAATTGTGCTTCAAGTTGTAATGTTTCTATTGAGGAGGAAAGCAATAAAACACAATATTTTTTATTTATTAAATTTTTTATGAGTAGTTTATTCAACTAGGCACTAGATTACATAGGTTGTCGACATTTCTGTTCATGTTTTGGAGGAAGCATATAACATGTGTATGTCATAGAGGAAAATGATGAAACATAATATATAAAAAATGACAAGTTTTTATAATTTATTATTACAAAAATTATATATTATTCAATACCTACTTCAACATTTATGATTTACATTTTGATTTGATATCCTTAATTCTCCATTTAAATGGACTTTTGTTTAATCCATTTAATGTTAAGGGGTTTTATGTATATTTTGAAGTTGCACTCTAATGAGACTTAAAATATTGTGCCAACATTGTTTATATATATGTCTTTGCTTTTAAAATGTTGAATAATTTCTTTTAGTTCTCCTTTTATGGCCCATCCAAAGAAATACCTAGTTTCGTATCACTAAAAATATTTATTTTTCATGTTTGAATTACAAACATGTGTTTATAACAAGCATTCATTAATCAAACAAGTATTTATTATCAATAACCATATTTTAAACACATATTTATTACCAATGTCCATATTTGTAACATTTCTATGATATATGTACAATGTTGTACATGAGATATAAGCATCTTAATTGATTATTGAATATATTTCTTGTAATAAAAACCACAAAATAAGAATTCATAAAAGCCTCCTACATTACTATACACATATCCATTATAGTAAGTAAGCATAAGACAAAACAAGGGAAAATAAGTCGTTATGATGCATTTGATGATCTAATCAATGAATCTAGTATCAAAGTTTTTGATATTGGATTTTCTTCTTATTCTCCTCTATAAGATTTCAAACATAGTCATTAATTGATTGCACATTAACAATAATTTTTGTGAGTTGAACCATAATATACTATTGTAGACTTGTGAATGTGGAACTTTATCATTCTGAATGAAAACTTTGGCTTTATCCATCAATCATGACTTGCACACACATACCAAGCCTAGGTGACCTATCCTTATCTCTGTTGCATGGCTTGCTTCACTTTAATCACATTCCTTAGTTGCTCACATGACTAATTGCATAATTCCATAACAATATTTTCTTCTCAATCATCATTACCCGGACTATACATAATCCAAACACATGCCTTTATGGACTGTCCATTTGGGACTGAACCATATAATGATTTAGTTCAAAGTAGATGGTTTTATTTTATGAAGCCTAAACAGCTTACTTCTTGATTCGATATCTTTTACCAATCGGTTCATATCCTATAGGTTGGTCTTAATGTGAAAATTTACCTACGAACTAAGCCTATATAAGCAAGTCTAATTTACCTATTTACCTCACCTAACAATTTCAAAAGCATACTTGTAAAATAAATTCCAAAAGTACACTAATCTATCTTAAATCCTTTCAAGTAAAAACACATTATAAGAGCATCCCTTAAACATACATTTAAAGAAGAATCAACAAGGTCATAGATTCATGTTTACCAAGCTAGAGACATCAAAAACTAAGTCAAAGTAAACATGCAAATACATTTCTCCTCATTATCAAGTGATCAAGTTTCCAAAATAGTTGAATCCATATCGAGATCACATGGTAGGTGGAGAAATACATGTGGTTTTAGACCTCTTTAGAGTATTGCCAATATAGGTGGTGTTTGAATTACACTTCAACCTACGCACTAATTTTTTTGCAGTTCTCTTGTACACATTATTAAGGTTTGAAATTATTTCATATCACAAAGTGTTGTAAAATCACATTAATTTGTTGTAGACACTCAAATTTGGTATTTACACTTTAGCAACCCTTTATTTGACTATGCACTCTTGCTATGCTAGACATAACTTCTCCATTCCCACTTAGCAATTTGTGAGATACATTATTTAGCTTATATATATTTACACACTAACATGTTGAGACATCCCAAGAATTAATTACATTAAATCTATAGAAATACATTGAATATTTATGATTAGTTCACACAGAGAGCTTCGTTGTACTTGACAACTAGGGTTTAATAGCAACAAATAAATCTAGGAAGGATAATGATCCTGAAAGTTATAGAAGTTCTCTCGAGAGAAGGTCCAAGACTATACAAAATATTCTAGACAATATGGTATGCTCTTGACCTCATCACAATTATGATTTTATTCCATTTTGCAAGGGTTTTCTAGGTTTAGTTATTTGAGTTTCTTTGGTGCACATTCTTATATATTTCAAGAAATCATATGTGGAAAGTTAAGTACTTCCATGAATCCATTTTGTAATTTCAATTACAAGTTAGGTTAAGTGGTGTATGTTAATTTTCCTTATCTGATCTGAATTACAAATATGATTTAGTGTTTATATTGTATCATCCTTGTTAGATCAATAATCAACTCTAATATATCCTACACCTAATTAAATTGACCTAGAAATTTAATTTAAAGGCTCAATTTTTTTGTGAACCCACTTTTAATAAAATCAATAACCTAATTTAGGACCCATTCCTTATGTATAAGGCATGCTCATTTTAAACCCTAGTTTATTTAGGGTTTACATTTGGGTGTATGCTTGTTTTTTTGGATCATGTTTCTTCTTTTTCTCATCATGTCATCCTCATTAGATCATATTATAACACTCGATGAGTTTATTGAGCGATGCATTCAATGCAAATATTCCTTTTTAGCTCCTCTATGATACTTAGATTCACTCTAATACTCCTACCAACCATGCTTCATCTAAAGCATGCCAAATAAGCTATCTTCCCATTATGTTAATCATCATACTAGTACCCCTCCCTTAGTCTATTAGTGGCACTAAAATTTTACACTATGTATAATTATTCATGCAAAGTACTTTGGTCAAATTATTTTTAATTGATACAAATTCTACTCTTACTATTTGTATCATCTCCTTGTCCGTGCTCTTGGATTTTTAGTTCAGTATCTTTGTCCTTCTAGTTTTACCATCAGAGGGTGTGACAATGGTCCTCACAAATTTCTTGGCTCTATCATTCTACCCACCACTATTGGCCCTAGGATTTACCACACTACTTGTTATGTTGTCCCCCATAATCCTACCTATAATATCCTACTTGGGAAACCTTGGTTTCATGTTACTCACCTTTCCATAACCCCTATTAGGTTATAATTTTTCACTATAGATCCTTGTATCTACTTCCATGGGATCCCTCCCTTCGAGTACATTTCTACCCTCCTCTCGCATCTACTACTATATTTTCAAGAAAAATCCTATGCAAAAACAAGTCCACAAATGTCAAAAATCCTTCTAAATATACCATCAATGTAATCTCACAACTTGTTAAGCTATAATCACAACCTATACATTATCAATTTACTCACTTGCTAAGTCCTCCTCACATTGTATTAATTTTTTTTTTTGAGTGCAATTTCATATCTCTCCCTCCACCATTTGAGGTTGATATGAGTTGACCTCACAGGTTAGAAATTCTATACTAATGCTCATTGTGACTATAATCGATGTGTCGGACACTCTAAAGACAATTGAATGAATATTTGACATGTTATCCAAGATCTTATTGATGCTCAATATATTGAATGGGATGTGTTATCCAATTTTGCTACCTGAAAAATTGGATGACTGATAAGCTTGTATTGAGGGGCCCACTATACAACATTAATGGGAAATTTAATGCTCATGCATTTTTCCCTATGCTAGGGAGATCTGTCAATTAGAAGGGGTTGAGAAAGGTTAAATTTTTTCCTTTGGGTTCCAATGGGTTGGTCGAGCTCATGATTGAGCTACTCCATTTCCCACCGAGCTGCCTTGCGGAGAGAATGAGTTGTTTCATGGGTAGCATCGAGCTAAGTGAGAAATGTTTTGGCACCAAACTCCTAAAGGATCCATCGAGCCATGCAATATGAGAACCAAGCTCTTCACATGTTGTTGAGCCAAGCTATTTGAACCATGTAGTAAGCTATATTGTGCAACCGAGCTTGTTATGCAGAGGAGCCAAGTTCTTTTATACACGGTCAAGTTTTTCCATGGCTCACCGAGCCATCGAGCGAGTTGAAGGCTTTTGTGGCAAAATCAGATGAGAGAGGCTCGGGGTCCAAGGAACAAACAAGATTAAGAAGACATAAATGGTCGTGGGAATGACTTGTGCAACAAAAGTGAAGTTGAAAGGCCTAAGTCACACTTGGGCCGTTCGTGTGTATAAAAGGTAAAATACCCATGGGTGAGTTGTGCGGATAAGTTAGGAGTCAATGGTCCGAATGGCCTAGTCAACAATGAAGCATGGAGAGTGTGTGTGGACAAAGCGGGGATCGACAACCCAGGAAGCCTAGAATGTGAGTGCAAAAAAAACTTGAAATCACCGCACTCAAAATAATGCTGATAAGGTGGGGGTCAATAACCCACCTGGCTTGTCAACGATGGACATGTGAGCATAGAAGAGCCTAAATCGGGAGATACAAAGAAAGAAGGCCCAAACGGTCCAAGTATTATGGGGACATGAGTTCCCCACGAACCCAAAATCACCGTAAAATAAAGGAGTTAGAGTCTATTGTAGATAAAGTGGTGGTTAGCGACTTGCCTGGCATGTTCAATGGTGGATAAGGTGGATTTGGATGACCCAAATGTCCCGGGTGGGTTGGGACGTGAGTACAAAAGGGCTGAAATATCCATAGAAAAATGGATGTGGGTATGGTGGAAATAATTGGCCCAAATGACCCATGGGCCTCACGTGCAAGAAATAGGTGAAATACCCACAATATAAAGGGAAAGTGGAATGCCCGACCCTTGAAGTTCAAACATGCATAAATTTTGACCCAGAACTCTAATTTTCACAAAATTGGACTTTTCAGAAAGGGCATGACATTCTCTACATCAAATGAGGGCAGGTATGTGAAAATAAATAAACATCTCCAGCTACAAAAAATTGAATTCCTAGTCATGTGAAATGCAAGAAATCCCCGGAAAACTCAAAATAATTGCTCACACTTAGAATTCCATATCTTTTACATTTCTCAACGAAATCATGAAAAATTGGTCTCATTGGAATTATGGCTCCAATACCAATACACAAAAATTGAGAAATATAGAATTTTATGTGGATTTGATAGATAATTTTGAGGAAAACGGACCAGGTTCATAACAATGTTTTAATTGGTAGTTGGGAGTGCAATTAAGAGGCATGGTCATCATTTTATCCAACTACAGGTTATGGGACAGCATGGGGAGCCTTTTGTAAGAAACATACCATCATTTATTACCTCTTGCAAGTGGTTAAAAGGAATATTTCGGGATTTCAATCCTCTCTCTTCCAAACTCTATAAATTGGAACGTTTAGCTCATTTGTAAAGGAGGGGATAGTTTTTGATTAGTAAAACTCTATCATTTTGGTTTTGTGAAGCCAATGTGCTGCAAGCCCTTATAGTGGACTCCTTGCATGGTGATCTAGGCCTTTATTTTGTAATAGATTGAATTGTGCATATCATGAAGTAATAGATGCAAGTTTGTGGATGTATCTTCCCTTGTTGTGTTTGTTGCATTATTCTTACCTCTTCAAACTCATTACAAATATATTATTTCTATTTTATGATCTTGCAAGGATTCATTATCATTGTGTGTGTATGAAATATTGTTGTGAATGTAGTTTCTAGACTGTGGAGAATTGTTATCACCCTCTCTAGTATGTACTTTGCTTCCATTTTTCACACATTAGAAAGCTATTCTCATTCCCTTATTTTGGTGCATCATGTCTCGTAGTATTTTTTCCCTTCATTTACATGTTATTCCTCTCTCCCTGGTCCCTTGGAAATTGTAGGATATAGATAGTTAGTAGCTTCATTTCAGTAAGAGTTCGTTTGCATTAGGATTAGGAAGAAGAACCAAATTTCTCTGGAGTTCTATCTCAAGTACCAAGTCCAAAACTTGGAGATAGTACCCATGTTACCCAATCACACCATGAGCTCAAGCACACACACTTGTGAAAATCGGAGGGTGATGTGATTTGGTGATAATAAGATGAACCTAATGAATCTTCAAAAATACTTAATCACAATGCTAAGCTATAATTTTCCCATGATCCCTCACCCTTGAGTCAGCACATACTAATACATCTTGCAATGGTACATTTTATGCTCCCAAAAATTTAAAACTTTACACTCACTTACCACAGACGTGCATATTATAACCACATGCTCATCCCATAATTTTTCCACTTCTACTTGGTCCCATGTTCTCTCATCGACATTCATATTTCTTGATGTGATATTACATCCCAGGCCTCCGTAACCTTCCCGATGATATCTTGAAAGAATTTTTTATCTCTCTCATTACCCACCTCTTTTGTAAATAGCTATGCATTGTGATAATATAAAACATTCAAATATTTGAAAAAATGCAAAATCAAGACTCCACATTTTCACTTGAGTTAATAATTTACATTATACATGTTGTTTGTCACTTTAGTTTGATAGATAACATGCTTTATTTCTTTACACACATGCATTCAATGGGTATATTGAGTTGGATGTAAGACACATAGATCACTACACACTTATATGGAACTTATGTCTCCTTACATTCACATCATTTAGGGAAATCCCTCCACATCTTATAGGTTTTGTTTTTCTATTATAGTTCATTTTCACTTACTCATTTACAATCAATGAACTATTAGAGTAGGTATTTACCTTAGCTCAAGTTCACCTGGGTACTTTATTTACGTTTATTGTATTTATCCTCACCCACTTATGTGTGTGGATATTTCCTTTTATTTATTTAGATATTAGGGGATATCATCTAGTTGTTAGGTATAGTTCTTTCCTTGATCTATGGTATTTACTAGATCCTTGATGTCTAGTTCTCTCATAAATCTAAGGACTTAACTAGTTCTTTGATGACTAGTTCTTTCCTTGATTTATGGCTTGATCTATGACCTTGACTAGTTCGAGACTATTATTTCTTACCTATATAAGCAAGGTCCATTCTCATTATATTTCATCGAGTTCCATAATATTATATGATATTCACTGCTCATTTTTTTTGCAAAGGTTTTATGTAAAGTTATTTTGGTGAATTGCTTTCATCTTATAGATCATGGTGTTTGATTAACATCTGTGTTCTTGGCTTGGTATGATCTAGTTTTGTTTCTATTATGGTATCAGAGCAGGAGATTGTTGTTGACATCCGTCTGTAAGTTTCATTTTGCAAAATTTTTTTTTGTATATTCATATATTCGGGATTTGTCCGTATTTTGTTGTTGCGTGTATTTTTATGTAAAAAAGAGGCCACGATCGATCTCGGAAGGTGTGAAAATCCTAAGATCAATTATAAACTTGACATTTCTGGAGGTAATAATTTTTTGTGGTTGCAGAGAAATGCACTGGTTTGCCTTGGGATTTGCACTAGATAGGAAAGAAACCAAGGAAATTGATTTATGGGTTTGTTGGATTTTCTAAGGTCTACACTAGGTTTTTTTTCTTGTGTGGTGCACCATTTTCATGTTTTCAATTATTTCCTCTTTTAGCAGGGTACCAGGATGGCCATGAATGTATTTTGCCATTTTGGGTAATTCTGTATCCTGCTATTTTTGGCAACGCAGGTCGCTATCCACACAGTCTAGAAATAGTAATTTTTACTAGAAGAAGTAGTTGGATGTGACTTTCTTGAAAACAAATGGCACACCCTAATATTAAGTTGCACACACCCATTGAAATCCTTATCCCCTGGTCATATGAGGGCTTAAATCTTGTGATTCCTACTAGTAGGTGCTTAACTCTAGCCCCCTTTCATTTTATTTGTGTGGTGAAGGTAAGAGAATTTTATTCTATTTTAGTGGCAACTAAAATAAATAGTAGAGCATTGAAAAGCTTGTAACTTTTGATCGGTATCTTGGTTCTGAGTGCCATTTTTTGAAAAAGTGCTTATTTTTTCGTGCTCTTTCCATTGGAAATATTTATTTTGAGAATTGCACTATAATTATAAAGTGCCATCATTGCATTGTTTGGGGGTCTTGTTGCATTGCTTAGTTCTTGCATTTATTTTTGGTGATTTTTGTGGATGGCATCTACTTCGCATTAGATCATGTTGAGCCATTAACAACACATAATTACCACACATGGAAACAATAATTAAGCAGAAAAGATTATGGGCTTTAACTTCTTCAGAATAACTAGTGTTCACTAGTAATATGAAAATTTTAGTACCAAGCAAATTTGATGAGTGTATGGGTTTGATTGAACTTATGTAAGTTATAGTCTTTTGTTTCATTTGGAAAAATGTGACTCTTGTTTCAAAATTTGGGAGCGAATTGGAGGATTTATTTAGTAAGGTGGATCATATGAGAGCCATGCAACTTGACATTGAGATCACCTCTCATAAACCTAAATTTTTTCCAACAATTATAGACTATCTTACCAAGTTCAAGCATTTGTTGACACCGTTGAAGGGGAGTGGAAGAGATAAGAAAGATGAAGAGTGTGTTTACTTGATTCTATCCAATTTAAGAGGACCATTCCAAATTTTTGCTTCTACTTTTTTCTCTAGCATGGATGCCTTAGGTGACACATTCAAAATGCCTAACTTAAAAACATTTTGTGAAAGACTTACTAGTGAAGAATCTCAAAAGGCATTAGTTGCATCTAATCCTACGAGAAATGGAAAACCAAATAGTAAAACCAAATCCACACCTTCTCCATCTCAAAATTCTCCTAAACCTAAAGAAAACATCTCAAAACCCAAGGAGTCTTCTAAATCCAAGAATAAGTCTAGCCGTTCATGCTCTTTTTGTGGGGGTAGTTATCATGAAGAACATAGGTGTTATAAGTGAATGAAATCCTTAGAGGATGCAGTCAAGAAACACAAAATTTCTATCTCCACACCACCTCCTTTTAATCAGCATGGAAAAGCACTTAATGTTTTGTGAGATCTCAATCACCACTTATAGATAGTTGGGTTATAGATTCTGGTGCTTCTCATCACATGACTTCTTCCAAGGAGTCTTTTGTTTCTCTAGGTTTGAGTTCTACTTCCAAAATTGAGGTTGGAGATTCTTCCTTTATTTCTATTAAAGGAAAAGGTGATATACAACTTGATGGTGGCAATATCCAAGATGCACTATATGTTCCTAACATCACTACAAATTTTCTTTATGTATATCAAATTTGTCATTTTGGTCAAGGAAAAATAGTGAATTTTACACCACATGGAGCAGAAGTATGAAATTTTTTGGAGCCTCATTCACTTGTTGCTTAGGGTATTGTTGATCATAGTTCTAGACTATATCACTTTGAGGGTTTTGATGACACTTATTCTATAGGGACATGATTGGTTTCTCATGCAGATTCAAAGAGTAAGCTTTGGTATGAAAGATTTGGACATCTCAATTACAAATATTTGAAGGAGTTGAGCACTCATGGTATGGTAGATGGTATTCCTAGAGTTTCTTGTCTTGAGGGAGTTTGTCATGGTTGTGCATTAGGGAAACAAAACCAAGACCTTTTTCCTAAGAATTTTTCTAAGAGAGATTCTTCACCACTTGAGCTTGTGCATAGTGAGTTGATGGTTTTTCCTACCCCATCTTTCAATGGAGCTAAATATGAACTTACGTTTATTGATAATTTCTCAAGGCATACTTGGGTTTATTTTCTCAAGTACAAAAGTGATTTTTTTAATAGTTCAAAGTCTTCAAGGCTTTGGTCGAGAAACAATCTTCTAGTAGCATAAAGAACCTTTGTGCCGATAATGGAAGGAGTACTTCAGCAATGAGTTTTCTGACTTTTTGGTAACTCGGGCATTATTCAACAACATTCTATTCCTCATACTCCACAAAAAATGGCTTAGTAGAAAGGAAGAATAGAACTTTGAAATAAATGGCTAACTGTATGGTGCATTCTAGAGATTTACCTCCTATCTAATGGGCAGAAGCAGTTAATTGTGCTAACTACATTCAGAATCACACACCCCATAGAGCACTTGAACATTTGACTCCAGAGGAAGCTTAGTCCAACACTAAGCCAAATGTCTCATTTTTTTGAGTCTTTGAGAGCCATGCTTAGGCATTTGTGCCAAAGAAGGAAAGAAAATCTTTGGATAAGAAGAGAAACCCTTGATCTTTGTAGGGTATTGTGAGGACATGAGAGCTTATCAACTTCTAGATTCTGATACTCATGACGTTCTTTTTTCGAACACATGTTCAATTTGATGATCTCTTCACTCCTCATGATTCTTCATCTTCTTCCATGCCTCTTTCTTATTCTTCATCTCATCTTGAGGATATTTTCTTTGAGGAGGTTATAGATTTTGTTGAGGATCCTATTCCCACTAATGTTATCACTATGCCTAAGTGGGATCGTACTACAGTTTCTGAGGCAACACCTTTTATAGAGGATCTTCCACCCACTAGGCATCATCACACACATTCTACAGTTCTAGAATTTTGTGTCAGGTAGTTTCTAAGGATCCACAGTCTTTTCAAAGGCTCATGGGATACAAGAGTGGGATGATGTGATGGTAGCTGAGTATTCTTCTTTGATGAATAATCATACTTGGGATTTGGTATCTCTTCCTAAAGGAAGAAATATGGTTAGGTGTAAGTGGGTATACTAAACCAAATACGTAGCTGATGGGTCCATTGATAAGTATAAGGCTTGTCTTGTTGTAAAGGGTTTTTCACAAGTTGAAGGTATTGATTACTTTGAGACTTTTGCACCCATTGCCAAGATGGATTCTGTACATATTGTACTTGCTATTATTGCATCACAAGGGTGACTTGTATACCAGATGGACTTGAAGAGTGCCTTCTTACATGGATATCTACAAGAGGAAATATACATAGAGCATCCGGTTGGATTTGTTCAAGATTCTTTTCTTGTTTGTAGGCTCTGAAGGTCTCTCTATGGTCTTAAATAAGCCCCTCAGGCTTGGTATGAAAAGATGGATTCTTTTCTTCTATCTATTGGTTTTGTTTATTTCCACTGATCATCATAAGTATCTCTAACATGTTGGTGAGGATATTGTGATACGTGTCTTGTATGTTGATGATCTGTTACTTATTGACAACTCTTCTTCCCATATTCGAGTATTCAGAGAGCTCTTTCTATATAGTTTTGACATGACATATCTTGGGCTATTACATTATTTCCTTGGTTTGCAGTTTCTCGCATGTATTCAGTGGGGATCCATTTGAGTTAGCAAAAATACGCCCATGATCTTCATAGGTGCTTTGATATGGCTGATCGCAAGCCAAGTCCATCTCCTTTTTAGTTTGGAGTTAGTCTTTCTTCCACATGTACCACACCACTTTGTGATCCTACATTGTATAGGAAGTTATTTGGGAGTCTCATGTACTTGACCCATACTCGCCCGATATTTTATTTGTAGTAGGGCTTGTATCTCGGTTCACACATTCTCCTCATAGTAGTCACCGATAAAGTTGCTACAAAGATTTTATGCTATTTGTAGGGAACTTCCCACTTTGGCCTACACTACACTAGGGTTCTACTCGATTGGTTGGGTATCCAGATTCAAATTGGGTAGGTTTTATTGATGAGAAGTGTTCCACTTCCGGCTATCTTTTCTGTCTTGGTTCTTCTCTAGTTTCTTAGGCGTGCAAAAATGAACAGGCTATGGAACTTTCATCTTTAGAGGTAGAGTAAATGGCGTAATTACGGTGAGTCAAAAGATTCTTTGGCTTCACCGATTATTGACAAAGTTTGGGTTCCCACAAGATTCAAATGTACTGTTTGTGTGACAACCAAAGTGCAATTCACATTTCTCGCAACCCAGCTGAGGACCAATGGAATAAGCATATCGAGATACACATCCACTTCATTCGTTAGCACATTCAAGATGGATTTCTTTACTTGAGTACCTTTCAACTTAAAAACAGTTGCAGAAATCTTTATGAAGCCTTTTTGCATCATGTCGCTACCTTGAGCTATGTGGAATGCTTGGGGTTTTGAAAGTTATTCTTGGGGGTGTTTGTGAGAACATCTTCCTTCTTCTTCTTCTTTCTCTTTCCTTATAGAAGGATTCTTTCCTTCTTTTGGTTTGATATTTCTTCATGGATATATTGTACATGAGTACCTCATCAGGCCTAGTTTCTGGGACTCATACTGTGGACATACCACTTCTATTTTGGCCCCTAGCTTCACTTGAAGGGGGTGTTAGATTAGGTATTTACCTTAGCTCATGTTCACCTAGGTACTTTATTTACCTTTATTGTATTTATCCTCACCCACTTATGTGTGTGGATATTTCCTTTTATTTATTTAGATATTATGGGGATATTATCTAGTTGTTAGGTATAGTTCTTTCCTTGATCTATGGTATTGACTAGATCCTTGATGTCTAGTTCTCTCATAAATCTATGGAATTAACTAGTTCTTTCCATGATTTATGGCTTGATCTACAACCTTGACTAGTTCTTAGATTGTTATTCCTTGCCTATATAAGTAAGGCCCAGTCTCATTGTATTTCATTGAGTTCCATAATAATATATGATATTTATGCTCATTTTTTTGCAAAGGTTTTATGTAAAGTTATTCGGCAAATTACTTTCATCTTATAGATCGTGGTGTTTGATTAGCATATATGTTCTTGGCTTGCTACGATCTGGTTATAGTTCCTTTTATTAACTACATTGTGTACTTACTAATTTTCAAAATAACAAGAGTAAAAATGTGTCTTGTGCAAAGGTTGACATATTTTGGTTCATATATTTTTCCTATGTTGCTAATTGAATCATATTATCATGTTTTGTTCATGTGTACATGCTTGTGTGTGTTATTGTTTTATTGTTCTCCCTTCTCATGGCTTATGTGCCTTGATTGTCTTGTGACACCATGGGTGTCCCATGTTTGCAGGCCTCAAAATCCTTCTGTATGCTCTTGTATGACATTGTTTGCAAATTGACTACATTGATTTTGTTTGTGTTTGTCTACATGCATTGTTTATACTATTTGATTTTATTACTACTATAGTTTCTTATTCTTAGCATTATTTTTATTTTACACCATGCAAAAACACCTTTCCTTTTGTAGGTACAAGTTCTCTAAAGAAGCCAAATCTTCAACACCCTACATAGCCGCTTAGGAATCTTCTTCAATAGAACACTCCTAGTTATTTTGAGCCACATGCTCAAACCTGATCTTCATACATGCCTAAAAAGAGGGGACATCTATCCAGGTTTATTCCACATTTTAATAGACGTAGGCATAAGTTTTGGGTTAGATGTATGTGCAAAAAGGTTATAGGAACTCATAAAGACAATTACACACATATTTTTGGAAAATTGTGCAGAGTGTCAAAACTATACACTCTAGTCAAGACCATACAATATGGTCTTAACCACCACATACATTTTCGATCGGGGAAATTTCAGAAAAATATATCAAACTTTTCATATTTTCACATATGTGTACATGTTTTCCGCAATTTTTCAAAGTTTATATTAGTACATGGGGTATAAAATCCTAAATTCCTTATTCATACCAACATTTTCTCATAGTTTCAATTTTAAGAATATTGGGGGCTTGAGTCTCCTTTCTAGTTCAACATTGTGAACACATTTTTAACATTTTAGTGTTTATTTTAGTGCATAATTAGTTATTTTTCATATGGGAAGAGTTTTTAGGCACCTATTCACTTTGGTATTGCATGTCTTTATTTGTAAAATTGGGTCTAGATTTGTCTCAAATAGTGTGATATGTCCGGTTATGAAAGGCAAGGTGAAAAGATAAGACCTTCATGGGTAGGTGTTTCTTTCCTATTAAAATTTAAGGGGAATATATCATACTTTATAATTAACTTTAATACGTGATATTTTTCCTTTTGTAGGGATGCACATGTACCTCTTTATTATTTTTTGTCTTCCACACTTCCATGTTGGGTTGCATGCACATAACACCTCAGTTTCTCCTCGACTTTGATTAGGGATTAATCACACATAATCCTTCAACAAATTTCACAAAATACAAATCTCCAAACACAAGAAAATAGGTGTATTATTTCATTGTTTAAAGTTTTTCACTATACATATATGCAAATGCAAATATTTTCTATTACAAGTTCTATTTGAGTTACAATCAATTATCTATCATGGACATTGACTACACTCTATGTTATAGGTTTCATCATGGAGCATACCAACACCAAGCACAATAACACAACTAAAAATGTTCAAACATTCAAGAAACACAAAGTGTGTTTACAAACTCATGTACAATTTCCTTTAAGTATCCAATTTTCAATTTTATACTTAAAGGGGGGAATGAAGACACTCCAATTTGTCTTTTGCACTTTGAAAACCTATGATTTTACCATGCACTCTTGCTATGATAGACAAAATGTATCCATTCTCGCTTAGAACTTTATGAGGTTCAATGTTTAGCTTGTTTATCTTTATATATTGACATGTTGAGACATACCAAGAATTCAATGCATTAAATATATAGACATTCATCCTTTTACCAGCCTCCAAATCTCATTCAAATAGTATTCCATGTTCATGTCTCAGGATCATGTGCAATCTAGTCAATGTCATACTATATGGTCCTAACTCGTTTGTATGGTATTGGGCCAACATGTCTTCTAAATAGACTTTAAATTTAAGATATGTTTTTGTGTCTTATACTTCATCTTGTTTCACCTTTCTTAGATAAATCATGTACAAAACCCTATATAAGAAAGTAAACACTACCTCATTGGATAACCTGGAACTCTTAAGGCAATACCTAAAACACTTAGTTCATACACTTGTAAAAGGCATCCAAAGCTCCCTAAATCTCAAAAAATTACACATCTATAGTCAATATGGTAGCACACACATCAAGTCTGAAGCTACAAACTAGGTCAAGGTAGCCGCATGTCTCATCTACAAGCATCCAAACATTTTATCTCTAATTTTTATAGTCATCTACGAAACCCTATATAAGAAAGTAAACACTACCTCATTGGATAACCTGGGACTCTTAAGGTAATACCTAAAACACTCACTTCATACACTTACAAAAGGCATCCAAAGCTCCCTAAATCTCAAAATTACACATCTATAGTCAATATGGTATGGTACACACATTAGGTCCGAAGCTACAAACCTTGGCCAAGGTAGCCACATGTCTCATCTACAAGCATCCAAACATTTTATCTCTAATTTTTTTAGCAAGAGCTAATTCAGAGAAAACATGATCAAAGTAATTTCCAAATTTGATTGATATATCTAGATATCACGTGCTAGGTGGATAATGACATGGGATTTGAAGCCTCTTTAGAGTACTTCCAAAGGTTGTGTTGGCAGGCATAGGGCTATCCACAACCCTTCTAATGTTTATTTTATAGGACTCTTCATCCATGGCTAGAGTTTGAGATGATGATCAATTCACACAGAGCTTTATTGCATGTGAGACAACTAGGTTTTAATATTAACAGACAAATCCATGAGTGAGAGAAACCAAAAAAGTTACAAAAGCTATCTCAGAGAAGGTCCAAGATCGTAAAATTTCCTTAACCATATGTTACTATCATGACTATGTCTGCTCATGACCCCAACCTCATCATAGTTACAATTATAGTCCAATTTTTGAGGGTTTCCTAGGTTTAGTTATATGATTTTCTCATGCACAGTCCTAGATCTTTATAGATATAAGCTATGGAAAGTTAATTTCTTATATACCTCCATTTTTACTTTCACTTGCATGTTATGTTAGGTGATGTATGTAAATTTTATTTATCTTATATGAATTTTAAATATGATTAAGTGTTTATATTATATCATCCTTGTTAGATCAAGAATCAAATTTAATATATCCTAACCTAATTAAATTGACCTAGAAATTTAAGTTAGGGTTAAATAGTTATAGAGAACTAATGCTTCAATGGATGAAACCATCCAAAAGGTACCAAACTACTTGACACTTCCATATCTATTGGACATTTCTATACATTATTATTTTTGTAGATGAAGCACTACTAGAGTATTTTCGATCTACACACTCACATCAAACTACCGTATCAAATTTATGAGTTTGTAATTAACTAAGTGCATCCACTTTAATGTGTTTTTAAAGTCATTTTCATGTTTTATATTTTGTAATTTGTTAATGAGAGTATATTATGATCTATGAATTAATGTTTATTTATTAATCTAAATATACTACCTATTTCTAACCCTCTAACCCTTGATAAATAAGAACATATTATCCCCTATATGCTTATTTATTTAAATAGGGTGTCTTGTTTATCACACTAAGTTATATTGACAATAATTTAAGACCAAAATTACACCTCTGTTATTTTTCATCAATTATTTTTGAGTTTTCCCCTCTCATGCCATTGACGAAAACACTGGGTAAAAACTATGAAAAAGGTACACTAATGATTACCACTAATACACTAATGGTCCCATTTATCTAATGAACACTTTTCTCATTTAAGCAACTTTTCATATTCGAGATATATTTGAACTTAGGGTTAAAGTTCACATAGTAAACTATCTTATAGATGTCTATATATAAACAATGTAGAAGTTTTTAGGACATAAATAAGATGCATCACTGGATAGCCTTCTATTTTATACTACACACAAACCCATTTTAATTTACATGAGGAGCTGAACTTACACAATCATAGCCATGAATTTCAAAATTCTATTCAAAGTCTATT